>JAUMTR010000002.1:8420416-8490978 GCA_032270685.1 Microctenopoma stevenorrisi | reverse complement strand
CCTGATTAATTTGTCCAGTCTGTTAGTGTCAGCTACCTTCAAGCTGCTGCCCCAGCAAACCACAGCAAAGAAGATCATACTGGACACCACAAGATTCATTCAAAGAAATTAACTGTCTGTCTCAAGACAAGACCTGTTTATTTACCTCTTCCATGAAACAACATTACAATTCAACATTATTATCTTAAGTTTAACGACACTTACAGATTGGTCCAGTTTTCCAGAGGCCAACTCATCCTGAAGTTTATGTGCCTTCAGTGTCCTTTTAGCCTGACAGACAAAAAAAAATTATAAATAAATCACATGGATGAATATAACAGATAAAATATGAAACGGACAGTGCCTCACTCTTGATTTGAGTCCTAGTAACTGCAAATTAATTTCTAGTTTTTGCTGGGGCTAAAATAATAACCTCAGAAACTCCATTATTACAAATCCACAATGCTAATTCTTTCAGAACTGCAAGTTGAACACATGACATGAAGAATTTGTTTTTAATTAAACTTGAGGTTTGTTTTTAATTAAACTTTTTCTCCATTTTACAAAAATGGAGAAAAAGAGAAAATACTGAGAGGGCAAAGAGACAACTCAGCACAATGTATTTACTTAGTATTATACCCATGGTTATTACTTCAGTTTGCCCTTTGTTAGGATTTAGCATTGGAATAATTTGGTTTCCAGATGTCATTATTGAACCATACACCATCTGTTTTGCATCAGTTGTGTGGATTCTGTGTCTGCAGGAGGGCAGATCCTAAATGACTTTTGACTTTTTTTACTATTCTGAACAATACAAAATGTATACGCATCAACCAAGTTCACCGCTTACCAGATCGACCTTGGCGTACTCTTCCACAATGCGCTGGTGTTCCTCAGGGTCATACCCATTCCACCGATCCCGCTTGCCATCGTAGTCCAAGTCAAGCTGGACCTGGGCGTGTTCGTCTGCAGCCATTTCTCTGCCTGTATACCTTGCCCCAACCTTTCGAGGTCGCTGAAGACACAAAAGTAAGGGGAAGAATTACAGCTGAAGTCTACATAAGGATTTTTTTAAAATTTACATCATGTCTTGGATTTTAAAAAAAAGAGGGGAAACTCCTCTGAAAGATGAAAGATTATAAATAACTAATTTACCTCCAAACAGTCTTTCTTCTTGTGTGTCATAGCGCCACAGTTCTCACAAGCTCCCTTGCGGAATTTGGTGGCAACAGAACTCTGTGTATAAAAAGTTAGTTATTAACTATATAAAGAGGTAATGACGTTCATTAGTTACAGCCGATTATAAATATGTCCTTCTCACCTCTTGCACACCTCTCTTATACCACTCTCCAATGGTTGTGTACTGCTTCTGCTTTTCATCCTGTGGTCTCTGATGCTTCAGTGTGGGCCTCTTAGATGGGTCCACATACCACGGGACTGATGAAATATACTGTGGGATATGAGGGTTTATGTCCCTGGAGATAGCAAAAGAAGAACATTTAATATCTAAAAAGGTTCTTTGGTTGTGATCATGTAATACAAAAAAAAAAAACTTACTTGCCCTCCTCGTCCACCTCAGCTGGAGCATTCCCGAGCTTCCTTTGCTCCTCTAACTCTTTCTTCTTCCTCCAGTCCTCCCTGGTCATCTTCTTGGGCTCATCGAGACCCACGATCCCTTCAGTGCTCCCGCTGGTCTCTTCAGTCATGACTGAGCCTGCCACCAGAAAGACACACCAAGTTCTCAATGTGGCCGTATTTGGAAACAAATATGCCCGGAACATAATTACTTTCCCTTTGTCCTCATTTTCACACAGTGGGTGAATTTGGTTCACAACAATACCGTTAAAACAAAAGCCGTCGTCACCCCAACGTTAGCTAAATAAGCTAACAACGTAGCTGTTTACTAACATGAACGTAGCAGAAGTACAGTTATCTCCTACAAAAAATAATTATTTAATCACTACGTTACCTTGTTAAGATACCACAAGTGACACTGTAACGTTAGTTTCCTCTGTGAAACGCAATGTTTCTGTTTATCCCTCCTGTGTTTCGCCTGGTCTGTGGTGTTTTGAGGTTTTCACTAACACACTGCCATCGCCATTTTACAGCTACCACGTTACGTCACTTACTTTAGTTCTTCCTCTTCCTCTGACGGTTGATGTCGGTTAGAAAACTAGTTTGATGTGCACTTCCGCCCTCTAGCGACTAGAGTGTGGACCATGTTTGATTACTGAAATTGATATTTAAAAATTGAGTTTTAAACTATTTATTTAATTGTAACGTGTCTGTAAATGACCGGCTCTCTTGTGAAGCTATGTCATGCTGCATTTTAAGCGATCATTTCTACCTGCAAAGCTGCTACTGGAGTTTTTGAATAGCCCCAACATAATCTTGAGAGAGCTTGATACTCAGTCTCTGCTGCCCAGTATTGTCTTGATGTCTCTGATGCTGCCATAAAAAAAACTAAATGTATTTATCTATTTTTTCTTCAGATTATTCCTATTAGCTCCCTACTATCTCCCTACTCAGTCGGATAATATTTAATATCTTTTTATACCCCGCCACTATTTTCCCTATAAAGCCCAGGTCTGATGTTTTTTAGCTTTATCTAAAATTGCCATCATGTAGCTTTAGATTGAATTAACTAGTGACTTTTTTGAAAATACAATAAGTCGTTTCTCTGAGGCAGATACCTGCAACGAGTCCCTTCTTCCTCTGTGGTGTTTAAATCGTGCATGTGTTGACACCGGTGACACCTAGTGTCTGCTAAGTAGCGGCAATATAACATTTAATCTCTACAATCAATGGGCCGCTGCTTACTGCACCTGTCTCACCACGATTTACTGCGTCAACCACCAAAAACGTTTTTGTTTACTGTCCTACGTTGTGTAAATGGTTTTGTGTTAAACATAAACGTTTTCCACACCCGTGAAACAACGTATTGTAAACACAACTAATAATTTGTGCTGTTCATAACATGAATGCTGAATGTGTGTCATGCATGTTTCTGAACATTACAATCAAGTCATTTAAATTCCGCAGTACTAGCATCCAAACATAATTAAAGGGCAACCTCGCAGATTTTTCAAATTCCTTCTAGTGGCTTTAGATTGGGGATGGGGATGCTACTTACAGAGGTTTACTGGCCATGATCATAAATTCTTTCTATTGGCCCACGTCGCTATACGATTAGTAGAATTACATTTTTGGGTAATACATGTTCAACCTAAATGTGCTTTGATATTGATGTTTAATTGACCCAGATGAAGACCACAAGTTGAACAGTTTGGTCTTCAACTGTCAGACTGCTAGAGATTTGATCCTTCAGTTACTTCCTCTCATCGATGCACCTTGGCAGTCGTTGACATTATGCAAGTAATTTCCACCTGGCACTTCCCAGGGTGACCCAGGGCCATAGCTACGTCATCATCATCGACACAGTGAACAGAAACGGTTTGCTTTGTAACGCTGTGCATTTCCTTGACTCTTTTAAACAATGGTTCTTCTGCCACATATGTTTACAAGAGAACAAAATACTGGATACCAAATGAATAAGTACTTATATTTTATTCTAGTTCAGTTAATGGAACAGCAGTGATGTATGTGATGGATGGATCATGGGATGTTTTGTTTCTCTGTGGTTCTGATCCTGAGCTCTGACCTACCTGTTTACCAGGGAAAATGTGCATTATTATTATTTAACATCAACATATTGTGAAAAGAATAATCTACAGTCTTGACGATGACTCCACTGGGTTTATTTATTCATCCCTCAGTATCACCAAGCAGTTCTCGCTGTGCCTAACTGTAACATGGACCGGTAAGAACTTTTTTTATCATTCCTGTTATTAGAAAGACCGTAACAACAACATAAGATGTCCTTGTGGTGGCAGTTTGGTGAGTGTAAACGTCTCACCCTTTTATCTTATGTTCCAAATGTCTGTTTTTTTTTAAAAGCCAAAAAATGTAAACAATGTTGAGAGAAAGAACCAAAGAGCAAACAGCACCAGACACAAATAAACACATTGACAGAAGTATAAAGAGATGGACTGAACCAGTCCTGAGCCTTAGCACCAGTACACATCCCTGCAGTCTGAGGATGGGAAGGCAACGCAGTACCAAAGCGAAGGCCGTGTTGCTTCAAGTAGGTACCAAAATATCAAACTCTTTTAGTCCTTTAAATGTCTGTTGACGAAGGAATCAACGGACTGACTCATTTGTCATCGTCCTCTACTGTCCCCCACTCCTCTGATTCCTCCCCGTTCACCTCTCCATAATCAGCATCCTCACCATCATCATCATCATAATCACCCCAGGTGTCATACACATCCCCCGCCTGATCCTCCTCCTCCTCCCCACCTTCCTCCTGTGGGTCACTTCCGTACAACTGCTCATTCTCGTCATCTTCCACTATCTCCATCTCTTCCTCCTCTGCCTCTTCATCACCATCATCGTCATCGTCATCATCATAATCATCGTCTTCGTCATCTTCCAAGTCACACACCTCCCCGTCCTCCACCTCACCGTCCTCTCTCTCCTCCCTTGAGGAGGTAGGCATGGAGAACACTTTCCCTTGAGTCCTGTCGGTGAGGTAAGACCTGCTGGAGGGGACAAAGCTTGACGTAGCAGTCTTTGTGTTGATGTAGAGACGAGGAGGCGGCTCCTTCCTGGCTTGTGCAGTCTGCTCAGTGGGGGAAGAGACAGGAGTTGAAGGAAAACTGGCTCTTTTAGAGTTTGGGACCAGCGAACGAAAGACAGGCACCGATGTGTCCCCGGGCCTCTTGGAGGTAATGTCGGGCACGTATTCGCGGATCTCCCCTGGTTCCAGTGGGTCGGGCCCACAGGGGTCGTGTTCGCTGCAGGACAGTTTGCCATCCAGCTTGGAGATGAAGAGCATACCATCGCGGTGCTCCTTACAGTAAGAGCTGGGGCACATCTCACAGAAAGAAGCTGCCTCTTTACCACAGATGTCGCACTGGTGCCACGGACATTCCCACCGCCCTGGAGACAAGATCAGAATTCAAAATGTAAAATAGCTCACAGCTCACTAAAAGTATTACATTCAGTATTTCACAACCATCCACACAGACTGGCCAGAACCTCCTTAAAAGCACTTTTCATTTAAATCAGAACATAGTTGCTTTTGCGATTTTGCTGTTTGTTTCACTCTCATCCACACGCAGCCTAACAAATCATCCAAATGCTCAGTGTTCTTCCTTAAACCAATAAGCATAAGAATAACGACTCTGGCTAGGCAACAATTTCAAACTCTACAGTGTCCCTTTGTTAGTATAATACAAGCTTAAAGTCCTTTTCTCCTTATCCTTACACGACTCTGCTTCTACTTGCCTGCAGGTCTCTTGGCCAGGTTGAGACAGTCAGCATGATAGACCTTTGGGCAACCTGGTTTCTTACAGGACACTATCTGTCCCCCATCACCACAGCTGAAGCACTCGTCTTCCCTCTCCTTGGTCACTTGCTGCTTGGTCTTCTTCTTCACAGGGACCTTTCTCTTCCCGTCCTTTTGTTTCATTTTTTCACCTGGTGGCTGATTCTGAAAAGGACAAAGCAACTCGTCTTTTAAGTTTTAAAGTTAGGCAAGGCTGACCAGAGGATCGCAACTGTGCTCAGAGTTCAAATGGTTAAATGTACGCTTTTACCTTTGGTCGAACGCCGAGAAAACCACTGCAGTTTGGTGCTCCACATTTACACACAGTCTTCCCATTGCCAAGACACTCCAGGTTGTAGTTGAAAGTCAGCTCTAAACCTAAAGCACAGCATGCATTATTTCAATGCTATGCATGAGATTAGTGTCATTTCCAATAAGATTTTAGTCTTGTCCTAAAAGGTTTTAAGGTTTGTCCTGAAAACTCTAGTAACATTTTAGTAATAACCCAGTACGGTAATGTAAGTGACATTTTGGTCTGTTTTTTTTTTTAGTATTTATAAATCTACCAACATTCATATTACATCACTCAAACCTTGTGGGATGTCTTGTAGAGCAAACAGCCCCACCCTGGTGTCTCCATTCACAGTCCATTTCTGAGTCTCACAGTTTGGCTGGCAACTGTGGTTCATGAAGCGAGCCTGGTTTCCCTTGGGCCCAGCATCAATAATCCGGTCCTGGAACAACAAAATACACGTTTGTTTGCACACATGATGCAACCTGCATTATGAAGCGCGTGTAGCAGCCTACTACTTTGTACAGATTACTGCATCAATGGACACCAGGCTCAAAATCACCTTGTCCAGTGTAAGCATATAGAAGTTACAGATGTCGTTTTCCTGGGCATGTCTGATTCTGGCTCGACATTCTTCTTCATCTATCATCTCTCCCACATATTCACTGACAAAGGCACCCTAAAAAAATAACAGAGAAAATGAGCTGAGGAA
This sequence comes from Microctenopoma stevenorrisi, assembly GCA_032270685.1. NCBI lineage: Eukaryota > Metazoa > Chordata > Actinopteri > Anabantiformes > Anabantidae > Microctenopoma > Microctenopoma stevenorrisi. The sequence continues at coordinate 8,484,606 of JAUMTR010000002.1, read as the reverse complement.
GTGAATGAAAAACTACCATGTGGTTAGAACTCAGAAATAATTGTTTCATAGCAAACCTTCTTAATGTCCGACACAGCACGTAAACCCCAGCCGCAGGACAGTGTCCTGTAAATCTCCACAGCTGTGTACTGGCGCTTTGTGAAGGCCTGGTTCTGACATTTCTCCCCAGCTACACACACCTGAGGGTGGCACTCGTACATCAGCATGCGGTTAATGCACTCCGAGTCTATGCCACAGGGGTTCTCATCTGACGCCTTACAGTTACATCGCGGGATCTCCGATAGGTCAGCTGTGATGATCAGCGCCTTCCCAACTGGCCGGTTGACCTAGGAAGCACAAACATGATGTGATCTTTTGGTCCTTTGGCCAGAATAACACAGCACACGTGAGCATGTGGTGATGCACAGTACCCTGATGTGCCTGTACGGAGGAGGTTTCTTGTCGTTCTTTCTGTCCTCCTGAAGCTGTTTCATTTCTTTTTCTGCCTGGAGCTCTTTGAACCGCTCAGCTGCTTCAGTCAGGGCTATGAAGACAGAAAAAACCTTTACTCACACCACTGCACAAAAGCTAAAGCTGAACTTCTACTTCATCTAAGAATTTCTTTTCCAATTCTCAGTTGAGCTAATTAACTGAAGTACATACCCTTTTTATACACCGTATCTGCACCTTTCCCCATTTTCTCAATATTGTGAGTGTCACCCTCCATATAAGGGAAAACCCTGGCCTGGTATGTCCACACAAAATCTTTGGAGCCAAAGAATTGCACTGGGAACTCTCCCACCTCATGCTTCATCCTCAAGATGTTATTTGGGACATCTCTAGCCAGGCAGACTTCAGCAGGCCACCACCTTAAAAACATAAACCAAATGTCAAAAATAAAGTAGCCGTTGCTTAAAGCTAACATATACATAGGGGAGACAATGTTGCGTCCTTACCTGTAACGCCCCCATTTGACCCACAGTATGTCCTTAATTCGTGGCTTCTTTCCTGCTTTGCAGTCATTGCAGAACCAGCTGCCCTGAGGCATCTCCATATTCAGACATTCCCGATGAAAAGCAGCAGGACAGGCTTCACAGCACAGCAGACTGCCCCCTGTTAAATCACAGCAAGCACACAACACTGATAAGGACGGACCAAAAATCTGGAGTCATTAAAAGAATAAGGCAACTGACACATCTACATTCATAGTAGTAAAAACCCTTTGACCTTAGGTTAAAACCATAAAATGTCCAGACTCACCTTCAGAGCAGACAAAGCACCAGCTGACATTGATGTGTTCGTGGTTCTTGCAGCCTTTGCGGGGTGTGAAGTGGTTTGGACACAGGAAACTGTTGTTTGCTAGCACCACGCTGCCTGCTGCCATGCAGTTGTCATTCGCATGATAAGCCACAGGGCAGCGCACACATCGAGCCAGGCGACCTGCGATAAAGAATTTAATACATCACAACATCAAATTTAAGTTCTGTAACAATAAATACACAAAGTGCCCCTCCTGGATCAAGGCTTTGTCCTGGGAGAAGGGTTTCTGTGGTATAGTGAACCTCGGAGCTGTTGTCAGGAGCTAGATGCAGACAGACAAGCAACGTTGTCCGGGAAAGGGTACCTGGGGCCCCATCCTGGAGCCAGGTCCAGGGACCCGAAGGGAGCCCACCACCTGCAAGCGGTGCTGTAGGGTTCGGGTGCATTGCATCATGGGTAGTGGCCAAAGACGAGAGAAGGAGCCTGAACTGGTTTCCCAGTATTCCCGTTGGACGAGGGGGTTTCTTCTCTGCACTTTTGGGTTAGAGGGAGGCCTCTGACTGTGCTACGCGCTCCCAGGGAATCCCATGCTGGGAGACTTCAATGCTCACATTGGCAATGACAGTATAACCTGACGAGGTGTGATTGGGAGGAACTGCCTCCCAGATCAGAACCTGAATGGTGCTCAGTTGTTGGACGTATATACAGGTCGTGGATTGTCTATAACGAACACCAATCAACAAACCATTGGATTCAAGAGGAACAATGCAAACAAACTGTGGGATTGTTGGGTTTTCTATATTATTTTGTATTTACCTACTCGGTCCCTGTACAGGAGGAGCAGGAGCTTGATCCTTCTTGCTGGTAATAAGTCAGATTGGTTACACCCAGAAACTCTGTCTATAAAGCTTATAAACACAATCAGTGACAAAGGGAAACCCTGGTGGAGTCCAACCTCAAAGGGAAAAGGGTGGGAAGCTCTCTCCAGGTTGGGAGGATTTTTAAGTATCTCGCTCATCTTGCTCACGATTGAGGGATGAATGAAGTGGGAGGTCGACAGATGGATGGGTTAGATTTGTTAGATTGGTTAGATTTGCAGGTTAAAATAATGTGCTTGTATTGAAAGTGGTGTGTAGCAAACATTTTAATGTTTAACATACAACAAACAGGCAAAAGCCAGTTTTTGTATGTACCACTATGTGAAGGAGCTTTACAGCTCATACAATGTGGAAATAATGAACCATTTGCGGCCATAACGTTACGTCCATTGAAAGCTCTGGAACTAACCTTTAGAGCTGCAGATGTTGAGCGGGTTGGTGATGTGGCAGGACAGACACACGTGCAAAGGGCAGCGGAGGCCTTTGGTATGAGGCTGGGTAGCAGAGAAGGCCAGTATACAGTCGGTGTGGTAGAACTTCCCGCAAAGTGGTATCATGCAGCGCTTCACATCATTACCAGACTTCTTACATACAAAGCATGAGTGAACACCTGAAAGGAACAGAACGAAAATCCAAAATAATTCACACCACAAGTATGTGAGAACTTTGTATGAGCAGAGACAGTTGTCAGACACATGGTTTACCTACCAGTTTTACATTCACGACAGACAAACTTTCCCTTGGGAGCTACTGACAAGCCAATGCAGTGTGGGTGAAATGCGCTATAACAGTGGCTGTCACACACCAGCAAGTCTCCTGTCCTCTCGCATACCTGCACAAACGCACAAAAAGACACATGCTATTAATCCACCTGCTGCCAGGGAGGCACACGTCACAATCTCACAGAAATGTCACACAAAGCTAAATTATATGGTTTCTCACCTGACAAACATTTTCCTTTGGGGATGTAGTTCCTATTTTCCCCTTTATATCCACTTGGGAAGAGAGGATGTCATTCAAACCAACAGACAACACCTACAGAGATGAAAACAGGAGCTGTCATTACTCCAGAAGTGGATGTAGCATTCCCTCCTTTTTGATTGTGAATAACGCATCTGCTGGACAACAGAACGCGTGTACCTCTGGCTTGGGAATTAGTGTTCCAGTGTGTACATTTTGTTGCTCCTCAGTGCTGCAGGCCTCCATCGCTGCCTCCTGCTTCGGTGTCTTAGGTCCTCGTGGGCTGAGAGGCCTGTTTGGAGTGAGTCCCCTGAGGACATCTGTGCCCTCTGAGTGCTGGGAGGCAGCAGCTGGGACAGGCTTCTCTTTCTTCACAGATTCAACCTGTTAAATGTGAGATTGTTCAGGATAATTCAGCAGTGAACCCTGGGAATCTTTATTTAGGTCAAAATTAGAAACCCACAATTTTTGTTTTTACTATTATAATCTTTGGTGTCATTGCTGAAAACCAGTGAGCGAAAAAGTAAGTGTATGTCTGCGTACTGTGAATTCATCAGCAGAGATATTAAACAGTTCTACTCATTTGCCAATTATATTTTTTGTAAGTTAGTTATTCATACCTGGCGCATAGCGATCTACATGTTTCTTGTCATCAGACTCAGTGAATCACTGAACGATTTGTGTGTTAAGGAAGTTTTGTGATAATTGCAGATTAGATCAAGGTCTGAGCATATTTCAAGCCAAAATAATAGACGGAGAGAATTCCAATTACTTTTTCTTACACCTTTATAATAATTCTAATGTCCACTTTTAACACTTTTATTTATTGAATGTGATCTTTTTACCTTGTACTTTTGTAGTACCTGAGATTTTTTGATTATCACCTCTGAGGTAACTCCACAGTGTTGCTTCTGCTCCTAGAAAACCAACAATTAACAAATTGTGAACATTTGCACAACCAAAGTAACATTACTGTAAGCGGTTGCAGTGTAACAGATGGCTAGTACTCCACTGCTCTCTCAGACCAGAATACCTTCTTTTTTGTAGGAGCAACAGACACTTCTTCTATGGTACATCCCAGCACCTTATGTGACAGCTTTCTTGGCCTCTTTCTTTCTTGGTTTAATAGCCCTGTGTCTAAGGACAAGCAACAAAAGTCATACATTAAGCTCAATGATAGTTTACTAATGGTTCCATATTAAAACATTTGTAACTTATTTACCAGATTCAGGAGGTAGATCAGTTTCTTCTGGTGTCTCTGTGTCAACTGAGGCTTGCGCTGTGGCTGGAGATCCTGAGGATGCTACGGGGGAAAGCTCGTCCTTAGACGGACTCTGTTCCAACTCAGGAGGCTTTGTGTCTTCTACAGATGACAAGGCTGAGGTAACAATTCCTGGCGTGGTGCTGAAATCATGGAGTGCTGGCATCCCTGGTGTCTGCTGTGTAGACACATGCAAATGAAGCACAATTTGACTACACCGGCTATGCAGTTGTGAGTTAAATACACAGGGTGTGTTTGTCTAGGTTAAGTGGTAATATGTTACCGACTACAGTGATATTTTACTAAATCCAGAGATGAAAGGCTTTCGATTCTGTAATAATCCTCTGATAATCTAGCATGTTTTTGTAAACACAGAACATTAAAGAGACAAGAATATAAAGTACGTATGTGGGATGAAGTGGGTGCAAAGCAACTGCTTCTGTTCTATATCAAAACTAAAAAGGAAAGGAAAGTAGAAACTGAACAACATACTACGTTCTCACCATTTTTGAAAATTCTGAGGTGTGTTTCTTTGATTTCTTTTTTTGGATAAATAGTTGTTTATACTCTTCAGCTGACTCCAGGAGCCTTTTAGTTGGTCTCCGACGACGTTTATTCTCTGAAAGGCCTGTGCAAACATTCAGAAGATACATATCACTTTCTTAATCATTTTACTGTTAATGTTCACATCAGCCGTTTGTGTCCTACCAGCTGTGCTGCTGGACTCTGAGCAGTTTGAGTCATTTTCTGCCTGCTTCTCAACTCCCAGATCGAGATCCTCCGCTGTTCCTGCGGCGAAAGCTCCACTGATGTCAGTGGACACCTCCCTTACAACCTCATCCTTATTCTCAGCAGCATACTTGACCAACTGCCACCGTTTCTTTGGAGCAACAGTGGATTCAGAGTTCTTACCAAAGTAGGGGACTAAGGGATCAGTAGTGACAGGAGATCCAGACCCAGGGTCGGCTAAGTCAGCGTGGCCACTTACGAACTCCCTGCCGTAAGCCAAGTCGGCGAGGTCTGAAGAAAGGCCAGGTATGCTAAGTTTTAGCTTAGCTGGTAGTTTTTGTTTTCTACGCTGCTTGTCTGAGCTCCCGGTGTGGGAGCGAACTGAAAGGTCTTTACATTTGTAGGTCTCCGCTGACATGAGCGCTTTAGTTCTGTTCTTGGTTTTCACAGCTGAGTTGTGGGGCGTTGTGGATTTCTCTGACTGGCCATTCTCTGTTTTGATACTTTGAGTGAAACCATCACAGGAACCATTTAGCGGGTGAGCTCCTGTAGAAGCGGGGATAACCAGGGGCTCTTCCTTAATCAGCACTGGCGATGACGGGATAGTCAAAGGTTTACCTTCTTTTTCTCTCGTATCATGAATGTCTTTCAGCAGCATCAGGAAGGTACTGAACTTATAATTGACATCAGGCCGAAATGCAGTCAACTCCGAGGTACTGCTGTCCTCATTCGCAAGAGATTTAAACATCAACTCCTTGACATCGTGAAAAGCGTCCACTGAAGGCAGAGATGGAGACGGGAACGCCAGGACTAGATCAGGGACAACTGCCTCTGTTTTGATCCTAACCGGTTTCTCAGTAGATCCACTTGAGCCTACAGACTTAGACTGAATCAAAGAGCCATTGCGAATTAGTCTCTTATCAGGCTTCCGTGCGCGCCTTTTTGGAGAGCTGTGATTTGTAGGAGAGGATGTAATGCTGGGACATTCCCAATGAGGAAACGGTTCAGTTTTGATCGGTGTATTCCCGAGAGCATTAGCCACGTGGGCTGCTGTTGACATTTGGCTTGTGGTTAGTGCATCTATGAGGTCTGCGTCTTCCTCTGTTTTCAGAGCCCTCGTCATCAGACCACAGCTTGCGGGAAAATTAATCGAGTGCTTTTCAGTTGAACTGCGAGACAGTTTTTTACAGGCGCCCAAACTGTGTTTAGGGTTAGTCTCTGTAGACTTCTTTTTTAAAATGCTGGAGCAATCTTTCGCTTTTTCAGTGAACTTTGTTTTAGCCTTTGCTGAACACGGTTCCTTTCGATTCTTCGCATCCCGTATTGGTGACGTTGCAGTGCGTTTAGGACGATGCAGTATTGGAACCGAGTCCAGGTCAGCATAAGGAGAGTCCTTTGGCTCTTCTCTCAGTGCATGTGTTGTGGTGTGAAACTTGTCTGCCAAGGTACTGACTGCAGATGATTCCTTTGAGCTCCCGACTATATGGCCAAAAATGTCTGACAAACATTTTTTTTTCTTCTTGCAAACGTTGCTCTTGTTGGATTGAACTGTAGAGTTCTTGATGCAGTGGTGCTTGTTGTGAGCGGGCACTATGTTGGGAGATGGGGTTGGACCAGGGTCCGCAGAGCGAGGGAGAGCCTCCTGTGTGTTTTCACTTGGGACGGGGCTGGGTACATGTTCGTCTCCATTGATGGATTCTGGAAGCACACTTTCAGAATTCTTCTGTCGAGCAGCGAGCTGATACTCTGCTTGTTCCACACTGAGTTTCCATGCAGTCAGCAAACTTTTGGGTATCTGCCAAAAACAGAACTGATATTCAAAATAATGGTCACAGTAGGATTGTTTAAGGCTTTTAAATGGAATTGAAAGATTTACCATGTACTTATAGTCTTTCTCCTTCTGCTTGCCTCTCCGTCTAAGCACAGGCAGGTCTTCAAATTGATGGCCTCCTTCAAAAGGCAGTATCGCATTTCCTGGGACCCAGGCCCATTCAACAATTTCCCCTATCGTCTTCAGAAAATACATCCGACAAGGACGGGGGCTCGGAACTGGAAAAGAAAAGTCAAATATTTTAATTAAAATATATAACTCATAACTCTTTTGTTTGGCAAACGCAAAGAGCTATTTGTTTATGAAATCTACATGCAAATGTAAGCTCACCTTTCATCTTAGTGTACATATCCTGTTCTGGATCACATGTAATTTGGCAGGGCCACCAGGGCCGTCTGTTGAACTTCGCCCATACCAGGTCACCTTCTGAGTATTTTACTGCAGGAGGAGGCTTTTTCTTTGGGCTGTTGGACTAACCAAGACAATGAACTTATATTATAAACATCTGTTACACTACGTATCATAAAGTCCTGTCATTACTAAACTCACAATACTCTTGTATGTTTTACTCATGTGTCTAAGTACTGTATAATAAACTAAACAGTATTTTTACTTTACCGTCTATTGTGTCCTCACTGATTTTGAGCTGTGGTCATATACAAGTCACACACATCATATCTCTAAAGGCATATTAAATTGATAGGTTACTGTGACAGTTCTAGGTCTACAGCTAACAGTTTTACAGGTACAGTAAACTATCCTGTCACTTTTATGCATGGGCACTCATACGGACATTCTCCATGTAAACACAAATGCATAATCAACATTATACCACAAGCATCGCGGGTGTTTCAGACTCACATTAGAGTTGGTTCCAGCTGGCGAAATAAGTCCAGGGTCAACAAGAGAGAGAAGTTCTTCATCACTGTCCGATTCTTCATCCAAGCTCCACCCGTCTCTCATAGTGATTTCTGGCAGCGCACTGGGGCTTAGTGTAGGGTTGAGTTCAGATATAGTTTTTGACATCAGATTAAACACAGTGGGTTTGTATGTCCTTTTATCCACTCCTGACTTGCATGTGGCCCTACTGTCAGTAACTGTTTGATCCTGACTCAACTTTGGACAGGGGTGAAAAGGTGTCAGACTCTCACTACTTTTGGTCTCCCCCTCCTCCTCCTCCTCCTCCTCCTCCTTAATGTCACTGCTGTCAAACAGTGTGGACCCAAAATGCAAGTAGCCATTCGGGATGGGAGAGCAGCACTCCACGCTGTCGGGACTGTGAGGTGGGAAACCGTTTCTGTTCATGTCCCGAAGAGTCTCAAATGAGTCCCTGTCATCGTCGGCTGGCGAAGGAGGCAGCAGGACCGATGGTGCCCCGAAGTCATCGTCATCATCACTGATCGGGCTCGCACACTGCAAGTGGTTCCTAGGATGGAGGTCCCTGTCAACGTCACGCCTGCTGACTGCACCGTTTAGGTCCTGTAGCCTCTTCAGCGGGCTGCAGCGGTGAGATTTGTCTGGCTGATTGTAAACCCGTACAGCTGGCTGCTTGAGGCTGGAAGGTGGTAGCTGAACAGCAGCTTTTTGGTCTGACCCACACTTCACAATGCCACATTGGTTTCCATAGGAAGTGCTCATGAGGCCATTGCGGGGCCTAAACTCTGGTTGGCCTGGACCAAACACTGAGTCTACCCCAACAGCTGGTCTGTATGACTGATTCATGTTGTCATGGCTATATCCTGTCAGACAAAAAAGAGGCATGTTAAACAAGGGAAATGTGCCATTTAAGTTTAACCTGTGGGGGTTACTGAGGCATCTATACTGTACAACACAACAAAGCATGAGGAGGACTACATAAAAACATTGCGGAAATAGAGCGGCATTCACATCCAGTCCGATAGAGCCCTACAAAACAGCCCAACAGAAAGGGCCTGTGCGCGCACACATACACACACTAACGTGCCGACATTGCATGGCCTCCACACTAGAGGCAGGTCGGGCGATACAAAAACACAGAAAACGCGCTGCGCTGAAATGTCTCATTCACACAATATCGAAAATGAATTCCGCCTCGGCTGCTGGCTGTGGGTCATGGCGATCGCTCACTAGTACAGTCCACAGAAGAGCGCAGAGGCTTTGGTGGAGGTGGTGACACCGAACCATCACAGGAACACAAGACCCAGCCACACACCGACATAGGAAGCTACTATTCACTCACAAAAACGAGGACTGGTCGGCACAACACTATCAACACGTGGAGAAAGGCGAAAAAACTCACCATTTGGAGGTCGGTCACCGTGAAGCCAGCAGAAAACGTCTGATAATGTGGCACGAAGCAAGTGTTTTTCTCGGTTTGTGAAAGCGGATCTGCACAATCCCAGCTGCAGCAGCTCGAGTAGTAGGCCGAGGCACAGCTCTCATTCTCTGCACTTCATCGCCCCATCAGCGGCGGCCCTCTAAACACTGTCATCTTTAAACACAAAACAACAAGTAAATGTCCGTCGCGCTGCAACATCACACAGCCGCGAGATTCTGGGTGCCACGGCCGCTCCATTCACAGGCACGGCAGCTTATTTACTACATGGTTCTTTTGCCTGCTGTCGAAGTGCCCCCGGTTATGTTAAAGCAAGCCCAGACTGACTGTGTTGGTGAGCAGCAACCAATCGGCACTGCTACCCAACCCCCCGTCTGCAGAGGGCCGTGACACTCACCCAGCACACGCGCGCGCGCACACATCCCGGGCACGCACGCACACAAACACGCACATGCACGTCCAAATGAAGTTTCTAATGGCTGGTAGTGTAATAACTGCTGTATGACCCAATAATCACAAGTAAAGCGAATGGCACGTTTCAGGAATAGATCCATTTGCGCGCGTGTGCGCCGCTGTTCCCGGATTTACCCCTCACTGCTCGGCTCAGGCCTGTCTGTGTGAAGCGACAGGGAGAAAGCGAAATGTTGGCTGTGAGCGAACAGCCACACACGGCCTGTCTGGTGTGGTCAAACCAAACTCTGTGCGCCATGTTGCCTTTCCACTGAGTCCTCTGACATGAGGAAACGGGCCGCTCAGCGCCCCGGCGACAGAATTACTCTATGAATGTAAGTGTGCACAAAAACTCCGATGAAATCACCAACACCGTGTCCTCACACAACATTATTTGTTGCGCGTACTGTTAATAAAATTGCTCATCAACGCGCAACTTCAGACAGCAGAACGGTTCGCTGCAGTGGGCCAGTCCTTGAAGATGAAACAAAGACGTCGACTAGACAGTAGAGGAACTTACCTCTCTGCTGAGGTTTTTTTTTACTGTAACGTTATACTGTCAGTGTTCCTGGCTCATGTCTCTACGTGGTGACTTTCTCAAAGCGTTTTGGTGACTGATCCGGCAGAAAGACCAAATAGATTCGAGTAGTAACTTATCCACTCACCCTAAGAGATCAGCTGCCGAGCGCTTACATTCAAACGCGGCTCATTGATAGGATTTTTTTTAGCCAGTTCTGGTTTCACATTGTGTGGGAATACGTCTAGAAAGAATGATCGTGAATCTCGGGGAGCTGGAACTTAATTGATCAGGGGGTAAAGAGAGGTATTGTTACACGGCGATCACTATTGTCTGGGGACACGAGCCCTCTTGTGTGTACCGGAGGAATTACAAGCTATTGATTAAAAAAACACATTCCAAAAAAAGACACTCACATACAAGACGTTTTCATTTATTACATGTTCTACAGCATTTTTGTGTTTTCTGTTTTTTTTGTAATGAACTGCGTAACAACGTATTATACACGAAACCCCGGAAGTGCTCATAAAGTGTGCTTGAGGACTAAAACATGTGATATATGACACATAATCAAAACTCAAAGTGCAGAAATAACAAATAGTGGTCTGAAAATAAGATTATTCTTCGAGTTGTAACCGACTAAATAAAATGTGTCGCAGTGTTCCTGCTACAGGTGCAGGCAAAATAAATCGACATAAAAACATATACAAAATAGGACAACACAGAAAACACATCCACATATTTATGTTGAGGAAACCAAAAATATTTGGTTGGCGATTTCAAAATAGAAAATGTCACAAAAGCCTGTCCACAGAAGTGTCAAACAAGAATATGAGAACATGTCACAACTCAGAGAAACAAACAGCTTAAATGGGAAAAAGAATCTTCAGTGAGGTCGTGACCACAAACAAATAAATACATTTTTTGCCTATACTGACTGGTGTGATTAATTCATATGCATGCACTGCTGCCAAGGTGGGTTAACATACTTCTAGTTAAATCATTTATTATAAGAGGACAAAGAAAATGTCAACATCCTACAGTGAAAACTGTTTCTAAATGACACAAAGTTCTTTCCCCCGACATGTGAGATAAATGTTTTCCTAAGCATTCTCCTGCTCATGCACTGGAGAAACTGCCGCACAACTATTCGCTGCTTTCATCCACTTTGCCACTGGGCTCACAGAGGTCTCTTTTCTCCAGCATGGTGTATGGAAAAGGTGGCATGTCGCAGGTGGCAAAGTCCAGCTTTTTGGGAACACTGCAGTTGCTAAAGTCAAGTTTCTTGGTGCCGTCACAACCATATTCTAACTTCTTGAGCCGGGCTAGACTCTTGATGCTGCCGGGGGGCCTACCAGGGCTGACCTTATATCCTGCTGCTTTGGTGGTACCAAGGGGCCTTCCCGGGCTGGTTTTGAACCCAGCTGCTCTAGTTGTCCCAAGTGGACGTCCAGTACTTGTACGGTAACCAGCTGACTTTGTGGTCCCCGACGGCCTCCCTCTCCGTCCTGACTTTACTATGCTCTTCTTCTTCTTAGAGCCAGCGGGCCCTGCACCCTCAGTGCCCCTGTTTCTCACTGTCTGAGCCTGGAAATCGTCCTGTGTTTCTTGCATTTGACATGCCATGGCTTTGTGCATGCTCTGTGACAAAGGGCCTAGGCCGGCAAGAGACAACTGCAAAGCAGGGTTTGTTGGAGAGGGGTAGAATTTGTTGGACGGTGCGCTACATAAATCTAAGTGGCTGGCTGGGTGAAAGTCTTCTGTCAGTCCACTCATGCAAAAATCACTGTTGCTGCTGGTCACTTGATGCATCATTTTCTGTTGGAGTACAACAACATAAACAGTCAGTAAAGCTGCAAATGCATGTCTCCAAACACTAACACGAATCCAATGAGCATTTTCAACAGCTTACTTTTGGTAGAGCAAACAGGCCTTTTAGCGTTGCAGCCCCAAAACACAACTGATGTCAATACAAAACGAAGCAAACCACACAGCACACAGAAAAATTGATGATTATGTGTCCGTAGAAACACGCTAAACACATTCAAGAATGTAAAAATCAAGTGTTCGTACCTCATTTGTTAGTGGATGGCGGAGTGGAAAGGGTTAATTCAGAATCGCATACGTTTTCCTTCTCTGACAGCCACAACATCTTCGTGAAGACGCCGTGCAAACTACGCCCTGGCGTCCATGAATATTGTACTGAAGCGTGAGTTTAATTTCTCCTGCCTATTCTGTGCTTATTTAATCCTCTAAGCAGAGGTTTAGATGAGAGGGGCAGCCATTTTCGCCTGAAAAAAAAATCATAAAACAGGATACGCTGACCACGCATGCGCACAAAGGCCATGCCAGGGGACCCAGATGATGGTCACCATCAACCCAGCCCCACAATCCCCTTTGTGATTCTGCCAAATTAAAGGCATAATAAAAACATAATCCTATTACAGTTTGTGACACTTTTCAAAGACACTACAAAAAATGAAAACAGAAAAATGTGGCCTTCTACTCAAAGGTAACAATTAAATTGGTTGAATTAAATTGTTTAAGTATAAGTCTGCTACACGGTCTAGCATTTTCCATTTTATATTACACCATGTGTCTAAGTTATCACTGCTCATTCTTATGAACTGAGCACAACAAAACCTTTTAATGACAACAAAGACCATTCTCCTTTTTTTGAGGTTTTTAATATTCATATGAGCACAGACAGTGGATTTATGGAACAACTGTACTGTTAGAACAGGTAGAAATATACATTTATCAGCGTTTCCCCCGATGGTTGTTTCTGATCCTCAGCAGTCCACAGGACCTAAGTTTCCCTAATTAGCTTGGTCAGCTTCTGAATTTTAGTTTTTGTGGACATGTCCACATACTTGTCTCCAATACTGACAATCATGCCACCGAGGATGGAAGGATCCGACTAAAGAGGGGACAAGATCAAAGAATTACATTCAAGTTAATAAATTGACATCTCACAGGTATGTTTCCAATTTACTTAATAAAAAAAAACAACATAATTTGTAGATTAGTCGTTTGTATGTATGTTTTTAGTGTATCTGAAATTTACCTTTGTTTCAAGCTTGAGAGTTTCACCCTTCTGAAGAAAGCCTTTAAGAGCAACTTTCAGGTCAGCAAGATTAGCTTCATCCAGAGGCTGAAATGGATAAATAGTCAGTGGATGGTGTGTAATACATCTACATTCAAGGGTTTAAGAGGTTTACAGTAATGCACTAACATAGAATGCAGGTTCATTCATTTCCTACCTGTGCAGTGGTGACAGAGCAGATGACCTCCCCACGATGTGCACTCATCATTTTGCCAAAAGCAGTGATAACATCACCAGTGAGAGTCAGACGACCATTGTCAGACAAAACGTCTGCAAATCAAGGACAGGATATGTTTGAGAGAGATGCATTATCAACCGACAGCCTTGAGCTGGAAAACGTATACAAGAAGCAATCAGAATCAGAAATACTTTATTAATCCCTGAGGAACTTTCAACGCTTTTATCCAAAGCGACTTACAGGGAACCTGTGACCTTCTACACTGCAGTCTGACGCTTAACCCACTGAGCTACCAGGCCGCAAATGTATAATACAAAAACAGTATAATATATGTAACACACTCATAATAATATTGCATTAGTTAAAAAAATAATACTGATCATTCATCCAGCCGTTTCTGCCATATATATTAATTAAATGTTAAATTACGCAAGGTGCAAACTGCATTTACATAATAGCCGATATAGAAACTGTAGTGAGGAGTACTTTGATGCGTTTTTTGTCAACGTATGTATTCGAAGACCTTGTACACCGACATTGATTTGTGCAACTCCGCAAAAACAAAGAATGACAGTTGAGCATAAATCAAGGGCAAAAGCCAGTAAGAGCTGCAGCTGATTTCAGTGTTTCTTTAAATGTCTATTTTTAAAGAACATCACAACAAAGTGCATATTATCAACTAGGTGCGTGATATTCCCATCACATTATAACATTACTACCAACTAATGTGTTTACATACTCAGACACATCAGTATTAATGCTCTAGTCAACCTTGCCAGCAGACTATTAAAGTATCCATTAGCAGTGCAAATGTCTTGTGAGGGCAGTTTTTATTAACGTAAAACATTGTGAAATCGCATGTGAATGCATGTTATTTGACTATTATCCTGCTAACGTACCTGAAACTCTTAAGCTACTTACTAACCTCTCTGAACTTCCGAAATAAGGTACATAAATTTACTATTTTTAAATACTAGACCCACAAATGCACACACCTTATACCAAACCGAAACTACAACTTGTCTGGTGTAAATAAAAAACAAATCACGCTAAGAAAGACAATAGCACACAACAGATCTGCCCCTGGCAACTTACTAATGAGATTGATGGTGATGGGTGAAACCTTAGCTTTTGTAAGAGCATCACTGAATGTCTTCTGCTTGATGCTGCGTTTCACATGAGGATTCATTACAATAGTGGAAATCTTGGGGTCCTTGATCAGGGTCTGAAACATATGGGACAAAGCAAGGCAGCTGTATTTATGTATCAAATCGGCTTAAGAGAGTTTAAACTGGTAAAAATCAGGATCATTATGTCTTCTTTCTTATTCTAAAGGCTATACAGTCCCTTTAGGCACAATATTACTTAAACACATTAATAACAATCATGTCAACATCACATACAGAGAACATCATAATGATGAATAAACTACAATTAAATATATATTTTTATTATATTACTCACAGCCACTTTCCCCAGTTCCTGCTCCACTTGGTCCAGTTTGTTCTGCTTACTGGCAGCTGAAAAAAGAGCAGTGGCATAGCGGCCCTCCACTCCATACACCTGAATGGGAGGCTAGAAAAACATACATAACGTTACCGAGATCAACTGTACTGATTCAACTAGAGTGCGCAGAGATGCGCTTCGGCTCCGTGTAGTTTACCTTCACCAGTTTTGCTACAGGTCTGATCACAGACGTGCTGAGCTGACGGACCTAGGAAAGAAATATAATGCATGATTTAAGCTGGGAAAACGTAACTTAAACATTACGTTTTCTGCACGCTTGGTACCATTTACGTTACGGATAGCTAGCCGGTTGGCTAATAAGTTAGCAGTCATTCAAGTGCAAATGCCTCGTGTGGATATGCTGGACATTTAGCTTTACCTCCTAGTAACCAGAGGCGACAGGGCACTCAAAATATGTTTGTAAGATACGTATTTGTCGGTCAGAACTATTATAGAATAGCTAACATAACAAAATCATTGAATGTCTTACCTGCTGTCCTAGCATGAGTGCTGCCATTTTCTCCTACAGCTGTCCAGAGTAGAACAAACGTCTGCGCATGCGTATTTGACAGGAAGACGTCTACCCGTGGGCAGTGTAGTCTTTGCAGTGTGACGTGGGGGAAGGCTAAGTGGGCAATCTTTTTCATTCTATATAATAAAATTTATATTACCATCTTCACTTCAACTAACAGATAGTAAAAAAGATTTAAATGCTATAAACAAAGCTAAAACACATAGAAAACATTTTTATTGGCATGTATATATGCAACTTATATATGCACAAAAAATATATGTCAGAAGGTTTAGTCGTGGCAACTGGACTTCTTTCTTTCCGTAGAGAAGTTTCGTCCACAGAACTCTTTCAATCTGAGGTAAATTGGTGAGTGGTCACAAATTTTAGATTGAAAAAGTTCTTTGGATGCAGAACGAAACATCTCTATGAAAAGAGAAAGTCCAGTTGCCATGACTAAACCCAATGACAACATCACCTTGATGAATGAGAATCTTCACAGTCACACACCATATAGTGTATATAAAGCACGTTTGGATTAGATAATGAGCTGTGAGCTGGGTATGACCCACCAGATCCAGTGAGATATTTCCATTCTACCCTGAGAGTAACTCATATTGTAAAAAATACTGTTGTGTTTGTATTCTTTTTATTTTGTCTACTAAGTTTTAGCAATATTGACATGGCTCTACATGCACTGTACACTATCAGTCAAAAGTTTGGACACAGATTGACTAATTTTTTAATATCAAATTCTAATCTGAAATAACTTGTAAATTGTTAATATTAAAAATGACATAGAAATAAATAATATTTTCATAAACGTCCAAAAGCACATGTTTGCTAATGGAATTTTTTTTAATTAAGGGGATAACTGATCATTATAAAACCATTTTGCAATGACTGTAATACAGCTGAAGACAGGCATCTTTCCTAAAGCAAATTGTTTAAAATATGCATTTTATTGAATACTAAAAAATAAAAATCAGATGTTGAAACTGATTATAAAATGTTATTTAGTTTTGCATTTTGATTGAAAAAAGGAATTTTTGTTTCAACTACCTTTTTGTCGTTTAACTTTTCTACAGCTTATGTTTTAATTAACTCTTCTCCACTTTACCTCTATGATACATTAATTTACCTAGCATTAATTGACCTGACAGCTACTGCTAAGCTAATTAGCTTTACAGTAGAAAACATTAAAGTTATGGCCAAAACACAAGCATCCCAGTTGTCTCTAACCTAATATAACACACATTTTCAATATAAATCATATGAACTTCTGATAACATATTTTATATAAATACGAAAAATTCTGTGAGCTCACTCATCACGTCATCACGTTAACTGTTTGCTGCTAATTAACTGACTAAACCCAACGACTGTTGCCAGTTTCTTCCAGCAGGGGGCAGATCAACCAGTAATTTCAACTTTTATATAACTCACACACAAAAAAACACAACGATAGTAAGACAAAGTAATATTTAATTAAAAAAACATTCGAATTTAATTATAATGATTTTTACCTCATTAAAGGACCGGCAGGGATGCGATGACGTGCTTGTGATTTGTTGCTCAGCCTGGGTCTGGACCACAGTTATCAGGGCTGGGTCTAGCAGCAATTCCTGTGGGCTAATTTCTTAGACTTTAAACGGTTACCGCCTGACCTTGGGGGTTCAACAAGCGGAGGTACACAGCATCTGTGTCATGTGAATTAACCGCTTTTGTCCCCCACCAAACTGCAGGGACGCAGAGCCGTTGACGCATTCGTTTTCGCGGATCGCGCGCACACACGTACGCACCAGAAGGGAATGACCGGAGAGCTGGCTGCTAGGACCGGTGCCGTCTAACGAAATAACCAGAGCTTCTCCTGAAGGTTTTTTCTTTCTTTTTTTTAGCTGTCCGGCTTGCTAGCTGACGGCAAACCAGGCATGGACGACAAATCATTCACCAAGGAGTTGGACGGATGGATTGAACAACTGAATGAGTGCAAACAGCTAACAGAGAATCAGGTCAAAGTCCTGTGCGAAAAGGTAGGGTTTGCGCACGATGGCAGGGGAGCTAATAGTACCCTTTATTAGCTTATTACACAGCTAGCGGGCTGTTACATTGTCAGGGATGGTATAAATGTTGGCTGGACTAGAGGGAGATGATGCGGCCTTGCCTCTGGAGCACAGCATTTGTCTGCAGCTGCATGCAGTACACTGCAAATAAAGCCCACACGGGAGAACATGGAGGGTGGGAGGGAGGGATGGAGGGAGGGAGGGGGGCTGCAAATATGTTTTTCCCAGCTACGCCCACTCCTGGTACCTCTTCATCACTCGGGTGCACTGGTACTACCACATAAAGCTGTGTAATAACCTGCTAAATGTCTGATGAATAATCACTGTTTAGCACACAACACATGCCTGTCCTGCGCCCCTTCACTGCACCACTCTATGTTTGTTAACCAGCACCATCCCTGTGTTTTTTCTGGTTCTTTCTCTAAGGCCAAGGAGATCCTGACAAAGGAGTCCAACGTGCAGGAGGTGCGATGTCCAGTGACAGTGTGTGGAGATGTTCACGGTCAGTTTCATGATCTCATGGAGCTGTTTAAAATCGGGGGGAAGTCTCCGGACACCAACTACCTCTTCATGGGAGACTATGTGGACAGAGGTTACTATTCTGTGGAGACAGTTACGCTCCTGGTTTCTCTGAAGGTAACAAAAATGTGCATCCAAAGAAAGTAGTGTAGTGTATAGTCTGGATTTGTGAACTTATTGCTGTTGCATTTTGTTTAAATGCATTTATTTGTAGGTGAGGTTTCGTGAAAGAATCACAATTCTCCGAGGGAACCACGAAAGCAGACAGATCACACAAGTGTACGGCTTCTACGACGAGTGCTTGAGGAAATATGGAAACGCTAATGTTTGGAAGTACTTCACAGACCTGTTTGACTATCTGCCCCTCACTGCACTAGTAGATAATCAGGTGAGATTGTTGAATCCATATGTGAAAAAGCAGTTATACACGGACTTTGACTATTATTTTTTCACATTTCTCTCTCTTGTTGTAGATTTTCTGCCTCCACGGAGGATTGTCACCTTCAATAGACACACTGGAACACATCAGAGCGCTGGATCGCTTGCAGGAGGTTCCTCACGAGGTAAATTTGGTCAATGAAAATGATTTCACACTAGTTTTGTAGTTTACTGGCAGGACTTTGGATGGTAATTTTACTAAAAGAATAGGCAGGTGATTGTTGCTTTAGTGATTCACGTTGCACATCCATTAGTCTGAGCTGAACCACTTAGTTGGATAATCAGTTACTTGGGTCATAGGAAATGAATCATTAAGATTCCAACTGGGTGTTGTTTTCATCATCATTAAAATGTGACTTGCTTTTTAAACTAGATCAACAACGTCAGTTATTTTATATTTATACAGAATTTAATTATGTTGATCAAACAATGTTGACATTTTCTCAATGTTCTGGTACCGTTGTGTGTGCTCAATGTACTGAACATCACTGATTGTTCCTTTTGTTTCAGGGTCCCATGTGCGACTTATTGTGGTCAGATCCAGATGACCGCGGGGGTTGGGGCATCTCACCCCGTGGT
This sequence comes from Microctenopoma stevenorrisi, assembly GCA_032270685.1. Taxonomy (NCBI): domain Eukaryota; kingdom Metazoa; phylum Chordata; class Actinopteri; order Anabantiformes; family Anabantidae; genus Microctenopoma; species Microctenopoma stevenorrisi. The sequence continues at coordinate 8,465,527 of JAUMTR010000002.1, read as the reverse complement.
GCTGGTTACACTTTCGGGCAGGACATTTCCGAGACTTTCAATCATGCAAACGGCCTAACTTTGGTCTCAAGAGCCCACCAGCTGGTGATGGAGGTAGGTAAACTTAGTTTATCTGCTGATGGGATATTTTTTTCCGATGGATGATGTTAATCTTAAAGTGAGATTGATGTTTGAATTTAATCTAGGGTTACAATTGGTGCCACGACCGCAATGTAGTGACGATCTTCAGTGCACCAAACTATTGTTATCGTTGTGGAAACCAGGCAGCAATCATGGAACTTGATGACACATTGAAATACTCCTTGTAAGTTTGTTTTCTTTATAATAATTTTTATTTGTTTCTTTTTCCTTTAAATGTAATTATTATGGACAAATAATCTCTAATACCTTTCTCCTTTGTTTTAGCCTACAGTTTGACCCTGCACCACGCAGAGGAGAGCCCCACGTGACTCGGCGTACTCCAGACTACTTCTTGTAAAGTCACTGATCAGGATGGCAACACAGAGGCTCGAGAGAAGAAGCATTCATAACCACATGGACCACAAATGTGTGCTGTAATCAAAATGAAATGGAAACTAGTACATTTACTTAAATCCTTTCAACTTTTTGCTCTCTGTGCATGATGTTTTTATCGGTAGAAATGATTGCTACTATGAACAGTTGAGTCACAATACCTGCTGGTTTGTCAGGAGATATGAATAATGCTGAAAATAATGACTAAATGTAAGTAATCTTTGTGTTAGGTTGTTATTGATGAACCGAGTGTGTTTCCATATACAGTATCTAAGCTGCGTCTTTCACTTGGCATGGCCTCAAATCAAAGGTTGCATTAAATATAATGTGAACTCTTTTCTTTTGGAACCTGAGCACCGCAGTTTATTTTGTGACGTGAGATGCTAGGGCTGGATGTGAGATATGATTATGTTTCCTTTGTATTTTTGTATTTGATTTTTATCACACAGCACTGAGTCTTTGTTCTCTTTTATACCCTGGTATATAGTCTCTCTTTCTGCTCTGCTGTCCCCAATGGGATTTCATATAATATGATAATAATAATAATGTCATACTTTATTTATCTCCTTCTCTGTTGTAGGGAGCTGTCAGACAGTACTAGTTGGCGCTACTACAGTGTTTAAGTAGGCAGTAAAGGAACGGATGATATCTGTTAGTTAAAAATAATGCTGTGCAGTTTGAGCTAAATAGAAAAAACACTGAAGTTGCTTCATCATTTACTCCCTTTAGGTGATGTTGATGCCCCACACCCCTCGACTGTCATCACTAGATGAGAACAGATAGTAAAAAGACATTCTGATGCTCATCCATGATAAGATAATCAGCATAGGAAATGTCATTTTATTTATTATTATATATTAAGTATTTGTTATACTATGATTAAAAAAAAATAAAAAAGACTGGTTGCTTACAGATTACCACTCATTTTGCTTTTCATTTTGGTAGGTTACTTTGATGTTTTTTTCTGATGTATTTATCTATTAAACAAATTAATGAATGATTTGTTTGTTCAAAGGGCTCCTTCTTAACAACACAATCGAGTCAACCACTCTTAGGCTGTTATTCGCAGAGTCGTGCGTGGAAGTGGAAGTTTTTTCCGGTTATTAATGATTTACTGCCTGATCAAAGCAGTGAAAGTATTAGAACATAACCGGATGTAGTGCTCGCTTCGCCGCGCAAAATAAAAGCCGCAACTAAAAGACGAAGTGGAAGTCAACTAGATTTGTCACCTCAAATGTTTACCTGAAAACGTATTATTTTACTGGTGACTGGAAATCGCGCATTTCCAGACCATTACCTGTGGGCACTTTCCGTTATTGTCTCGAGCCTTGTCCAGACTTTTACTTTGTCAGCTCGCTCGCTCGCACTGCGGGATGTGACCGTGTGATCTGTGGCTGTGCTGACGCTGCTGCGTGCAAAATTAGCTGGCCGCAGCCTTTCAGGGACACCTCTTGCGGACCGCCGGAGCCCACAGTGCAGTAAGTAACCTGTCCGTGATCTTAAAACGAGTCCGTCATGAACCGATCAGCGTGCTCCCATGTGTGAGCCCAGGAGAGCCGTTTCTGGATGCGTGTCCAGGGGAAAGCTGCTGCATGTGTGGATGTGGCAGGATGATACTAGTTGAATCTGGGGCTCACAGCTGGACAATTAAAGGTCTGTACAGATGCAGTGGCCAATTAGTCGTTTCACTTAGGTTTCTATTGTGTGAACGCGGCGCTTCGTTCAGTTGCAGAAACAACCAACCAGCCCCAGTCACAGTCCAGATTTGACTGGTCTACATCGGGTTGGACAATTAACCGTGTCCAGTCACAGCATGTCTCTGCGACCAGAGACAGGAAGCAGATCGAGTCAGAGACACGCAAAGTGGATGTTAAAACACCTGCCACAGAAGCTTTTTATAGGAACCGATTGTCGGGAGTTGTGGTGAATCGCAGGTTAATGTGTAGCCATGCAGGCCTTTGATTGGCTGGGACACAGAGGGACACATATATTTTTCAAATAGCATGTTGGTCCAAAGTTCAGCCCTCTGTTAATAATAATTCTATGGGGGTCTCGCAGGAGGAGGAGTGCCCTGCATCTATGGGATTCACTGGTTTGGTATTTTATTGGATAAGCTCAGGGGGGTGCTTCGTTGCTACCTCTGGAGAACCCCGTGGAGTATAATTTCAATTCAAATTCAAATTTTAAAGAGACAGTTCGCCTCCCGCACTCCGCGGCCGCCAGCAAACAAGGGAATGTTCTGTTTTGTTGTCAATCCAGCAGCCATCTTTGGTGCAATTTCAGGTGTAGTTTCATCATGCTGCTGCAGACTTCTGCATGCACCGGTCCCTCGTCTCCCCCTGACACTGACAGCGTGGAGCAAATGGGGAAAAGCAGATCAGCCTGGTTAAAAGTGACCCCACCACGCACGGGGAAGAAATGCTTCATGCACAAATCAGATTTTTCTGATAGTGCAGACCAGTTTGAGCTGGTTTTACAGTGTGGAATCACAAATGCATAAAGTTCCAATGGAAAACTAGAATGCAGGTGATAATGCATAACCTACTGCACTTTGAGGCAATATATTAATGTCTTTTTTAATTTTGTAATTTCTCTTTTTCTTTAGAAAATTACTACTTGGTTCAGTTATTAATTTGTGAACAACGCATACACAGAAGGCTTTGTTACTTTACAACAGCTGCCCTTCAGTTTGGGGGTTGGTGTGGACCCATAATAGAGCTTTGCAATTTAGCGCTTCACCACCCCTGTGTCAGGTCAGCCATTGCCATAGCAACATTATGCTGAATTAGCAGCATGCTAATTCAGGAAGGATTCACCAGTCCTCATTCGCTGACTTGTGGCTGCAAAAGAAAACATGGACTAAAAGGCTGCGTCTCCTGGGGTGGGTGGTGCTGGAGCAGGACGCCGGATTCAGCCGAACACAGTGCAGTTTAGAGTTTTTATGGACCACTAGTCCTCGCTTGCTGATTTTTTCAGTGTGGATTTTGCTCTTTATGAAAGTTCTTGAACCATAATGCATCCCTCACATCTATACTGTGCATTGGCAAAGCTTTCATATCGTCATTGCAACGTTTGTCTTTCTCCAGATAAATATGGCAGCAGAGCTATCCACCTCCATAAACATCAAGGAGCCGCGGTGGGACCAGAGCACATTTGTAGGTCGGGCGAAACATTTCTTCACTGTCACAGACCCCAGGAACATCCTCCTCACCAACGAACAACTAGCACATGCGCACAAAATCATCACTGACTACAGGTAAACATGGCTGCAGCAAAAGTCAGTAGCAACAAACTGAATGAGTGCAATCGGTGCTATCAGATTAACTACACTTTGTTTCCATCTCTCAGGGAAGGTATAGTCTCTCCAGGCTTGACAGAAGATGAGTTATGGAGAGCCAAATATGTTTTCGATTCGGCTTTCCACCCTGACACTGGAGAGAAGATGATCCTGATTGGTCGCATGTCAGCACAGGTTCCAATGAACATGACGATCACTGGATGCATGATGACATTTTACAAGTGAGCACTTGTATTGTGACTGTAACATCAAGCTAATGAAGTAAACTCTGCACACCATAGCTACAGTGTTACGGCCACTGTTCCTACTGTTACTATTATTAATACTTTTCTTTCCTAGATGACATCTTATTTATTACTAGAGAACATTTGGCAAAGGAAGTCTTTGTAGTCTCATTATTCAATCACAGACAAAGCACAGAGTTCATTCTGCTGACTCCTTCTCCCTCACCTCTACACTGTCCTTAATAATGACTCCGTGCTTGTGCATCTTGCAGGACGACTCCAGCTGTGTTGTTCTGGCAGTGGATCAATCAGTCTTTCAACGCAATAGTTAATTATACCAACAGGAGTGGTGATGCGCCAATAACAGTAGGGTAAGAGATGGATCTTTTGTCATGGACACTCATATTGATTCAATTCAATTCAACTTTATTTATATAGCGCCAATTCACAACTCCCTCTAACGGAGAAAACCTCCAATTGATCCTTTCCTTCAGTAGTTTCTCTGTGACGTGACCAGTGATGTTTTTTTATTTGCAGACAGCTCGGCACAGCTTATGTGTCTGCCACCACAGGGGCAGTCGTCACCGCTCTAGGACTAAATGCACTAACGAAGGTATCAGTTTGTCTCTCTTACGCCTTTCTGCATCTCATTTAGTGCCCTGGCCTCAGCTGCACGTGTGCATCCTGACGCATGATGATTTATGTGCAACATCTGAAACTCAACCTGCAGCAACCACCCTTCCACTGGTCTGAAGGGTTTAATTTAATCGCACTGTCGGGTTAAAGCATAGCCAAGTGTTTAATTTCTTTTCTCTTGCTGCAGCACGTCTCGCCTCTGATTGGACGATTTGTTCCGTTTGCTGCCGTAGCTGCTGCTAACTGCATCAACATCCCACTGATGAGACAAAGGTAGGGGCAGTAGAAAAGCACAGTGTTTCACAGTAACATTATGTACGTGTTGGTAAAGATATTTGAAGGAAAGTTCAGCTGGACTCTGTGATTGAACTTGTCTTCAGAGAACTTCAGCACGGCATCCCCATAACGGATGAGAATGACAACAGGTTAGGAGAGTCAACGAAAGCTGCACAGCAGGCTATCTCTCAGGTCGTGGTCTCCAGGATCCTCATGGCTTCTCCTGGAATGGGTATGGATATAAATGCATCGCCCGGTGGCATCAATTAATTAAAAAGGAAATCGTTATTTTTATATTGTTATATTTTCATGTTCATGTTCGTCAGTGATGTTTCACTTGTGTCTTTTCAGCTATCCCTCCATTTTTAATGAACCATTTGGAAAAGAAGGCCTTTCTGAAGGTAGGCACATTTCTCACCTAGCCGCATATTAAAGACAGTTGTGTTTGCTGCAGCAGCCTCAACATCCGCCTCATGTGCACGTTTAAAACGCCACAAATGCTTAAGCTACATAGTAGAACCGTGGTGTTTCACACTGTCTCTACCACGATCACACATCAGAGGAACGAAAAGCACCGAGGACATGAGGCCATTCCTTTATGGGAACTCACCACTGCTTTGTGCCGCTCATTCATTTTTCTGCCTGGTCTTTTCAGAAGTTCCCATGGATGAGTGCACCTATTCAAGTCAGCCTGGTGGGATTCTGGTGAGTCGTCAGAAATGGTGCACCTGATAAGCCGCTACATGAAATCCTTTCGACATTTTAACCTAATTTCTTACAAGGATAGGACATTTCAGCAATCCTCCTTCAGCAAATCATGCTGTATGAAATGGTTAATGGTGTAATGGACTGTCTGTAATAAAACGTGGTCCTGTGATCTCTGGCTCCCTCAGCCCACCTCACTGTACCAGGTTATGTGTGAGTTCAGAAATCAAATCGGCTGCTATTACCGTCATTATGGATGAAGGCGGATGTTTTTGAATTATTTATTTATTACTTAGTTTATCAAATTTCAGAAGCTGGTGGGAAATGGTCAGCACACTTTCCTGAAGCCTAAGGTTCCTCCTTTAATGTGCTTATTTTGTGTCACAATCAGGTCAATACCGAGAAGATTCAAATTGATGAATTTAGTGAAATAAAAATAGAAATTTAAAGCAAAAACCAGTGAATGTTTAATATTTTGAAAATCAATCCAAACGGTTGCCAACTTCTTTCCCCTCTAATTGATTTGTTTTTATTAGACCCTGAAACTAGTACACATGAAACAATCCACTTCCTATGACCACGCAATTGAATTTACCACTATAGTTGTGCATCAGGTAATTTTTCACTTCTGGTTTCAGACCAGTAAGCCTAACTAACGACGATTTGTGTTTCTTTCTCAGCCTGGTGTTTGCGACGCCACTGTGCTGTGCATTGTTCCCTCAGAAGAGGTGAGTGACACGTTCACATGCGACACAGAGACAATAGGGACTACTTTTCTGAACTGGTATCAACCCTGGTGTTTTTCTTAAATTTCTCCCGCATGATGCAGCTCTATGTCAGTCAGCCGCTTAGAGCCGGAGCTGCAGGAAAAAATCCGGGCCAGCCACCCAGGAGTGGAGAGGGTCTACTTCAACAAAGGACTATGAGTGTGCAGCTCCCTCATCCAAACACTGCCATAACACAGCTGCAGACTCAGTCCTCACCTCTCTGCCAGCCCTCCTCATTCAGTGTGCCAAAGTTAGGTTTGTGTCTCCTAGTTTCCACCACTCAGATGGACATGTGATGACTTCCTCTCTGGGTCAGTCTCTTTGTAACAAGGTGTTTGCTTTTGTCTGCAGTTTTATTGTAACTGGTAGAGCAGGTTTTCTCTGACTGGGTCGGATGAAAGGGATGACGTTTATCACCACAGATAAAGTGGCCTGTGTGTTTTATGATGATGATTTTATGTTCATGTTCAGTATTATTTTTTTAAGTTGGTCACTTGATCGTATGTTGCCACCAAACGATTTTCATACTAGACAGTTTATTTTGAACCTGTATTAGAATTGATCGTAATCATTGATTAGTCAAAGACCTCTGCAATTCACGCATTTGCCAAATCTGTACTTACATTTTTTTTAGACCTCAATCAACAAATACAACCTCCTTCTCTTAACAGTGTCATTATAAAGAACGGTATTCACTTTTACTCACGTTAATCCAGTTGATTTTGCCAAATTAATCGAAGACCTGAGACCTCGTAACGTGTATGTCTGAAACCAGTTCCTCCTGGGATCTACCTTGTAAAATGTGATATGATGGTGGCAACCATTGATAGGCCAACACGGTGCTATTTCATGTCTTTATTATAACACTGCAGTATTTCTTCTGCTTGCCAAACATGCATGAACAAACCACTCCTGATGGGCATCATGGAAAGTTTGCTGTCCCACAGAGGCTTAATTCAGGAGAACTGAACGTTGGTGACAGACTAAGCGAATTAATGACAATTGCAGCAAAACACACTCTGACCTGTCTCCAATAGTCAGTCCATAATTTTCTGTAGTTTTCAGTATTGGATCCCACTAAAGTGTCAAAAATGTACTCATGCCTTACACAGATTTGTGTGGTACCTATCTCCTGTACCCTAATGCAGCATCTGCTCAACGTGTGACGTGACACATTTTAAACTGATGTAGGACTGTCATCATAATGTGGTAAAGACATTAAAGTTCGTTTACATATACAGCACATTTGGAGTTTATGGTACTTATAGATGTCAGCATTTGAAGAAAATGGCAAAATATTGTTTAGACAGTATTTTAAAATGTAGGACTGGTGTACAGAATGATCCATACAATGTTTTTTTTTAAATCCTGTGGTCTTCAAAATTGCAAATAGTCACATTTTAATACATCTTGTAAAATGACTTTCATCATGTATAAAATCTTGGATCAGCAAAGTGTCTGCTTTAGTGTTTCATTATATTTGGCTGTTAAAATAATTAGAAGATTGGCACATGCTATATAGTTAACTGATAAAGCAGGTGCAGTCCGATTTTATAAGTTTTGTTCTGTCCATTTATTCACCCGATAATCAGTTTTCTATCAGAAAAAACATGCCACCTTCATCATTGGATATTTTTAAATCAGGGAGATTAAAAAAGGGACTTGCCCTGAAACTCAGCAGCAGCATTTAAATCTTCGACCAACCTATCCTCATTTTGAAATATGAAATGCTTCTACTTTACAACACCGTGAGCATTGAAATATTTTGGTGCAATTAAAGCAAATTTGAAAATATAGAGAAAATGCTTGTGAACACAAATTCGATTTTTATGCATCTTTAGCTCATCATAGTGCACAATTTCATGTTAAATGTTTAGTATGCTGTAAATCTACTTACATATATTCCTTAGAAGTAACTTTACTTTAGGTTGTCAGTGTTTGCCAAGAGATGTTAGATGTTTCTTAGCTGGTTTGAAGTGAAGTTTGTTATTCTAATGTTCAAGGTAACTGAATGTAGCATTTTCCAGTTGCAGCTGTTTGGTGTGTTAGTCTGAGAGAGCACAAGGTCGTATGCTGCAAACTTGTTGAATCTGTTCATTTTCTCCTATGGTTTTCAGTGAATCCTTGATAAGTGAAGAACTAAGAGAAACTTACGTTATGGCAGATTTTGTCTGTCTCTCAACCTCTATGAAAGACAATTCCTCTATAACATGCTAAAAATAATAGTTCAACTCCCTAATATACAACATGTTCACAAGCTCCAAACTACCAAATCAAACGTCTCCACAGCCAAAGCGATACAAATCAATACAACATTTACAGTTTGCATTTGTTGAAATTAATATTTTTTAAAAATGCCATTTGATTTTTTTGATGTAAAGAGGTGAGGTGATGTAACATTTAGACTAACTGGATGAAATAAAGATATGAAATCTTGTATCTGGTGTTGCTGATCAATGTGCGACTCCATAGTGCCACCTTCTGGTGTAAACTAGACACAGCACAGTGACCTTACAAAAGCGTTTTATTCCAAGGCACGATGTTCAGAAAGAACATTAAACACAGCAAACAGGGACTTGCTTACTCCAGCTACAGGTCTGAAAGCCCAATGAATGTCTTAACAATGCAACGCACAAAAACAACAGACTGGCGATTACTGCTCTAAACATGCTGTGACAGCTACAGAACATAAGGCATCATGGGAAAACATCAGGACAAACCGAAGGCTGTTTTTACCATCAGATAGCAACACTAGACTAGTTTAGACACAGGAATATATGAACTGTAGTGAAAGTCTCCTGATATAATATAGCAATAATGCCAGATTATGTAAAAAAACAAAACAACATCTTTGTTATAATGTAACTGGAAGGAACCTGAAGCACAAACATTCAAACATCCGCCCATCACTGGAATTGGTGTGGCCTTTTTTTTACAACTTGCACAATGAGATTTTCTAAAATCTATTTTATTTTCCTCCGTAACTTGTTTGATAACAGTTAAACTCGGCTACATTCAGAATGCATATTCTGATGTGTTTCCTGGCTCCCAGGATCTTTGATCAAGTGCAACTGCTTAAATTATAATCACTGTGTGGAAAAAGCAGAGAAGTTCTTCATTTTCATTTACCAGCAGAAAAACACAAAGGCATTTAGAATTTGGTCTGTTGACACCACATATCCTCTTATTTCCACACACAGAAGTAACACGAGCACAAACAACTTCACATTCAGAAAGAGACATTTTATATTGTTCACTAAAGTGTGAACAATGTTGACACAACTAGAAACCAGACTCTGGTCTCACTAGTTGGTGTCCCCTTCCATAAGCACCTCATTCAGGTCACTGCTTTGAGTCTTTGTGTAAATATCATTTCCCACTTTGAGTACATTAGATCCAAGGTGCCCTCTGCACGGTGATATCTTTGGAATGTGTTGGACTTTGCCAAGGTGGCATTTCAGATGGCACTTGGGTCTAACTGGCAACAAGCTACAAGCCTTCAGAGTTTTTACCATTCACATTAATTACACTTTTTGGGAAACTGTAAATAAAAACTAGTATTTGGACTGAACAACACACAAGACATAATGAAAATGATAAATAAGGCAATATAAATACTCTAGAATATAATTTTACAATAATGTCATATTTCTTATGGTTTAAAACACAGCACTGTAGTGTCCATACTTGTAAGAGGCACTACTAATAAAAAGTCTTTGGATAGGTGCTAAAGATTGTACTGACGAATGACCACAGCGTTGATCATAACTTAATTTAAGTGTTGAAGGATTGATCTTAGCAAGCGCCAGAGGGCAACAGCCCCTCCTGCCCAGAAGTGCATGTAATCTACTGACTAAGATGCGTAGGAGCTTTTCAAGTCAACAGTGTAGCTGAAAGGCACCTACACCAGATGGATGGGGCATTATTCAATATACCTCTTTCAGCTTAGCATGAATAAATGCAATCAGCGTCTACTCCAGTATACAAACGTCATTGCTGGCCCATCAGGGTGTCACGTATTCAGCAAAACTCTTCCTCACACAGCTCCCCCTCAAGCAATGAGTGTTTGTGGGGCTCGCTGAGCACCAAGCTGTTGAGAGAGTGCTTGTCGGAGAGCAGGGAGTTAATCGAGGCTCGGCTGCGGTTGGCCAAGCGGTGTAGAAAGCTGCTTTTGGGAGAAGGACGACTCATATCACCCATGCCAATGTGGACGCTTACATCAGACAGGCTGCCCTGCCGCCTGCTGTTAGCATGTCGAGCCTCCAACTTCTCAGCAGTGGGCTTAGTGTAACTAGACAAATACACAGTGACGGGGAAAATGGTTTTAGATTATTATATTCAGCAAAACACAAAGATAAAAGAGGTCTCAACAAAACATGAAATATTTCATTACCATTTGAGGAGAAGAGAGGACAAAACCACAGAAACAGAGGAAAGTGCCATTGCAGCAGATCCCATCCACGGCTGTAGCACGAGACCAATGGGAAGGAACACACCTGTGGACAGACGAGGTTCATTTTACTGTTGTGCTCAGAGTAAATGAAATGCCACTGTGCCAATATAACTAAATAATTTAACTACACTTCACTTTTGCCATCACCTACCAGCAGCAATAGGAATGCCAACCAGGTTGTAAATAAGAGCAAAGACAAAGTTGATCCTGATCCTCCTAACTGTTTTCTTAGAAAGGTCGATGCTGCCCACCACATCCAGGATGTCGTTCTGCAAAGAAAGGGAAGAATAAGATAAATAACATTTTTATCTTTCTCATGTTCACAATTTGGTTGATGGGTAGAATTGTGACATCAAGGTAATGACAGATAAATAAAATAAAAATAAATCAAGCTCTCACCCTGATCAATACAACATCTGCTGCCTCTATAGCCACATCGGTCCCAGTACCGATGGCGATGCCCACGTCAGCCATGGCCAGAGCAGGCGAGTCGTTGACACCGTCACCCACCATGGCTACTCTCTTTCCCTCCTCTTGCAACTGCTTCACCTTGGCTACCTTGTGGGAAGGAAGCAACTCAGCAAACACCTTCCTGATGCCCACCTGGAAAAGTTGCACAATCACAGAGATTCACAGAAACAACAAACAGTGTTAGAGTTAAACAAGTAGAGTTTTTTGTTTTAAAAAGATTATATTTGAAACTGACTTAGCTCAGACACTTGAATATACTTCTGTCCTCGCTGAATAAGTATTAGGTTTAAAGGATTTCTCATCAAATATATATTCTTTAAAACTAAATATAAGGTAACAATAATACAAAAATAATTTACTTGTAATTGTGTTTTTTAAATATGGGCATACAGAGGCTACATCTAAAACCATAACCAGACAAATGCTCAGTGCCAAATGTGCAATTTAAAATTGGGCTCCCACAGTGGCATAAGTAGCATAAAAGAAAACCTATTAATCAAGTATGTGTGGAGTCAAAATATTAAAAAAGAACTAACTTTTTGTTGTCCACACAGTATTCATACCTGAGCAGCAATGGCCCGTGCTGTCTTGCTGTTGTCTCCTGTCATCAACACAACTTCCAGACCCATGTTGGTCAAAGTTCTTACTGCCAGCTCGGCCTCTGGTTTAACTGTGTCTGCTATGGCAATCATCGCACACAGGAGGTCTATGCACAAAGTGAATGTTTGACAATAAGCACAAAACATTTTCTTCTGTATAACCCCCCCCCCCCAACTAAAACAAGTCCCCTACCGTCTACAGCTACTAGAACAGCAGTTTGTCCTCTGCGCTCGTGCTCCATCATGGCCTTATCGATGTCAGGACTGACTTGCAGGCAGTTCCTCCTCATCCACTCTCTATTTCCAATCAGGACAGTGTAGGTGGCTGTCTGGACCAGGCCTGAACACATGAAGCACATGTTTCTGAACAAAAAACATCAACTGAAATACTTCCTTAATATGTTTCAGTGATTCTACTAAATACATGAGCACAAAAATGAGTTTGTGCTGAATTTAGGAACTTACTCAGTGGCTGCGGGTCCATGATAAGAGGATGGGAGCTGGTGGTTATCCGAGTGTCACTGATCTGTACGAGAACACTGTTGCGCTGGTTGTTGTCCTCGCTGTCACTGTCCGCCTGTTTGAGCAGGTACTCTGTGTTGCTGACCTGACATCGAATGCCGCAGCCCGGCACTGCCTGGAAGTCTGTACATGTGCCGAGAGACTCTGTTCCAAGCTCCTGCACACAGACAGTAATGAATGTTTAATCTAGCATCATACAAACCCAAGTCATGTACGGGTCTTGTCAAGTGGAGTGTGGGAGTTACTTTAGAGGTATAGGCCAACCTGTTTGCAGTATTTGGTGACTGCTGCTCCCAGCGGGTGTTCACTTTTGTTCTCAGCTGTACCCACAATAGCCAGCAATCGGGACCGAGGCATCTTGTTACCCTCCACAACTATCTTGACTTGGACAACATTTGGCGCACCGTATGTGATGGTCCCAGTCTTATCAAACAACACTGACTGAACCTGGACACAAAACGTTTCAGGTTTTCATTGAATTTAATGTGATGTTGAACCTAACTGTGGAATAATAATGAATAAACTGACAATTTATCTGTGACTGACAACACATGTTACCAGGGGGCCAGAATATTATCATGAACACACCTTATGCGCCATCTCAAGTGGCTCCCCTCCCTTTATCAGGATACCATTTTGGGCTCCAACCCCTGTGCCCACCATAACAGCTGTTGGGGTTGCCAAGCCAAGGGAACAGGGACAGGCAATGCATAACACTGTTATGGAAGACTGGAAGGCAAAACGAACTACTGCTTCGACCCTGGAAATGCTCTTGTCATAACCCTGCAGGAAGACAATATCAAATGCAGTGACATTTAGTTACGTCTATCTTTTTAAATCAGCAAAATAACGATTAAAAGGAAGACTCACAGGAAAGTACTTCTCCACTAGAGTGAAATCCAAAAACCCAATGATGATCCATGCAATCAGTGTAATGGCCGATATGCCAACAATTAATGGTACAAAGTAGCCGCTGATCTTATCTGCATACTGCTGGATGGGAGCCTAAAAATAAAGTGTCAAGAAATTAAAAACGTGTTCAGTGCTACCCTCCGTAGCAGGTACACTCAGTGCAGATCTCAGACCACATAATTCACCTTTGAAGTCTGAGCCTGTTCCACTAGCTTGACAATCTGAGACAGTGTTGTGTCCTTGCCAACATGTGTGGCACTGACGAGCAGAGAGCCATTCTGATTGATGGAGCCTGCAATAACAGAACTCCCAGGCTTCTTAGTCACGGGCATGGCCTCACCTGGAGTCAGAAAACATAATAATGTAAGAGTGGGGGTTCCCTGGCAGAAATCACAGTTAAAATAATTTCACAGAGATGAAATGATGAATAATGAGTAACATGATAGCCGACAATGACAGTATGTCTATGCAGTGTATTTATTATGCCACTTAGTTTACTTTCTAATGTTTTATTTACTTTTTATTACTTATGTGTGAATTCCAATGTGTTTGCACTTAATTCTACCTGTGCAAATGGCAAATAAACTATGTTCTATTCATATTGTAACAAATAGTGAAACAGCTGAATAACTGTCATGAATTGCGACACTGCAGAGACTATTTACATATTAGCATAGGAAATACTACCATCAATCAATCAATAGACATGTAGTCCTTCACTCCATGCAACCAACCTGTAATGAGAGATTCATCTGCCATGGACTGTCCCTCGATGACCCTCCCATCTACAGGAAATTTGCCTCCAGGGACAACTTTTACTACGTCACCCCTCTGCACCAGGTCAACATCCACTTGCTCCTCGCTAAGTAAATAATACACAGTCAATGTAATGCTACACTTTTGTGGTAAATATATTTTCAAAACAGAAAATAAATAATAAAGTTAATGACATAATAATCAATGCAATTTTATTAGGCCCAATTTCTCTCAGCAGGCTTTCTGAAGTCCAAGCATTATTTCCCAAATTTTTGAGATGCACAGAAAATCAACTAACATGACTCGATTTTCTAAAGACGGCTTCTGTGTTTTCATAACAAATACAATTTAAAATGGAGTTGGAATGTTTGACCTCTCTGACATTTAAATTACAAACATTTACGTTATGTTATCTAAAACAAAGATACAGAAGGTTCTACAATACCTGAGAACAGTCTTATCACTGCCGAGAGTGACCACTGTGGCCTCAGTCGCTTGTAGAGACATCAGCTTAGACAACGCCTCAGATGTTTTACTCTGGATTGAAGAAAAAGGAACAAAAAGCAAATCAAAATACCTACTAATTGCAATTAAGCTGGTTCATTTCATAATCTCAAAAATGTACAATAAATGTGACATATCTATCGTAACATAGAGCAAAACCTTGGCTATCTGTTCCAGCCACCGTCCCGCGGAGATGAAGACAAAGAGCATTGGTGGTGTATCGAAAAATGTGATGGGGTTGATTTTTGCCTTCTCCACCATGGCCACTATCAGGACAACCAGTGAGTAGCTGAAAGCTATGGAGGTAGCCATAACTATCAGCACATCCATGTTTGCTGATCGGTGTTTCAGTGCTTTGTAGGCTTGAATGTAGAAGTAGCGACCTCCAATAAACTACAGAGACAAGAAACATTAACCTTTGTATTCTCAAACCACCTTCTTTTTTAGAAGTACAGTTAGTTGTGATTTACCTGTACAGGCACACAAAAGAGGAAGGAGAGGAGGTTCATGATGGAGAGGCCTGGAAAAAGCTGCTTCTCCAGAAACATGCTGGAATGGTAATGGTTGCGGTCCTCCATCGAAGCATTGTGGTGATGTGAAAGATTTATCTGGTGGTCCACGATAATCATGTAGGTCATCATGCCCATCACAGGCAAACAGAATATCAAGCTCACCAAAAAAGATTTTCTCCACCTTAAAAAGTAGAAAAAGATGTGTTCTTACTTCTGTAGGTATTTCATTCCCCTTATTGCTAGACAAAGCATGTATGCGTTGGGAATTCCTAATCCCTAGTATCAATTCACAAACACTTTATATAGAGAGCAGTATTTGTATCAATATGTCTCTAAATTCAGTATTTTTACAGGAGATAGTAACCACTCAAGGTTTATAACCCTCATAAACTTCCTTTCTCTAAAAACCCATTTGTGACCTTACATTAAGAAAGCTACTCAAAACTCAACTTTTAAGAACTGCTTTTAACATCTGTCCTGATGTTACTAGTCATTCTACTTTCAATCCACCTCATTGTATGGTGTAGTACTACACTACATATTTAATTTATTACTCACATGCTGGTTTAATCCAACAACTTGGATTGGAAGCTGCCAACTGAGCAAAGTCACAGGAATGGATTAACTATGAAACAAACAGGCAGAATTCAAAACGCTACTTACTGTTGTATTTCCTTGGTGTGATCAAGGTGACTGGCAGAACGGTCTCTCTTTACCAAAGACGCTTCAAAGCCCAGACTCTACAAATGAGTCAAACTATGGGTCAGATCCTCAATGTTATAGCAATTAGAATTTTTTAAAACAAATCTTCACTAGTATCAACAGCCAGTAAGGCTAATAATAAAAAAGAACAAATAAATAAATAATCGTGAGAAGCAAGATTAACACCTCTATCAGCTTGGTGATGTCTCGTGGACCTATAATTTCCGAGTCGTACTTAATGTGTGCTTTGTTGGTTGCCAAGGCAACAGATGCATATTTGATCCCCTTTTCTCTCATGAGGCTGGATTCGATTTTGTGAACGCAAGAGGCACATGTCATTCCCCTGACCTGCAAGAGAAAGAAAGCGCATTAACTTGAATGATTTGTTTCGTTTACTGAAAAGATTGAATTTACAATATCAGACAGACAAAATGTTAATTTATTTCATGATGTAAAACTACATAACACAAATATAATGGAACATTGTTCTTACTCACCACTAGTTCTAGGTTACCATCTGAATCTTCATAGTTCTCCATCACTGAGGCCGTGAAGCCGAGCTCCTTCACACACTCCGCTATCTTCACAGGGTCAATGACGTCCCGATTGTAGCGCACCTCTGCTTTGCTGGCCATTAGTGCTACCAGAACAGAGTAGATACCTGCACAACATTGAAGACGTCTTAGACCCTGGTAAAATCAGTAAATTAATCCTTTATAACATATGTAAATATTCTAGTGTTTCTACAGACCAGGTTCATTCATAAGGTTTCGTTCAATGTTTGCGACACAGGAAGCACAGGTCATCCCGCCAACATGGATGTAGCATTTAGAAAGCACGTCTCTAGTGGGTTCCTGTGGGGTTTCTTTGTTTAGCTCGCTCTCAAGTTCCTTTACCAGCGCTAGGTTTGAAGACTTTGAGAGAACGGGATCAGATGCAGGCAGCAGAGAACTGGTCTCTGTAGACAACAAATTATAGTTATTGCTCGCGGTTAGTTATGATGTCCCAACCTTACAGCTCAAATAGTAGGAGCACATGCAAAGCAACAAAGACTTTAGACTATAGACTTAAGGCAATTCTCTAGTCAGAACAATAAAATGCCATTTTACTATGTGAGGAACTAGCTTACTCATCAACCACTCTCTCTTCTCTCACCAGGTAAGAAAGCATCAAAGCCCATGTCCGTTATAGCATCCTTCAGCTCCTCTGGTGTGGTCAGGAGGGGATCATACTCAAAAGTCCCCTGGTGATCGCTCAGAGACACTTGGGCCGACACAACCCCCTTTCTTTGGGAGAGCATGGTTTCTATTGACTGGACACAGGAGTTGCATATCATGCCCTCAATGTGAATGTTGATTACAGATAGAAGGGGTTGGCTAAAACACGGTGGCGAGGCAGCAGATTTGGCCTGAGTTGCTCCTGCCGGCCATGTTGACATGGCAGGTGTGGACGGTAAAACTACAGAACTAAGTGGGCCACAGGAGTCCCAGAGTTCAGTCTTGAAGTTCCCTGGAGGCAGTGCCTCAATTGCTTGCTGCAGATGAGGCACTGTGACCTTCAGAGGATTGTAGCAGATTGAGGCCTTCTCCTTTTCCAGAGATACCTCCACAGAGGAGACACCAGGCAGCAGGATGATATTGTCTTGGATGTTGACTACACAGGAATGGCAGCGCATACCTTTCACCCTAAGCATAACAAGTGTTGTGTCTACAAATATTTCTGTCTCCTCTGTCTCGGATGCCAAAGAACCTGTTGGTTTTTTAGAATCAACAAATCGTTCAATTTCAGTGGATGACAGCTGCAGAGGGCGGGGCTTGGACTTAATAGTAGCCTTGAAGCCAGCCATAGCAATCTGGTCAATAATGGTTTGGACAGTGATGAGGTAAGGCAGGTGCAGGATTGTAGCTTCTTGAGAATCTAAAACAACTGTGGAGAATTAAGACATGACAATGTTAATAAATAGTACGTCACTAGGAGATAAACTGCACCTCACCAGGAACATGGACAAAAGCAGGCAGACACACCTCATTGTGCATACATATATTTTCAGTTACTGATCTGTCAAATATTTTGATTGTCAGGACTAAAATATCTGACAATCAAATAGCTAACATTTACTTTTAAATACTCAGCTTCTCCAATAAGTCAAATGATTGTTAATCAATTAACTTTGTAATAAAAACATAGTATAAAACTCATATTTCAAATAGTAAGAGTAAAATTATTTTAAAAGGACTGGTACCAGCTGAAATAAAGCCAAACAAAATGCAGTTCTTTTGGTCAGTACAGGTTTTTATTTCTCTTCCTCCCCTCTTCTAGATTACACCTTCCTTCCCTGTTTTCTGAGTAGGTAAGATATGGGAGGGGCCAGTTTCGCATATACATTTTGCTTAAATTGACCATACTATTTGTTAGGCAAACATGCTGAAAAAACATGCCTGTAATGGAGACATTACAAGCTATTTAACTAACAACTGTTAAAGAATCCATTACTCTGTAAATGTAATCCCATCTGTGTGCCTGTCACTACTCACAATACAAGTGAAATGATTTCAAGAGTTAGCCAAAGATAACTTTGATGAGCCGGGCATGAACAAAAACATGCACAACATTCAACCGCGAGGTAATATACTGTGTGGAAGGGTGAAATACATTACCTTTGATCCTTTCAACCCCTTTCAACTTCCCGATCTTGCCTTCAATTGTGGTGGTGCAAGAGTGACAGGTCATCCCTTCAATGGTTAACTTGAGTGCCACCCCACCTCTGGTGCTGTGAGATGGAGACAGGTTTGGGCCTTTTTGCACAGGGCTACTGGGTGTAGGGATCTCCATAGCTGTTATGGTGGCCACAACCTCATTCAACTGCTGTACAGAAGTCAGGGAAGGAACAAAGCTGACAGACAGACTTGTCAGGGCTGGGATCTCTCTAACATCCAAGACTCCCTGTATCTGGGACAGCTTCTTTAAAGCCTCCCGTTGGGCTGTAGGTGTCAGGTTGGAGGCAGGGATCAGTTGGGTATCTGCAGAGACTGGTGTGGCTGTGCCGGACTCTGATGGATTTGATTCAAAGCCTATGTCCGCAATGGCCTCTGACAGAGATTCTGGGTTCTGCTGGCTGTAGTCAAATATGACAATAGCATTCTTTTGTGCTAAAGACACCTACAAAATAAAAACAAAGGGATCAGTCCAACTAATTTACTATAACACAGATTAAATACTTTTGAGTTCTAAGAACATGTTTTAATGCTAATGTAAATATTTTCTGCATAAATACCTATATGTTGGGCTTCTTATTCCACAATAATCAAGCTTAATAAGCCTAAAGGCACAAATAATCAAAATGTCCTCCCTTAAATTAATAGAAGTATATTTAGAATTTTCTCATAAAAACATGACATATTTTTAATGAACCAAAAATACTGTCAAGCCTCTCATACAGGTTTCTTTGCCAAAGCACTGGATTCAGTTTCAGTAACTTTCATTTAGATACTGCACAAAGAAAATTCATGTCTGTGACCATACACACTTTCATTTGATTGTCACACATCGAGTCTGTCTTGTTGCAACAGTGCAAATTTACTAAATAAAAGAGGTGAAATGGGTTCCTAGTTGACCTTTAGCCCTTCCTCTTGAGTATGATGAAAACATGTGACATACTGAAGGGATCACAAGTTACAAACCACAGTGGGGGGTGACTGAATTTCCCTACTTTCTACAAATAAGAGACATAAAGAAGGCAAGAAATGAGACAATAACTGCTGTACCAAAAAAATCTATTCACCCAAAAGATTGTGTCTTTATATTTAACATGAAATGATCCAGGCACATTATTTAAAGACATAAATGGTATTTCCTGTGGGCACAGATTGCTGATTGACCTGTTGTCAAAGTTCCGAAAAGGGCACAGACCCATCAGGGACACATAATTGCAGTATCTTTTCATTTAACTTCAGCCTGAGGGGTAAACAAGCAATAAACAAAACACAGACCACAGCAATTGCAATTTAGCCATCTCTTGTGTTACCATTGGAGTTACTTGGATACAAAATCCGACCAACTAGTCTTGAGGGAGTTAGACGGTCAGATTAATCAAAATGCAAACTTTAGTCAATGTAATAATGCAAACAAAACCACCCTTATCCACAAGGTTGTAATACTGTTATGAAATCTAAATGTGTGTCAGCAAATCTGAAAAACATCCTGACAACATGAAAAAAAGCTTTATTGTAACTCGATGTAAAAAGAAAAAAACAACAGTTCCTATATCCTTACAAAGACTACCTTTACCTTTATATGTATTACTCCAGCGAGAGATCCAATTCGCTGCTCTATGGACTGAACACATGAGGCACAAGTCATGCCCGCCACTGCAATGGAGACTGAATGCAGATTCATTTTCTGCGTCATGGTTGCTTAGTCTAAAAGGAAAACAGCCTGATAAAGTTTTTTTGTTTGACATAAAAACAAAATAAAACAAAGCTTCCTGGTAATCTTTCCACTATGAAATTGTTTCTACAGTTTCTTTCTTGAATTGATGTGGTTCTGAAACCATTGTCAAACAAAAAAAACCCCAAATTGAATTGAGAATGATCTGTCAAAACATATACAATTTGGAGAGAATAAAAGGTACAAATGAAATGTTTCACAAAGCATTATTGGCTTCAATGAATTGTGACTGGGTGCCAACATAATTCTCACTTTGTCAATAAAATGTTCCTTGATTTCCGACTTGGTCATATGGACTCTTCAGGCTCATTTAGTTGTAAAGATAGCCAGTCTCATATTGCTGAGTCTCATGGTCAAACACTTGCCAGATATGACACTGGTTAACATCTGAGATTCCTAGTGAAGGTCTTTAACGGACTGACAAGGATGATAGTGACAATATATCATGCATTTATAAATCAAATACCAGGCCACGAGGATACTAAATTCTCGCACTACAAACACTGCAAAGTCAAGTGTACACAAACCTGCTTTAGGCTACTCCTTCAGTGTAAAACAATATAAATCAGATATTATTAGCTACACACAGTCTTAAGAAAGAAAAATATAATCTGAAATGTTTTGTGACCTTCGGTGAGAAAGTAGCTCATTGTAACAGTTAATTTGACCGATGACAGGGGAGCCAAAGGTAAACTAGCCTGACTAAGCTAAGTATGTTAAACGTCGTGTTGCTAAACCTAGAACATAATGTATAGTTTACTTAGTGTCAGCTATGCTATACTGAAAATGTTGCTCCATTTACTTGGTAGGCAAAATGTTGCATCTATTACACCACAGCTACTGTAAGACAAAAGAAATACACAACTTACCTTATTCAAAGAGAAGTAGCCAGTTGATCACAAGCTTGCGGCGTTGGCAAAATTAACATTAAGCTAGCAGACTAGCTACCTTCTTCACTTCCCCTTACGGTACAATCAACAAAACAGACTGTGCCATTTTCTTTCCGCGAGGAATATGAAGAGTTGATAAAATAGCAGTTTTATGGCACTACGACCATAAAACTCGGCTATGGGAGCTGTTTTCGTTTCTTCTTCTCATACCGACGTGACTAACTGTAGCACACTGACGCATCTGCGCCAACAGACGGCGCTGCCGCCGCGTGACGGAAACCCATGGCAACAATGGTGGGACTTGGGTTAATGTTGCCCTGTGATGGACCTCTCAGGCTACACTCAATCCGCATACAATACACCTGTTCAGCAGAATAGAACATTTGCCATAGTTCTCATAGTTACATTTGTATTCTATGTTTCTATGTTTCAAACATTTACCATGGCAGTTTATGGTCATGGTGCATTTATTTCTGCAATGATGAGTTCAGATAAGTTTTCCACAAGGGGATCAATAAAGTATTCATTATTATTATTATTAATGGAAAATTGGTCAAGTGGTAAAATCAGCCACATATGTAATAATAAATCATAAACCATCCAAACTTTTTTCAACAACTCTTACACTAAGCATACAATCAAGCCCAGCTTATAAAGTTAATCATTAGCACTAAAAGAGAGTGCGAGGGACCTTTATGCAGCATTAAACAGTATGCTAACACAGGCAAAATTTAAAAGCCAATGATCCTAGAGCCAAGCAATAGATGTTACTATATCTATTACTATAGATATTACTGAATTACCTCATGCATGTCAGTGTACAGTGTGTGTTGAGTTTAATAAGCAGCAGGAAAAGGAAACACAACATAGATAGTAGACGAAAGATAAATGTATATGTGTGTAAGCAGGTAACAGCTCGTCTGCCTTATCTGAGCCTCCTGCAACCTTTAGTGCAGTTTATTAAATCAAATTATTGAATCAAATTATGGCATTTCATCTGCAAGGAGAAACATATATACAGTGCTGTGAAAAAATACTTTTCTCCTACCTGATTTTTAAGTCTTTTTTAAATTTGTCTAAACAGTTCAGATATTCAAACAATTTCTATTTCACAAAGATAACCCTGGCACAAAATATGTACAGTATATCAAAAAGGAACACATCATCTTGTGATTTAAAGAACATCGGGAGCTCATGCAAAACAAAGTAAATGACATGTATGTATGTACTCTATGAGTCTGGAAAGGGTTACATAGACATTTCTAAGGTTTTATGCCTTCATTGAACACGGTGAGAGCCATTATCCCAAAACTGAGAGAACCTCCCAAGAAACCCTAACCCAAGATAAGAATGATGACTCATTCAGGAGGTCATAGAAGAACCCTAAACATCCATCCATCCATTGTCTTCTGCTTATCCGCAGTCGGTGGGTGCTTGAGCCTATCCCAGCCTTCGGGCGCTTGAGCCTATCCCAGCCTTCGGGCGAGAGGCGGGGTACACCCTGGACGAATTGCCAGTCCATCGCAGGGCCAACGCAGAGACATACAGACAAACAACCATGCACACTCACATTCACGCCTACGGACCCATTTACAGTGACCAATCAACCTAACACGCATGTCTTTGGACGGTGGGAGGAAACCCACGCAGACACGGGGAGAACATGCAAACTCCACACAGAAAGGCACCCGGCTCGAACCCAGGTCCTGCTAGCTGTGAGGCGACATTGCTAACCACCACACCATCATGACGAACCCTAAACAAAATATAAAAAACAGCAGGCCTCACTTGGCTCAGTTAACGTCAGTGTTCATGATTCAACAATAAGAACGAGACTGGGCAAAAATGGAAAAGTTCCAAGGTAAAAGCCATTGCTGAGCAAAAAGAACACAAAGACCCTCTCACATTTGCCAAAAGATTTTGTGATTAAGACTTTTGGACAAATATACTTTGGAGAGAGACAACAGTCGGACATTTTGTAAGGTGTGTCCATTTACATCTGACATAAAACTGATACAACATTTCATTAAAAGAACATCATATTAACTGCTAATCATGGTGGTGGTAGTGCAATGGTCTGGGTACATTCTGAAACCATGAATTCTGTGCTTTCCTGAAGGAAAATGTCTATCCTCAGCAAAAAAAACTAAATTAAGATTTTAGAGTGGCCTAGTCAAAGCCTGAACTTAAATCGACTGTAAGTTTCTTTCAGCTCCTCTGTTCTGACAGCACAGCTTTCCATACTGTTCCATTCCTTGTTTTTGTGTGTGTCTGCGTGTTTGTCTGTTTGTGTGTGTGTGTGTGTGTGTGTGTGTGTGTGTTTAAATGCAGAGTGTGCAGGGCAGTCTGCGACATTCTCTGATAGCTTTTAAACTGCACTGTCAAGAGTCTTGGCCTAATATCTAAAGCGTAGTCCAGCTTTATACATATGTGTACATGTTAAAAACAAGAAATAATAGATAAATAAGTAGTATTTGTTCGGCTTTGTGTCGTCACTGAGTTGTGTTTGTTAACTCCAGCTCATAAAGACTGATGATATGCTGCCAGTGAACAACACATCTATAAAGACGTGAAAAGAAAACAGTGACACGTTTATGTTTCTGAAGATAAGCAGCTGTCCTCAATTGTTCCCAGCAGATAAGTATACTTTACATGGATCCTTTTTTTGAGTTGAGTGCTTTTTGAGTGTAGTACAAGAATGATATAACTAATGTCCCTTGTCTGGCTTAATGTTGGACATTGCAACTATATAAGATAAGCTAAGATAACATTTTATTGATTCCTAGTGGACAAATTAATTGACATGTAAAGAGAAAATAAAATAAAGCATGATTAAACCAAGGAAAAACAAAGAAAATGCATTAATAAAAATGTGATTTTAAGCAATACATAGTATACATCTCAGTAGACCTACAGTAGCCTGAATTTGAAAAGATTGCTAAATCTTGTGCAATATTTGTGCAAGAGCTTCCGTTCTGTTCAGTCACACGATCCTATGCTGTCAAGTGGGGACAGATGTGAATATTTAATAGTATATCAGCTTCATGTTGCATTGCATAGTATAATAGGAAGGCCAGTGCAAGTGTACTTCCATAAGATGCACGTGTGAATGTCCACTGTATCCAATACTGATCTTACAGAAAATGCATATCAAAGTGATTCCAGTGAGCTCCATGAGTCAATTATTAAATCCGTTTTTAAAGGATATCTATATCCTATCCAATGATTTGACTCCTCCTTCTATCCTGAGATATCCTGTATGTGGCACATCAGTGCCATGGACCCAGGGAGTTAGTGCTAAACATTTCCTGAGTTGGTGCTGAACATCTCCTGAATGCTGAGCTCCTGCTTGGCATATAGAAAAAACATTTCCCTCTTGGAGCACCTGGGACTTGAATTGATAAGTGAAAAATTAAGAGACACTTTTACACCATCAGAAGGAGCAGCTGGGAGGCCTCGGTCAACATCGTCATGTACTTCTTTCTTTATGAGGAGGAATTTGAGCTCTTCTGCACAGAGACCCCTGTCACCCACCTTCTATAAAATAGAGGAGAGCTTGGTGGTTATTGGGCTAGATCACTCTGAAGCGAAGTATAAGTGATTTACGGAATTTGGGATGATGTGGAGGAAAAGGCTGACTTGGTTGTAAGTCATGGATGAACTTTCGATCCCAAATGTCCAATACAATATGGAGCAGATCCACAGTGAGGCGTCCAAACACCTGGGCCTTATTTGGTTTCCTGGTCCACCTGGAGTCACTGTGCTGGGTTGTGGTTGTCTTTTATGTACACTATTATATGAAAGCCTTTTTCATACTCGTAGTGAATTTGATGTAATACTATCATTGCTCCTTTCAGTCTGTGTTTGTTGGTCTGAATTTGTCATCTCATCACTCTGCACAGTCTTTCAACCACTGTATAAGGATGTGGCTCTGCCATCTACTGGTTGCTTATGTTCAAAGCATCAAGCTTAATTTTTATCCTCAGCATCACCCACACTAAAATGTTTTTCTTATTACAGGAATATTCCACCTTTGTGTATTATCATATATTGCTGTGTCCACCCAGCTGCCGCTACAGAGAGTGTTAACAATACGTCAGTCAACAACAGAGAGAACCAGACTTTCCAGTTCAGTCACACATTCACATAAACACATTGGGGCTTTTGTATAACCGTTTATTTACAGTGTGTTTGTATCAATGGGGACAATAACATTTATTCTGTTGCTCAACACCAGAAAGTATGTTGCTTTATTTCCAGGCTTTGTTATTGTGGTAATGCCCATACTAGGCTCATGACAACTGTGATTTTTTGCCTTGTGTTTTTATTAATTTGTTAGATTTAAAGAATGTGTTTTCACATGTTTGTCAGATTAACAGACTTACTCAGCTCTCAGAGAAGCTGTGTCAATGTTTGTGTAATTGTATATTAGGAGATGTCCTGAACTATGTGCAGCAGTTTGGTCGACTGTGTTGTTTTTAAAGTGCTTTATAAATAAAATCTATTGATTGATTGAAGCTGTGTTAATGTTTTTCTGACTTTGTCCTGTTTGACCTTTCTGCACTTTTACATTTTCTACACTAGAGCGCAGCAGTGATCTAAGTTGAGGCACAAACGTTACATAAGCAGAGCTGATACAGTAGCACTGTATCATGAAGTATGTCAGTGATAACTCAGCCCTTTTTACGAATGGATTCAGCTTGTGCACACTTTAATTCCACAAAGAAGCGTCAGACTTCATAGCGTTGAAGCTTTTTCTTCTGAGTCGTCTGAGTTTACCTTTTTGGGTTTTTTTTGATCGAGATGCTGCATCCATCACCCCAGTTGACTGTTTATCAAAAATCAGAGAATAGTCGTGTTACTTCCTTTTACCGTTCTGTAAGACCCAGTATTCATACCAGGATATTTACAATTTTCTGAATAAATAATCTTTGGTTTTGTCCTTCAAGTTACTTCAAGTTCAACATAGCCGTGTTTCTCACGCGTCTACAGGCCTCTTTTCACTGAATACATTCAGTGTAAATTCATCCCCCATGACATCAGAGGTGGTGGGAGATTGGGGATAAATGTCCACAGGAGCCTCCAGGGTAGAAGACGTTGACGTTGACAGCCTGGAGTGTTTGACCTGCCCTCCACCCCTTAAGCTCCTCCACTCCTTGATCCAGCGGTCCCTTGAGAAGGGTTCCAGCCGGTCCAGATGCCTGGCACGCACTAGTGGGGAGGGGGCGATAGAGTTCTTCAGCACGTGAAACGTGTACCTGGGGGAAAGAGAATGGTGGTAAGAAAGTAGGCCAGTGAAAATATGCAGCCCTTTGATGTAAATCAGAGCATTCCCTCTAAATATCAGCACTTTCAGACACATCAGCAGCACAGAGGAAGACAAGGCCATGCTGCAGTTCTTACTCACATTTACAACTAACATTGTAACGTTAATAATTATTAATATAATACAGTAATTCAGTTTTAACTGTTTATGCACCACAACACTATTACAAAGCCATTTATGATCTTAACAAATCACAAATCTATACTGCCAATTAAATAATTTCATAATACTTTCTTTGTGAGGTTGAATGTGTTTAAACTCAAATCAATAGAACAGTGACTTCTGATTTCCAACCTTGAGAAATGAAGTCATTAGCTTGGGCTCTGTCACAGTGAGTTACAGTACATGGCCAGTGTTATATATACACACACTACAGCGGCAGGAATTGTTTAAAGTCATCCACCCACTGTACATATCTGTGTTTACAGTTCTGTGGTAGATGGCAAAATCAAATCTTTAATAAAGCTAAACTCTTTGTTGTATAAAAATGCCCCACAAAAAAACAAGCTTCAAGTAAAATCTATAGTAGAAATCATTTAAAAAGTACAGACATGAATAAACTATTGTGCCCTTGTCACAGCACAAGGGCACAATAAATGAATGTTCTCCCTCTGGGTTTCCAGAATGACAGACACAGGGGGGATAACACTGACAGTACCTGGGCAGGAGAGCCACCACTGTGGTGATAGTGCAAATAAGGTAGAACATGGGGTCGGCCATCTGGCTTTGGAGGATCCAGTACGGGTTGGATGGGGGGTTGCAGGTGACGCAAGTGGCACTGTAGGCAAGTGTCACAATGAAATACAGCGCAACGCTGCCCACCATGGTCACCCAGTGAACGACCGTCTGCAGAACAGGTACAGAAATAAGATATATAAATACCAATGCCTCTGTTTTTATTTCACTGTATTACATTGCAGATTAGCTTTCCAGTGCAGGTTGACTCAAACCTTTTAATGATAAGTGTCTGAATCACTGGTTCTACGCTGTGATTGTTAAAAGAAGAAGATATCTGTCAGTTCAGTACTCACCCAGGCTTTGATCTCTATTGACAGATGCAACAGGATGGTAAATAAAGAAACTGTGTTCAAAGGTGTTCCAAAGGTAAAAATATCAATGTCTGAATCCTGGTAAGCCTGAGGGAGAAAGTTGTGAAGCAGTAAAATAACTTAAAGAATGTATAATGTCACCTGGACCATTCAGAATAGTTTTTAAATGTCTCTTACCAAGTATGGAACAAAGAAGCACACCAGACTCTGGTAGAAGGCGTCCAGTATGGACACCCAGAAAGTTGCAGAGTTGTATTCCTAAACACACAAAACATAAATAATACATCATATTCAATTCAATTTTAAACAAGGTACTTCCAAAGAAATTGTGTCACTGACCCCTGCACCCTGTCCAGTCCTGTAAAGTTCAGGAACCCCCAGCAGCATTTCTGCTGAAACATCTTTGTCCATTATCCCAAACATGATGGGTGGTAGGGAAGTGAAGAAGAGGTTGAAAAAAATCATCAGCCAGTAGTCGATCATGGCAGTGCCAGAGAAGCCGCAGAAGAACTGGTACCAAAACAGCAGGTTCACGTACGCCTGAGGGACATTGGGCGGCCATGATTAAATGAAAACCGGGTTGATTCATCCAGTAGACTGCTGCAGTGTAGCTGCAAGACTCACCACGTTCTTATAGAAGAAGTAAACGATCATGTTGGCCAGACGAGTGTAGCACCAGTGTCCGTGAACCAGGAGGAGTTTTTTCAGGTGTTTAAATTGGGATATGGCAAAATCACTCGCCATGACCGCCTGCGCACGATGACATGAAATATTAGTCAGGATATGTTTTGGGAAGTGGGCGTAAAAAAAAGAACACAACATTTTCAAATTTCAGACCTGCATGCCCTCCTGACCAGATATCCCAATGCCGATGTCAGCTGCTTGGATCATGTTGACATCATTTGCACCATCACCTGAAGCCACAGAGGGAATCTCAGCTTAACTGCAGTCTTACATTCAAGTTTAAAAAGGTGTTGTTGTGAAATGATCGTTTAATGCCCAACATAAACGCACAGGTGCCCGACATAAAGGCACTTGGGATTACATGGATGACTCAACATAAGTGTCTCACCAACAGCAAGGGTCATGACCTTAAGTTTCTCCTGGACCACCTTCACCACCCTGCTCTTCTGTAAAGGTGTGACTCTGCAGCAGAGCACAGAGCGGCAGCGCTTCGCCAAGTCCACAAAGCGCTCCTGCAGGTCTGACGACAGAGCCATGTCGAGGGTGTGTCCATCGATTACCAGAGAGATGGCCTGAGTTGTATCCACGTTACGAGGGTCATTGCTGTACCTCCTGACCTCCTCCAGGGTGCAGTCCAGGATGGACGTACATGCGAGCTGGAGGACATCTGTTTAATTAGCTCAGCACTTTATTGTTATGCATTCTGATTCCAGCTTCTTAAATGAGAAATTCCCTGCCTCTTTGTCAACATAACATTGACTTTAATGACCATATGATGGATTTTTATTTTCTAATCAAATGATTCAATCACCAAATAAATGTATAAAATAGATAGTTTTTAGTTGTATCATAACGTTTGACATAATTTGATGATGTTGACCTAATGAAAACAGATAATGCAAGAGGTCATGTGTGGGTTGTAACAGAGATTTGACATCTCATGATTTTCAAAAAAGGCAAGTACAGTAAATAAATAGAAAAATGGTTCTCAATTAAAACATATCCTGTTTGTATTCCATATACTTGGAATATCTATATGTTCTATATTAGACATAGTCAGGTTGTAATGAAGGGCTGGTTCCTGTTGTATTGGACCTTTAATGGCCTCAGAGAAGAATGGCCCACACCTATGAAGGTATAGTCCTCACGTTTTGAATGTGAGTGTTTGACCTTTAGTTAAAATGTAGACGAGGACAAAAAGGTTGGGTCATTAAAGTGGAGAGATAAAATCTCCTGAACCTATTACTCAGGAAACACGGGACCTGCCTTAATCTGTTATAAAACGCCTTTGCTCATTATGACTTTGTAGAGCTTGTTATCAACAAACGTTTGATATAGTTACAGTTTTTACTTTGTGATTTCAGCTTTTCAAGAGTGAGGATTTGCTGTTTCTTCCAGTCTCACATAAAAATAAATAAACTAAGCAGACTATTATATGACACTCACACCTTTACTCACGATAGAAAAAAAGTAGCATTTTTAAATGTGTAATTTACTAAAACCTAATCTAATTTTAGAATTACTGTAAAACCTCAGCAGCTCTAACTCAACCAGGCACCCTTCAGCGAGGCAGACAGGAGCCTCCTCACCTTGTTGGTGCAGCTCATGTTAATCACAAGGTCTTCCTCTTCTAGTAGCCTACAGGCATAGCCGATGTTGACAGCCGTCTCTGGCTTGTCACCAGTCAGCACCCACACCTGGATCCCTGCCTCTCTCAGCGCCACAATGGTGTCTGGAACACTCTCCTGCAGATGGTCCTCGATCCCAGTCGCCCCTGAGGGAGGACATAGGAGCCAAACATAAAAAATAACACTGACAGAGCTCATCACACCTATGGTTTAGTATATATTGTTCATATGTTTATTATGAATGATACGATATGTGTCGGGCGGATGTGTGTGAAGTCATCCAAGTCATGGTTATCCCATCATTCCAGAGGGCTTTCTAAGTTCTGTTGAGCTGATGTATGTTACCTAGAAGTGACAGGTTTGTTTCTAGCTGTGCAGCAGTTTCCATCAAGAGCTCCTCTCTGTTTTCTATAGCAGCCAGAGCTCTCTGTCTGTTCACCAACCAGCTAGCGTACTCTTTGTCACTCACAACCTGCAGCACAGGCAGAAAAGAAATGAAACAGAGCACTTGTCTAATTGAAAATGTGATGCTGGTAAATATTTGTGTATTTGATTATGCACCTTCTTTGCTATGCAAAGAGTTCGCAACCCATCTTTGGCATAGGAGTTGAGGTGACACTGAGTTTTGGTTGCTATGGACTTCTGAGTCCCACTGACATTCTCTGAAAATAACGTGACAGAAATATTTATGTAGTTTCATTTCATAGATGCATGCCGTGTATTAAAATAAATATATGTCAATTTACTTTCCGTATCATGTATCACACACATACCTGCATATGGTGTACCAAGTAGCTCCATGATTGCATAGTCCGCACCTTTAATGTACAGCACATACTCTTTGGTGATTGGGTGTCGCACCAAAACCGACA
Source organism: Microctenopoma stevenorrisi (assembly GCA_032270685.1). Classification (NCBI taxonomy): domain Eukaryota; kingdom Metazoa; phylum Chordata; class Actinopteri; order Anabantiformes; family Anabantidae; genus Microctenopoma; species Microctenopoma stevenorrisi. Next base: position 8,434,782 of record JAUMTR010000002.1, on the reverse strand, counting down.
TTCTTTTCCTGTTGTAGTCGAAAGCCAAGGTGTCCAGCACCTCAAACACCAGGTCCTCCCCAGATGGGAGCCTCACGGTCACACTGTTAGGGGTACGGGCCAGCAGAATGAAGCCATATGCCTTGGCTGCGTACACCAAGGCGGCCTCGTCTGGACTCTCTGCCTCATAGCACTGATTAACTATCTCTGTAGGCTTCTCACGCTGGGACAAAGCATGTAGAGAACATGTTTGAATCCCACTGGTGTTTCCAATCTCCTCCATCTTTACAGGAAGATTAAAGTGATCCTCCTCTATAACCGAGTTGTCTGAGTGGATGCGATTTCTCTGTGCTTTGTGCTGCCAGGAGGTGAAAGCATGGCGAAGGGAGCCAGCCCTTTTCAGCATGTTGGACAAAGTGTCCAGTGGACCTTTTGTCCTGCAGGAGCGTGAAAACCTGCTCACCTGAAACAGGAAAGCAAATGTTATTTAATATGAGATATATTAGACCTTTTGCCCAAACAGACTGTGTCATAACACACCTATAGTGTGAAAAAATCTCATAAACATCTATGTCCTCTCTGTTTCTTTTTGTACTTTTAACTTTAATAAGAAACTCAAGGGAAAACACACCCAGATTTCTCCCATCTGACAGACCTCAGAACAGCAGAGTCAGGAACACTGAGTGCTCAAATTAAAAAAGGCTAGCCTGACTGCACCTGCAAAGCTCCCTTTACTATGGGGCTAATTTTGTGAAGAACCTTTATGACTGGGCTTTAAAGATAAAACATAATATGACACGTAAATTCTTAAACTATTTAGGCAAACTTAGGTTAACTGTATTTCTGAGGTTAATACTGCATCGTAATATAACTCTGTATTGTGTGTATGACTGATTAAATTATGGAGATTTTGCTGCAGTACTGCAGACAAATTGCTGTACAGCACCTTTGTTGATCTGTAGACATAGTAAAATGATGAATCACTGCGTTAACAGATCATCCACAGTTTGTCCGAAATGAAAAGCTTTTGTTTTACAAGTTAATGATCTGGACGTTTACTAAGAAAATCGGTATCTTCGCTGTTGTAACTGTGTCCTTCATCTCTACTTCCCATCATCCACATTCACAGTAAACAGAGTGCTCACCCTCTGTCTTTGAGCTGTTGCCATGGAAACCACCACCGTGTTGCAAATGGCTAGAGCCAGAAAAAAGTCCAGGTAAAGATCCATCTGCTGGCTGCCGCTCCTGCACTCTGCCTTGTTAATCTGCTGAAGCAGCCCTCTGTCTGGAATCACATCAGCTTCCTGTTGGAGTAAAAGTTAATCAGTTTGCTGATTAAAAGCTCATGTTGTTCAAATGTTTCTGTCTTACGCCCAGCTTTCACTGATCCTGTCACTTATTTGATTAAAAAGAGGACAGAAAGATAAAAAGTTTTCCTTAATACACGTTTTCTCCGTTAGAGACACAGCACAGTGGAAGCTAAACTTGGGCTTGCACATGACCGTGCCAGAATAAAAACAAGCCTCCTGTATTCTCCTCCTGTTTCTGCAGGCTTCTGCTCTTTGCCCTGTGGACAAAAATAGACATAAGTCTACTGTACTGTAAACCAAGATGACAAAGAGTAATCTATAGCGCACATTTACAGTTTGGGTGACATATGTGGTGTGTGCCAATTGGTGCTCAGCGTGACCATATGTCCTGTCACAGACACAGGGGCAAGTTCGAGCCAAAATGGATGTGCTCATCACTGACACCTAGCACTCAGCCATCTGCAGCAGGGACTGAGAACATGAAGCATTCGGAAAAAGAGAAGTGAGACTGAGAACATTTCTGCTAAAAGAATTTTCTCTTCCTAGCCTAAAATTATACAATTCTACCTCCTCCGGCAACATGAGGGAGACTATTTTGAACTTTTTAGTGTTCAAATTTAGCTGAACAAATATTACTACTGTCAAAATGCATTTACTAGGCTGTAACATATTTTATGTGACGTACACTTGTAAGACATCATAATACTCTCAAATTCCCTGCTCATAAGTACAAAGCATTCATGATGATTTTGTGGCCCCTTCAAGGGGCCTTTAGTGAACTCATATCAAAATATCAAATATATATATAAATATCAAAATAAATTGTTGCCTGCAGTGACCCTGCATTGACTGCCTCATACTATCAAGACAAGCAAAGCGATAAGTTCACCCCTCTCTGGATTAAATATCTTTCTTTTCTTCCTGACAGAACAGTCATTTTACCAGTGGACTGCTGAAGGCTGCGTTGCTGCTGCGTTGGCTGCCATTATGATGTGCGTTTTCAGGGCTGGTTTCCTCTGTATCCAGGGACCAACTGGCCTGTGGGGGTCGGGGCCGCTGGCTGAAGATGACCTCCTCTTCTGACTCTGGTTCGTCAAGGACAGCTAAGCGGATGGCTGCAAGAACCATGATGCATTGTCTTATAATACACTATAATATGTATACGTGGGTCATTTTAACCACAAATAAATACTGTACTGGTCTGAAAGTAACACAACAGAGAACCTAACTCCAGGTGATATATTGGTAAAACAATTTCACAGTATAGCACATCATATAAATGCAAAATAGTATAACATAAGCAAAAACTCATCTGTAGGTGCAGAACACAATATTCAAATGATAAAGGTCAATAAATACATCGTAGCCTGTTCATTGGGTTTGTTCTAGTCACATGTACTAAAATGTTCAAGGCGAGATTACTACTGCTGATCAACATCATATAATTAATTATCATGTCACAGCATAACTGGAACTTAGGTTTCACATTAGAGTCACCCAGGAAGTAGGTGCCAACCTAGCAGGTGACAGACCACAAGCCAGTGGCAGCCACGTGAGACAGGAATGCTGCTGAAAACAAAGCTATGCTTAGACTCACTTACTAGTGAATAAAAAAAGGTATCGTTTGCCAACTACAGGTAGTTTTAAAATGTGCATGTGAGCACGTTCACAACCTGTTACAGTGGTATTCTTAGCACTTCTATACAGTATGCCACTGTTCTACAGCTGCAAGCTACAGTTTAGCACGTTAGAACACAACAATCTTCACAGTGTAACAACAAGTCAGTTACCTTTTCTCAGGTATCCTGTTGCACCAACGTGATGTTAAATGAAATAACATGAAAATAACAAGACTACTTATATAATGAGCAGGGTAAGGCTTAACAAACCTTTTGGACAGACAGAGCAAGCTAAAAAGAGGTGTTCAAAGACATGCAGTAAATATCTAGTGGATAAATATGAAAAGCTGCTGCCACTGATCTTCTTGCATACACAGGACATTTACCGTTCTCTTTGTGTGGGTACTCATTGCCCATGATGGAACATCGCCGAAACACCATCTTGTTCTCAGTAAGGGTGCCAGTCTTGTCGGTGAAGATGTGTTCAATCTGACCCAGGTCCTCTGTGATCTTCAGGGCCTTACATTGCAAGCGGGTGTCGGTCGCCTCATTATACAGATCGACATCATTAGTGATGAGGAAGATTTGACCAACCTTGACCAACTCAATGGAAATGTAGAGGGAGATGGGAATCAGGATCTATAGAGGAGAAGAGAGATGAGGTGAGGGATGGAGGGAAGGGAAAGTAATTGGAGAAAGGAGTAGAAGCAAGTGAGAGAAACCAGAGTGGAGACTGGGAGAGTAATGATTTTGAAAGGAATATAGACACACTCCTAACATTTCTGAATACTCTCACACACAGTCAGAGTCCTCCACCTGCAGCAGGATGATCATGGTGAAGAACATGTAGAAACTAGAGAGACCTGAACTCTCCAGGTCACTGCTGGGGATCAGGTAAGGGGGCACACCGGGCAGTGCCTGCAGCCATAAAAAGTGACCTGCATGTGTGAGGACAGCGGGATTAATCACACCAACCGTTGCAAATGGAGGAAAGCTATTTTTGGCACCACACCTTCCCCCATCTCCTCCCTCTACTCCTGATATGTGTTATGGCCTGTGGCCCAAATTGCCTAAGTTTTCTATCATTTCTTTTACTGGAAATTAACCATCTCCTTAAAAATGTAAAGCATTAATCCAAAACCACTCTCAATTTGCACTGGTTTTGTGGTTAAGTTATGTAATGCATCACTGACCTACAGCTCCAATGAGACACATGATGAAGAGGAGAATGACGCAGAAGATGACGTCTGTATTCAGCTTCCGCTCTAGTTTGCTGCGCTTGTATCTCGCTCCATTGTTGTTGAGCATGGACTTAGTTTCATGGCCTTAAAGGTTTGAGCAGAAGTGATCAAATGGTGGTCAATAAACATTAAAAGAAAGTTCTGGGTAAGTTAATTATAGATTTAAAAAGGGGGGGGGGGGGTTACTGAGGTCATGTCCCCTTTGATGTATGACATGAAATCAAGAGAAACATTTTTAAGATTTATTCTGTTGAATTGCAGAGAAACAGATCAACAACCACCCTGCTGTCAAAAATGGTGACATTCATGGTCCCCAGTGGATGAATCCTGCTGAACTTTGTACAGACATTATTGGTGCTCACACACTATGTCGCGCATAGTTAGCGATCATATTGTTGGGATATAAAAACTACAGCAAACAGACTTAAGTGAATACGTATGCAAAACATGTGAAATTGGCGATGGGTGACTCTTACATTTATTTATAGTTTGCAGTAAGACAAACATTTTTTAGGTTGTAAATCTGGATTCATGACCTCAGTATTTCCCAGTTAGTCTTGGCTACAAACACACTATAAGCTCAAGGTCATGGCCGCTGTGAAAAAAGAGACTGTACCTGCATACACCACGAAGCCAACAGCGTAGTCTGTGTTTCTCACTGTGCAGCCTCGCAGCAGCAGACTCTGAATTCCAGTTCCCACCCTCTCCTTGTCAGGTTTCTCTCTGCAGCAGGACAAAGTGGAAAACCTAGTTTGTGCTTTCACATCTTGTTAGATATTCATCTTGTTAGATACCGCTTACACATTCCCTATAGCTACTCCCTGCTTTATGAACATATAGTAGCTGGACTACATGGACGGACCATCTGTAAGAACTGTGGTGCGCAAGGAAATCGATCACAGTCTATTACCGCCACAATAAAGCCTCTTGTGGCATCTGAAAGTGCAGCGAGTTGGTGGGAATTAATCGTGCTTGGCTGCTCCGTTTGACGAATCCATGTGATCTGTGTATTTAATACTCACACGTAACACTTGAAATGATTCAGATTGTTGTTGGGCTTTTCACACACCACGGTGCTGTTGAAGCTTTCCGGCTCAAATTCAGGATCCTGGCAAACACGAAGAGGCACAGAGTCACTACAGCCTGAATGGAGACTTTTCAAATGGAACTTGAATCTCCAAAGGGTTTCCAAAATTAGCATGCAAGCTCTGTAATGCAGCAGGTTGTATGTGTTTTCTGTCTGTCACCATGACGTTTACATTTTGTAATGATCTACAGTTTCTGCAAGCAATGCCGGGACATGTGACAGTTAAAATATGTAAGCGTCAGTCACAAGGGAGAGGAGGACAAAGGTGAGGAAGCGAGGATGGACTGGAGGTAGAATGAAGAAATGAAACTGAAGTATTAGCTACTCTTGTTCCTCACCGAATAACAAACACCGGCTACCACCCTCCTCTGCTTCAAGTTGGTCTCCCCGTCCAGGTTGGCCGTTTCTATATGACACACGCCGTTGGGGTCTGATGTGTGCAGGAGCAGGAGATCTGCAGGAATGATCTCATTACAAACCACCTTTACAAAATCTCCCACTCGCACATCCTTCCATCGCCTGTCCATAAACTCCTTCTCCTTCCTAAAATCAGAGGCAGACATATTGGTTTTTGTCACATTTATTACTGCAAATTTGTCTATGCTTATGAAATATATTGACTTACTTATTATAAAAAAATCAAAGCACCTGCTTAAATTAGGGAATGAACAAAAAAACTAATGAAAAGTCAATTCTATTGTTTGAAGAGAGAAGCCCAGATGTGTTTTGTGTGTTTTAAAACAATTAATAATTGTGAACTATAAAACTTTTGGAGGAAGACAAACTACACTACACATTCTGAGCTGGGAATCTCAGGCTTCCCACACAGCTAAATCCTTTTTGAATTGCAACGGCATGTCAGCTTGACAGAAAGTTGCAGGTATGTTGCCCTGCATGTAGGACCTGATCGGGCTGCTGCCCTGACACCCAACCACACCCGTCTGCAGAAAGCCACAAACAAATTTATTGTTTGGTATGTAGCACGTAAAATGTATTTACATAAAATATATTTTCTCTGATGGTTTTACCACCCTATTTACACAAATGAGGGGTCAGAATATTAGAAAAACATCCCAGTTTAATGCACTGCACCCCCCACCATGACCTCAGCATTAAACGTATAGCAGAATTATCACCTTTTCGCATTTTATCGAAAGCTGAGGAATTATAAGCTTGTAAAAGCAGAATTCATGACGGACTAGCTTTTGGTTGTACAGGTTTATGGGCTATGGTGTAGTGTCGGTATCTATTGATGGACAGATAGCCGTTGTGCTTAATAAGTGAATTACAGCTGTGTTAGTGTCTGGATTATGTGACCATGCAAAGACTTACAGGGAGCTAGCACTGGGTGTGTGGCTCAAGGACACAAGTACAAGGACACATCTAGTAGAGGATGAACTAGGATTCGAACCTCCAACCTTCTGCATCCCAGTCTGATGCCTGACCCGTCAAGCTACCAGGCCGAACATGTTTGTATAGAGGTGTGAGGACATCGCATGCATTCAAAGATGAATTGAACTCTGGACAAACAGGAGCAGCCTGTAAGGTGTGGTGACTGGTTTTAAATGTTTTGTAGTGAGCTGGAAATTATAAATAGGCATGTTTAACAATAGAATAACCTACGCAACATTCAAACAGACAGTGAAGGTGTTTTCTATTTGCCCCTTTGAGCACTGGATGGTTGATACAGGTTTGACATTGATGCAAGATGGACTGAATGACTCTGAAGATAACACGATGTTCAAACGCTTGCTGATAAGATTAGATGCAGCTGTGGGCAGATTTAAAAGCATTCCTTCTTCATGGGTGTTGAAACTGAGCCGACACAGAAAGGAAGAGTCAATGTGTGCAATTCTGAAATTTAGTCTTGAGCTTCATCTGTAAACGTTTGTATAGTTCAAAGTAATCTCAGCCAATCGATCTTGTTCTAATCTTTGTTAGCTCAAAATTAAGCCTTATCGCTCATCCAACGAGCTGCGGGAGACCTTCGGGAACCTGCTCCCCATGACTCAACTTCTGGTTGTCTGACTGTGTGAGGCAGAGGCAAGTAGTGACCACTAACAGGCCCAGATGGACTGACGTGTTCTGGTCTGTAATCTGCACCTCAGGCCACCTGAACCCTATCACCACACACACTCATACATAAACACACGTGTGATGCAGCTGAGTGGCACTTTTTAACCTCCATGCTGACTCTTCTCAGGAAATTTAGAAGCTAGCAGCTGTTAGTTAGTTGACAAATATTTCCAAAGGTTGACTCTGTAAGGCTTGGTCATCAAAGGTGGCTCCAGGTACACGTGTAGAGAGGCAATCCACGTCTCCTCCTCCTTCACTCCAAAATCACAGCAATGAAAGGGTTGAATGGGAGCGCGCTTTGTGAATTATTCATTTTTCACCAGTAATTCAAAAATAGATAACTGCTAACATTACTGTCTTTGCTGACGCAACACCGACATTAGGATTTCATCAAATGTGCACAATGCGATGGAGAAGGAGAGAGAGACATTGTTGTTAGGCTCTTCAAAAGAGGAATGATCTCCCACACATTTTCTATTTCTGAGTCCAAAAATTCCCACGGGGTAAAACACACAGTGCGCAATCACACACATCTACACACTACACAGACTTACGAATGATAAGAATCACATACACAGATGTGGAGGTGCTGTTAATGCATAGTGAGTGTTTCCTTGTGCCGTGTCATGCATGAACAACACATTGAAAACACACTGGGAATGTTGTCCTTGACTTACCTACTGTATATTAAGCACAATGTATTGTTGAGCTTCCTGTCCGACTGATACCTCCTGAAATCCTCCCAGGCATCCTTCAGGGCTGTCAGAGACATAATGATGCAGATGGGGATCAGTGCCACTTCGGGCTGGAAGGCATTCACTACCGGGGCAAAGTTCAGAATAGCCAGACCCACAAAGTAGATGTTGGCCAGACGGCAAAACTGCTCAATGAAGTTCATGGGGATGAAGAGGAGGGGGGTATATTTGGTGGTCTTGATGGCATTGCCAGCAAAGTAGCGGTTGGGTTGTTTCGCTTTTTCAAGGCCTTCATGAGGCAGATTTGACTCTAAGCTGCGGAGGTCCGTCTTCCTCGCTCTCCTACCTCTGAGAGCATCTCTGACCAGGGCCAGAGGGCTCCTCCACGTCATGGCTGCTGTTGTCCTTCTCTTCTTCTCAACAACTTTTTTTTCCCATCCTCTAGATACTCACAGCTCCTCTGAGTTAAAGAGAGGTGTCCTTTCTGCCAGTGATTCTGGCTCTGTGAGTGTCTGAGGATGAAAACACACCTTTTCCTGCCTGTAGTCCGCCCCTTGAATTAACAGGTGTGTTTGCATTCCTTGTGTCACAGAAAAATAAGGTAACTAGTTACAGTCAAAAAATGTAGCTTTGAGCGCAATAATCATTTTGGTTTAGGAGTCTTTACACATGATACTGTCCTAATTAAACGCACAATATAAAATTGGTGACTTGGTGATGTGAGTCATGATTCATAGATTAAAAATCACAACACAACATTAAGCAGGGCATCACAAATGAAAACACATATGAAATATCAGTGTATGAGCCCTACCCCCTCACAGTGAGTACTCCAAGAACCTCCTTGTTGTCCTTGAAGAATCTTAAGAGTGTGTTCAAACCAAAGTGCTAATATGAGCACTGAAACAGATTTTCTTGCTTTAATAGTTTCTCCTGTCTACACTAGTCTGTCTCTAGGGATCCCTCTAAGAGAGGGCTTTTATGCAAATTATGGGAGTCAGTCCTACTTGTGTAAAATAAAATTTAAATTGATCTGAAACCAGTTTAAATGTATTATTATCGTCCACATTTTAAAACAGAACTACTACTGGATTTACATCACCATCATTTCCTTTAAGGAGTCTAAGACATTTGGAAATGTTGGACAATGTGAACTTGAAGATTATGATTATTTATAGCAGCCTGTTAGAACATTCTCTGTCTTTTTCACCAGGTGCTTGTAAATTTTTTAGATTTTCCTTTTGAGGGCAAAAATTTTGATTGAGGCATGTAGTAAAACAGCTTCCTGCACAGATGGCATACATGTAGGATGCCTTCCACTCCCTCATGTTGACATATGTTGTAATTTCCAGAACAGGCATCCAAGCCTGTTTTAACAGACCAGATTTCCACGGGGTTACTCTTGCATTGTGCTATAATAGACATTTCAAACACATTTATGCATGTGTAGTTAGTATGTAATACACAACATAGAGATGTTATTGGAAGAGCATTCAAACATTTATTTTCTGCACCATGCCTGCAATTGAAAGTGATCTATTGTGACTCCAAAATTTAAACAATTTCCTGTTTTGCCCTTGAACAGCTGACACAGGCAGGTTCATCTTTCCTGGAAGCTCATGCTTGTTTTTCCATCACATACGTGTGTAGAAGGGGAGTGGCATGATTCCTGTGTGCCAGACTCAACCTCTCACCTGTCCCAGGCGGCTTTTGCTGGGTTTCGCTTGGCTGGCACACCAACTGCACAGTGGCGCAGCTGTGCATAGATGCACACAGAAACACAGAAACTTGTTTTTCTATCTTTAGGAGGAAACTAGATGATTATGTATTATTTAGCCCCTTACCCTAACCATCAAAACTAAATACATAATCTTTACACTAAAACCTAGTCTTAACACCCAAAATGGTCTTAAAGTTGTGGGGGCCTATAAAACAAAAATGTCCCCACTCTGTAGGGAAAGTGTGTTTATTGGAACCCACTGTGTAGCAAATACAAGACTGCACACACACACACACACACACACACACACACAATAAAAAACACAGACAAATGGTTCAACAGAGCAGAGATCTGTGCATTCCCAATTACTGGAATGACATGGAAACACAACAAAGCAGAAAGCATCTGGCTTTTCCTCCTCCCTTCCCTGTCAACATGTAAGTTTTGAAAAGCAGAAGAGAGTGAGCACAAGTTGTCCTTGACTTACCTACTGTATATTAAGCACAATGTATTGTTGAGCTTCCTGTCCGACTGATACCTCCTGAAATCCTCCCAGGCATCCTTCAGGGCTGTCAGAGACATAATGATGCAGATGGGGATCAGTGCCACTTCGGGCTGGAAGGCATTCACTACCGGGGCAAAGTTCAGAATAGCCAGACCCACAAAGTAGATGTTGGTTAGACGGCAAAACTGCTCAATGAAGTTCATGGGGATGGGGAACATGTAAGTTTTGAAAAGCAGAAGAGAGTGAGCACAAGCCATGTGTCTATTGTTGGAAGAATATACATCTGTTAAACAAAAAAGGAAAAGTAATGTAAAGTTACTTTTTGCTGATACATGCAGGAGCCTGAAATAAAACTCTGTCACTATGTTGTGTTGCATCAACTTTTACATCTCTTTGCATTTTTTAGGGGAGATTTGCACTTAAGAGTTTCTACAAACCCAGGCTATTCACACAAACACAAACCGTGTGCAGTCATGTTGAGGGGATGGTTCAGACTCATCTTTTACACCTGCTTTAAAACCCTGTTTCATGTTAGTTTTTCTTCAATGAGTTCCACTACTGCACATCTAAATAATGTATTTGTCTGAAATCTAACTAAACTTCTTAGCAAACTCAAAATCCTTATTTCTCACTGACGTTTTTTCTAATTCTCCTTGCATGCCTTGGTATCACATTGTGTTTCTTTTAGTTTAAAAGTAAAGATCAGCTAAACATCAGTGCCTGATGAAATAAAAACCCTGTTTTTTTTTGCCCCATCAAATATTCAACAGCATCCATTGAAGGGGTGCAACAGCGGTTAGGTCAGGCACCAAGTGCAGCACAGCATGCAGTTGGTTTTCAGAGTCAAAAGAGAACACAGAAAGAGAGGTTGAGTCATGGATGGATGTGTGAATCCCTCTCTTTTTTGCCCTTTATTTTGTTCCTTTTCCTCTTATCTTTTCTTGTAGCCGGTGCTTCGGCCCCTGCAGCCAGCAGGCTACAGTTGAGTCCACAGAGTGCGTCCATATCTATGGCTCTCTGCATTAATGTCCCCGGAGGCTTGGGCCGGTGCTCAGCCATACTCAGACCCCAGCCGAGCCCATCTCAGCGCAGACCACCGCTGCAGCCTCCCGCTCTGACTCTCCATCTATTATGCAGCCAGCAGTCTCCAGCTGCAGCCTCTACGTCTCTCTGTGCACCCCTACATTTATTTCTCTAGTTTGCCTACTCTCTACCTGCATCGTGATTAATTGTTCACTTACTCATTTAGACACTCAGTCAGCCATGAGCCTGACACTTAGCAATCAGCCTCACATTCATACAAGACGCATAAACCTGCTGCCTGTGTATTCTGTTATTGAAGTGATAGACTGAATTGAGTTTTAATTGAATTTAGATACATCTTCATATTTGCTGACAATCATAACACAAGATATTTACAGTCATTATGAAATATTACAATTTGAATTTACATAAACTTTGTACAAAATATGCCTGACTTCAGTGCCTGGATAGTGGGGTCCTTGTTAAATCGTTTCTGGAGAACAAAACACTGACCCAAAAGTCACTGGTGTCTGGAAGTGCTTTCGCTTCAGCAAGTAGATGCTTTTAGAGTCCATTAAAAAGAAGAAACGAGAGAAAAAGTCCAAAAAGTAGAGTCAGCAAAGTTGTGAACTGTTTTTTCTTTTTTCCTCAGTTAAATTGCTCTTTTATTATTCTGACTGAATGGATCATTTGATCTGTAATTTAACTGCAAAAACAACAACAGAGATCCATTTAAATAGAATAAATCCATAATATTTACACAATAATGTGAGTATAGATTTATAAAAAATTGATTTATCTCTTTTTCTGTTTATCTACAGTTTTTTTTTAAAACAGAAACCTAATCACAATGGAACGCATCATACTTCTATCATTCAATTCTACTGATAACGATGATTGTGGATTGCCATATTTATGCAGTAACTCTGGTTGCAATGAAACTCTGCTCAGCTATCAGCAAAGTTCTCACAAAGAGCTTTTAAAGCCATTCTCCGCCTCTGAAGCTCCACACACGATGGCAGAAAGTACAGAGGAGTCACATGTTCTCTCTAAAAATATAACATGTGGTGAAATGGATTTAATTCTCGGCACAGCAAAAAGCAAAACATAAACTTGGCCAAAGCGTCATTGTCCAGCAGTCCCGCTCTATCGCAGGATAATATGGGACCTTAAACAACTGAGGAATTTTCTTTTTTTTTATGATCAGGATTGGCAGCGTTAAAGCCCACAGTTCAGGGAAAAGAACGCCCCCTGCTGTCCAACTGTTGCCATCCAGAGATGCTCAAACCATCCACCCAGGTGGGCCGTGCTTAGCCAAAGCTGCAAAATGGTAACTGACGGACTAACGTCAACTAGTAAAACTAAAAAGCTTTGCACTCCATCATTGACATGGCTGAGATGTAAATGAAATCAAACATAAGCATGCTTTTAAAGGATGTTTTTGATATACAGTAATTATAGGAAAATAGACTATCAAGGATGACTCTTTTTAAATCATTTATAAAGCTTTCCTGGATGCAGACAGCTCGGCTACGAAGTAAATAGATACTAAACAAAACAAATCCTTAAAGTATATGCAAACACAAGCATAAATATTTGATCCACAGAGAGTAAGCTACGAATGACAAATATCAGTGATATATTGAAATTCTGGAACAGGCACCATTTCTGTCTTTTTAAAAAGCGCTCTTCTTTTCCAAGTGTTTTTAAGTCTTTTGTAAGGTGTTTCCCAAATCCTAAAAGAGTCACTGCTGACTGAAGTGTTGGGTGCTGTTGCAGTCCGTCCACAAGTCTTTGCATTCTTCCCACATTTTCTACAATGAACCAGCTGAAAAAGTTGGTGCACTGTTCATGTCTCAATCTATCTCATACATTCTCTCATTTCTCTTTCTTTATTTCTCTCATCTCCTCTATATCCCCCGCTCCACCCACCTCCCCCCCTCCACCCCCCTTCTTTGCATTGCATGCCTGCCAGAAGCTGGCCCCCAGACCCTGCCGGGTTTAATGGACGTAGTAGAGCCAGTAGACCACATTGAAGAAGGAGAAGACAGTGGGGAAGATCATCCTGGACCACTTATCGATAGAGTTCACGTCGGACAGGTCTGGGATGTTCACCTTCAGCTGGGAGGCCCGTCTCCGTAGGCGCGACTTCTTTTGGGCGTGGCGTTCCAAGGCGCTGTGGCCATAGTTCTGGCGAGCCATGGCTGCTCGGCGGTACTGTAGTGTTGAGCTATCATAGGCCAGCATGGTGTTGCGTGGGTCTCCGGGTGCTCCCAGGCCCCGCGACAGATCCCCGGCACCGCCCATCTCATTCTTCATCTCCAAGGTACTGAACAGGATGTTGTCATCGGGGGTCATCTGTGTAAGGGTGTAAAAACAGGTGGAGCCATGAGAAGTCACTGTGAAAGGGACATTTTATAGCTTATGTAAATTTAAACTAAGACTAGCAAAACTATAATTGACAAAAAGTACAGCTACAATAATCTTTAAGTAATCTACTGTGTAAAAAAATACTGATGAGGTGCTAAAATGGGAAATGCAAATGAGTCAAAAACTGTGTTACTTACAGTAAAGAACATTTTAAGCACTTTCTATGCACTAAATAAATAATTGATCATCTGTCAATCAGTGCCTGAGTGACAATATGACGACAATACTATGAGATAACATTCCTGAAAGAGCACAGCGCACTCCACAAACTAATTCTCATGGAGAAATCTTCATTGTCATATCAGAATTTCAACCAGAGTTTGGTTAAAATTCTGTCAATACACAAGACAAACTGAATAAAAAAAAGAGAAAGCAAAGAAGAAATAAAAGTGACAGGAGAAGGTTGAGAGAAATAGTAAGGACTTTGCAAAGATGGAGGAGAGGCTAAAAAGGTTCAGGGCAGGTCGGGAAAGACGTGGGAATTGAATCGGATCAACATTTCTTCATCCATAGCCTGACTTCTGAGGGAAAACATTCAGATATTCCAATCCTGTCCTGATGTAAATGCAGCTTGTTAGGTGCCTGCCATATAATGGAGGCACCTACTATTCTCCACCTCTAAACTGGTCTCTTTATAGATTAGATTTATTTATTTATATCTTATTCTTCCGTCAACCGGAA
>JAUMTR010000002.1:8371861-8420316 GCA_032270685.1 Microctenopoma stevenorrisi | reverse complement strand
GTGTGCTCGTTACCCTGGCAACTGAAGCACCCTGTTAGCACCTGCTCTCTGATTGGCTGACACTTCCCTTTGAAGTGATCGAAGCTGCTCATGTTTACTGTGTGTGTTTGAACACTGTGAATCCTGCTCTCTGGTCGGGGAGATGGGTCTAAGGTTCAGCGCTGCACGGCGGCAGGCACCTACATAGTTTCCCCAGGAACTTTCTAGTTTTATTTTGCTGTGTTTTCTGTTCTCACTTTGAAGCGAAGCCACTTATTTGGCACCATTCATCAAACTGCAAATGATCTCTCTCTTATCTGATGATCCATTTTTTTTACTTAATCTAAAGAAACTGACTTTGAGATTTTATAGTATTTGGATCTAAATGATATAATATTATAATAGGCTTCTGATGTTTTCTTTTCCTTTCTCATATTTGTCATTTCTCTTTTATTTTGATGTTTAGCACAAGTTTAGGTTAAATTCATGTCTGCAGAAGTCAAACTGCTAAGCCATGTTTGTAAGGAAAATGCATGAAGAGTAAACCAAGAGAGGGAAAAACACAATGGTGGGAGTGATGATCAAAGTTGCTTTAAAAGTCTACGAAAATCAAAGAAATGCACAAAAACTACAGCATTTCCCTCTGATCTGGATTGACTCAGATTGATGACAGTTAGTTTTGACTTTCAAAACCTCCAGTACCTTATTTCTTTGCTCGCCTAGTCCTAAAGCGGCATCGTCCACAAAGATGGGATCCCACATCGAGTCATATGCGTCAATTTCCCTCTGTTTCATTCTGGCATACAGAGCATCATCTCTCTGAACTACATTTCCCACCAGCCACTGCAAGCATACAAAATCAGCACTGTTACTTAAGGGAAATCGTAGCTTGCCACACTCAGAAGGAAAGGGTGTTTTTTTTCCTGCTAACTTTAGCAGCTGAAATAAATTTAAAGGGAAGGCTTTGGCACCACAGTCGGTGTTTTTTCCGAGGTGCCTTGTCCTTTCAGAGACACAGAAATATGGAGATAAAGAAAAATCCAGTCATTGCTTCTGCATTCACACTTTCAGGTCCTAGACTGAGTAATGACGTTGGTACACAAGGCTAAACTTTGAGAAACGGCGAGCTAGAGCAGGAGTAAACAGTGCTGGTAAAGGACATCAAGCATTGATCACAGCATCACATTGACCTTGAGAGTAGAAGAAGTGAATTGCTGCCACAGAAAGAAACACACACATCAACCAACAGCACAGATACCTCTAGGAAAGTTTCCCTTCGCACATACCTTGTTGGGGTCAGGTCTCAGCTTCTCGTTATTGGCCGTGGCTGCTTTCTCGGCCGCCTTCTTCTGCCGCTGGGGGCCCTGGCCGAAGAAGATGTAGTTGACAAAGGCGTACTCCAACAGGGCCAGGAAGACAAACACAAAGCAGCCCATCAGGTACATGTCAATAGCCTTCACGTAGGGGATCTTAGGGAGCGTCTCTCGCAAGTGGGTGTTGATCGTGGTCATAGTCAGCACCGTAGTGATCCCTGGAGACCAGCGGAGTCACACATTTAGAAAGAAAGTGTAACAACATTCCTTATAATCACCTTGTATTTTTTAAGCTGGATTAGGTAGAGGGCTAGAATTGTGCTACTATGAACGCTACTGACTTCAGTGACCACCTGGCTCTGTCTCCAGCTCCAATATCTGACATTTGTGGTTTTAAGTAAAACATGTCTTAACTGTGTGAATAAAGTTTAGTCAAAACATGTTCACCTCAGGATGGATTTTACAAATTTAAACAATTCAACTGTTGTTTCTATATTACAACAGATCAGGTTTAATTTACCTAAAACTTTATTTGTTGTTTGCTGTATGTACCATGTCGTAAGCTGCGCCTTGTGTTGTGGGTTATTTAGTTAGCCAGTTAGTGGTAATTACATAAACGTCTAATCAGTTAATATTATGCTAACATGCTAAACAGAAATGATTCACGTGTTAAATTCTGCATGTTAGTGTCATTGTGAGCACATTAGCATGCTGCTGTTAACATTTAGCTCAAAGCACCACTGCTGCACATCCTCACGGAGCCTCTGGCACAGCTGTAGACTCTGTTTGAATTCCCCCCCTATTTGTGAAGCAGTGCACAGTCTTTACCATCCACCATTTCATCGCAGTGTCTCAGCACGGACTGTATCCACTCACTTTTGTGCATCTGTCAGTTGTGACACAAAATCATCATTAACAAGATGCTCAACAATATGTCATGCGCCTGAGAACATGTGTTCATTTTCAGCATGTAAAATATTTGCATTTATTTAGCGCAAATATTTCTCAAACCCTCCTGAGACCAAAAAAATGTGTGTGCATCTCTCGTATGAGTAAAGTTTATGTCCAATCATGTATTTGAATGGACACAAAAGAAACTGTAGGCTAAACAAAAAGCACAACGTTGCCACTGTAAACATCTGCTGTTAGTCACAGCACAATTCACCTGCTCTTTTTTTTACATACATTGTGTTTGATACATTAGTCATCTGCATGCACAATCTGCATTTGGTTAGATTCACATGTATTATAAATAACCCAGCAGCCAGCAGTGTCACTGTAGCATCGAGCCTCTTCTCTCATTGGCTGCATTTGCTTTCTGCACGTTCTCAGTAAGCTGAGAGCAGGCACATCTTTAAATCACGTTACCCTCCAAATGCACCGTCTACGGCTCCAACCCGCATGTGTCCCACTTCAGAAAACAAATGGTGTGTGACAAGCAGGACACACATAAAGCTCAAAGCCATCCTCGTTGCTCTGGCCTGTCATACCCAAGTTTAACACTAAATGAAGCTTTGTGGCTTTGCATCTTAGTGGCAGCAGTAGTTTGACATTGGTGCAAAAACATTAGTTTCCACCTTTAATTCAGCTGTAATATAACTGTGATCCAGCTCTGATAAGCTGGAATCTGCAACCAGCGAGAAGCTCCGATAGACAGACAGGCAGAGAGAAAGACAGCACGCTTCAAGGTCGAGCTGCAGTGCTTCTCACTCTGTATGAGTCATGCATATAGTCATCTCTGAACAACAGACATTTAGTCAAGCAGCCTATCACACACTGCTATCCCGCAAATGCTCCGAGCTAACGAGAAAACAAATAAATGAAGATAAAATCCACTAAACAGTCAAAAATGACACCAGACTCACGACAGACACAATAGCTAAAACAAGCCTATATGTCAAATGATTGGTTTATGTTGAGCTGATCATCATTTAACTCTGGGTTTTTCCCAGGGTCACTTTTCAGCAGCGGGGAGGCAATCCTACCCAGGGCCACTCTGGCAGCCGAGGCGTCGTAGTTGATCCAGAAGGAGACCCACGAGAGGATGGTAATCAGGATGGAAGGCATGTATGTCTGCAGGATGAAGTAACCAATGTTCCTCTTTAGTTTGAAGCTGAGGGACAGGCGGGGGTAGGAACCTGAAGGAAGCACAGGGACAGAGGAAGTGGGATAGAAATAGATTTTCCTCAGTAACACCCACTAAAAGCTTTATTTTTCTTGTGGGGAGCCATATCTGTATCCAGTACTATTATTTACCAATAATGTTTTGTGCATGTGTATTTTTTAATGCAAAAATCACAAAGTAATTATAATGGTTCAATTTCCTAACGTGATGGTGAGCTAAACAATCAGAAACATCTGCAACATGAAAATCTGCTACTAGAGACTAGAAACGCTGGGTGTTGCGTTGTATACCTGTTGAGAATACGACATTCTTGGAGATGAGTTTGTAGTCGACAATAGAGAACTGAGGCAGCTCTATTCTGTCAACCCCGGAAACTGCACCATCGCCACCTCGCCAGTAAAACTCAATATCGTCTGTGGTGTATCCATCTGCAGCAGAGAAACCAAAGCCAGAACACTCAAAGAAACATTATCATAATCCATTATTACACTGTGATATCTAATAATGTGATGCAATAAAGTTAAATGCGTTTTAGCTGTTTAACTTTGGAATCCATCTTCTAGATCACACCCTAACCAAAATTACATTTAACGTGTCACTAATGATATAAGAAAGAATGTTAAAATGTATAGGTTTAACATTTAGATGCCTCACTGTGAGTCATTTAGCTTCAAATGTGTTTATTGAAGCTTCCACGGACACACCGAGAAGGAACAAGTTAGAAGAATATGAATCAATGAAAGCAGTACCAGTGTTTTTATAATGCACTTTCAAGTGCTTTGCAGATTGCCTGGTAGTGATGTATTGTACTGTAATGTAATCTAATGTAACAGCATTAAAATTTAAAAAATAGAACGGAAAGCTCTGAAACTCCTTTGTGACTTTTTAATGTGAAGCCGAATACGAGTTTTTTACATAACTGCACAACTGCTTTTTAAAGATGAAACTCATTCAAACTCATACAAAAAAAAAAGTCATAAATGATGTAGGAGCAAAACACTGTGCACTTGCAGCTCAGTATGTTTAGAACCAGGGTGTGTTTCCTTTGTGAAACATGTTTTCAGCATATCGGGACAAACTCGCGCTATTTAAAAGCCACATAACAGTTTGAGCAGCAGAGATTTGGAGCATGATGTGTTTGGCGCACATGGATGGGAAGTGTTCGGGGACTGCAGTGTTACAGACTGTATGTTTCTGACATGAACATTGTCGCAGGCAAACTGGGAGCAGACATCTCCCTGCTCTGGGTTCTACTTTATCTGACTAGCACTCAAAATAGATGCAGTGACCTATTCAGATGTGATGAATAATTAAAGTCAAAGCCTTTTTTTTTTTTGAAATGAACACATAATTCTTTTTTGCTGTGGCACTGACATTCAAGGTGGGGTTAGTCATGGCGCTCGTGTTGCATTGTTGTATGTTGGCTATGACTTCACCATTGACTTTGCACAGCAGACATTTTGATTTGTCCTGAAAATAACTGATCTGTTAGTAGCTCTGCTCGCTGTGCACCGGTGTCTCTGTGTTTCAGATGTCAATTACATCACTAAAACCCGTCCTCGGCTGTGAGTCTCACAAGAGTGATGGGAAGAGAGAAAATCAATGCTCTAAGAGCTCCTAAATATGCAGACATATGTGAGTGCATGTATGTGCATGTGTTTGTGTGCAATAGATCTTTAGTGTTGGAGAAGTAGAAATCAATGATTGCCCACTGCAGCCCCAAATGTGAGACCAGCGGCGTGATCCACAGCAGTGAGCTGCTGATCTATCAGAGGATACTGCGTCTTTTAAAAATGCATCGAGTTTATAGAGGGGTGTTAGAGTTCTCCGGGCTCATTAGTCTGAATAAAATAGCATGCTCTGGCATGAAGCGATTTCTACATTAAAACTGTATCCAGTTGATCCATATGAGAGCAAATATTGCCTGGTGATCAAAACTAGAGCTCTGTGTGTGTGTGTGTGTGTGTGTGTGTGTGTGTGTGTGTGGAGGACCACAAGAAATAAAGTGCGTGATGGAGAGAGTGATAAAGAGGTTGGCAGGGAAAAAAATAAGAGGACGAGAGTGCGCAGAGAAAGGAGATGAGAAACGGAAAGAGAGAGAGGGAAAAGATGGCGAGCATAATGGGAGAAGAGCAGTGAGAGCCAGTTCTGACCGACACTGTTTTTGTGCTCCTGAACGCTGTTGGCACCAGTGTGATCAAACCCGGAAAGACTGAGCCCTTCACCACATCTCAGCCCATAATCCTTTTCCCTGGGGAGCCAGATAAAGCACGGAGAGGACCTTGTCTTTCTCTCTCATGTTCCTCCAAAGTCCTCCTGTCGACTCATACGCGTACCATTAAAAAGTCCATGTTAGATGAGCTCTTCGTATAAACATAAACATGGAGGCCTTTTCTGCAGTTGCTGCAGTTCCTGGAGTAAGCAGCACACACTGTAACATCCACACTCAGCATACCCCTGAAACACTGGACTTAATCAGGCTGCTCCACACCTTGGGAAGCCACTGCAGCCGTAGTTGAATTAATTAGGCTGGATGTTATCAGTCAGTGAGCTATTAGTGATGTTCTACTTCTTGATGTGTATCTCTTGATATCTCATCAGCCTTCCTCAGCATTTTACATGCAGCCTTATCAACCTCGCCTCTACCTTACATTACCAAAATGTTCTCGAACCAGATTGTGGAGCGGCATGTGTTTGTGGGTAAGTGTGGGCGCAGGAGCTGGTTGTCAGGGACAACGGTACTTACAGCTTTCGATCTCCAAGGTGCAGTTTTGCTCATCTAGTGGGTAGCGGCGCAGGTCCATCATGCAGGCTGCAGTGGTGGTGATCCTAGACGTAGGGAGGGACAGAAAACACAGGGTTTATCATCACAGAGCTGTCTGAGGCCAGCACAGTTCATTCAATTTGACCTTCACTGCACGTCAAAGCAGCACGATGACAAAACTGTATAGCTTTACATGAAACTAGGAAACAGAGTGAACGAAGGATCAAATGGAAAATGTCATCAATTATCAAGATTGATGCGAAAGAAAACAACATTTTCCAGAGAAAATTAGAAATTCATTCCTCTAGACCTTCTTCCTGATTCCTGCTTTTACAAAACAGTTCATGGCGTAACCCATCATGCTGGGCCACAGCTCCTAGTGCTGTCCTACAAAGCTTTAAAAAAATCCTTTCCTCTTAGGCCACGATTCAGCCCCGCAGCCCAGTTTATTTCTGGTTTGATGCCTTTTTTACCCTTTGACCATTTTATCCTTTTCTGTTATTTGCAGTGTTGTAGATTTCAATGTTTATCAAATGCTGAATTTTCACACACCTTTCATTTTGTACTGTTCCCATTAATTGACATCTGTACACGAAGATTGAATAGATAAATTAATTAAAGATTCAAAAAACTTATTCCCAGAGGGAAATTGTTTTGCCTTGTTATAGCTGGTTTATTTGTCTTATTTGCTTTACAAATACTACTTATAAAACAGACATGCTGCACTCGTTTAATTGCCCATATCCCACAAATAAACAAAAGAAAGAAGGGGTTCAACCTCTGCTTACACAGTGCTTTAATAAAGAGTAACCAAGAGTGAGCCAGTCACGTCCGACAGGTTCACTCAGAGCGACACGTTTCTTGCAACACAGACGACAAGTTGGCCAGAGCCGAGACAGGCTGGCACCCGGCCGTGCCAAACCCCTGAGGCTGTCTGAGGGAAACTGGACACACAATTTAACTGGGAATGCGAAATGGACTAAATCTAGCAAATCTAGACTTGTAAGACAGAGACACACACAAACACACTGACTAATGTATAACAAGATAACATCATGAAATCAATTACTTGACTTGTCTGTGAGACAATTCCCAGTGCTGATTATTTACTTCCCCAGTCTATCTCTTTAGTGGTCCAGTTTTCCTGTGATTATGTGGTAATTATATTGCTATGTCTTGTATCTAAAACAGATTGGTTTTCAACAGGACAAATTTAAACTTAAACTTTAAACACATAAGCAAATTAACAGAAGATAAATTGAGGTTGTTTGCTAGTCTACCATCATATCGCCCATTCCTAGACTTCCTGGAATGCAAAAAAACCAACACAAGTTTTACATTTTATTTGCAAAGTGTTGAGTTCACTTTGGAGCAGAAAGATCCTGTAGCAGCAGAAACTAAATCTCTATATTTTCCGCTTAATTTCAACTACAAACTTATCTTGAAAAGTGCTTTGTCTTTAATAATTAAGTGCAAACGTTGATTTGCTTCTGCACAAGACTTGCAGCTCCTCTGGGTAAAACCTGGCAAGTTTGGGATTTCATTTTTCGAGCTGTAGAGACACAAAGTCTTTCTTTCTCACACACTCAGCCTCTCCGTCTCTCCCTGCCTCCTTTTCTTGCTCTCTGGGCTCTTATGTAAGAGCTAGTTAACAGGGCCATGGTGCACTGGGGGATTAACACAGGAGTGTTATTTCTGTCCTAGTTTACCCCTTTTATGGTCACAACTTACTGGGATGTTGTATTGACCTGCTTGTCACTGATCACTCACCATCAGCACCATCACCCCCGTTAAATCATCACTGTAGCAAAAAGAAGCACAGGGGAAAAGCGGAAATGAGGCCAAAATGGCAGGAGTAAAAATAACGGCCTATTTATAGCCCACCTACATCATCAGCAGAAGTCTCAAAGCTTTTTTGTCTGAGGCTCCGAATCACTGATCAAGAGCTGCTACTGCATCCCCAGGCCTAGCTAACGTGTCCGATACCTGCGCTCACAATTAATAAACAGCTAATAACAAGCGAGAAGGCGATATGGGTGAGGAGCTCTCTGCAGGATTCCCTCCCCATCTTTGCCTCTCCTACTCTTCCTCATCGTCATCATCACTGCAGCGAGAGTCTGCTGTGGACCTCTGCAGCAACAGCAGCAGCAGCAGCAGCAGCAGCAGAGATCAAGAAACGCAGGCTTGTTTGCTCTTCATCAGCATCAGGACCGGCCCCTCGCTCTCATCCCAACCTGCCGGAGGAGAGGCCAAGCTTCAGCAGATCATGCAGATTCACACACGCTACATTTGCTCTGCGTCTGAACTAATAGGACATGGAGTTCTAAAAAAGGCTGTTTGTGGGTTTTTTTCCCTCCTGTGTATGTTCCCTCACAGTTTAGGCTGTGTGCGCGTGTGTGTGTGCGTGTGCGTGTGTGCATGTGTGTGCGGCCCACCCTAAGGCAGCCTGTGCACCTTTATTCCAAATGACCTTGTTTACGGACATAACAAAACCACCACGAATTCCCAGACAGAATCTAATTTCGAGGGAGCGTCACAGCAGAGACCCAGTGCAGAGAGAGGGAGAGCTTTGCAAGCTGTTTGCAAACCCGCACAGCCTTTTATTAAACCGGCATATTATTAGGCATGATAATGGTTTCTGAAGTTGAACTAAGATGGAGAAGCTTCCTCCATTTTGGATTGAGAGCCCATGTTGAGCTGAGGAAACAGGAGGCACGCAGGACTGTCTCCCCCTGCTCAGGCACTGTTGCCAAATTTAAAAAAAAAGGTCTGCAGTGGTTCAACAAAGAGGCTCCTGCGTGTGCCAAAGTATGTCAAATGAAAGGAGAGGTTCCTTCATTTCAAAATACAGCCACATGCAAACGTAGACGGCAGACGTCAGCGTCCTGCTCGATCAGTACTCTGACAGAAAGAGATTAACAACTTTCAAGGTGATGCTGAGCTTGTTTTGATTTTATTGACAGGAAGAATGGCTTATTTAAAGCCCTCTCTTCCTCCGCTCAGCCGCTTCTCCTTCTGGCCATGCTATGTCATCTATTGAGCCGCAGAGTGGAACACTCCTCGCCCTGACAAAGGAGGACGTCAGTCTCCATAGCACAAGGATATGTCCTCTCACAAAAGGAGTTACAATATTCACAGAGAGCGGGAGCAGATGGAAGGGGGAGAGAGAGAGTTAGGTGAAGGGAGGAGGGAGGGAGAATCCTAATAATTTCTCCATTTGGAATGAAGTCTGACCTTCATATCTTCTTCTTCACAGTGAATTTTGAGCGACATGCATCTAGAGTCATGTACTGAATGTTTTAGCTTTTCTCCCTCTTCCTGCATAAAACCAAAAGCTACGTGGAGTTTGTATTAGTTCCTGTCGTGCTTGCATGTGTGTGTGTGTGTCTTTTCTTGCAGCCTGGGCGGCATCTGTGTTATTGGCTGAGCCTTTTCAGGGGCTGGGTAATTAGATCAGACTCCCTCTCCCTGAGAGTCAAACCGAGCTCTAAAGTGACAGTTGGGAGCACTGTTGTAATTTTCTGCTTCTCTTGGTAATTGAAGACCAGGATTTGGCAGGATTGGGCTGCACTAAATATCCAGAGAAGAAGGAGTAAACAACACCGTCACCCTTCCTCCTCTGCACACACCCCAAAAATAACCCTCGCTCGCTCGTACACACCCACCCACAGACACAGATCCCACGCACGCAAACATCTAATGCCTCCTGCAAACGAAACAACACTAATATGCTGGTATTCCCCCAGTACACCGTTCACTAGCTTCAGTTAGTTCAGCAAAAATTCATATTCACCTTCAAGGTGTTTACCTTCCCTCACAGGTTTACTTTTTCCATTTATTACGCAAAAAATTGAGAGAGACAGCGTGATGTCTCGTGTTTGAAGTTAAAAGAAGAAGACTAAAGTGATGCTGGAGAAATGACTTCAAATAAATACCAGTTGCTCGACATGACCACATGATAATTTGAAACCCATCTCCTACCTAAATATGTTGCATTTAGTCACAACACATTTTTGTGTCGTCGTATTTCAGCTGCAGAAGTATTTTTACATTGTGGTATTGCCGACTTCTCCTCTACTGTTGATCTTTGATGATAATGAATAAAATAAATTCATAGCTCAACAGACAATGACACGGTGATGTGTGTCGGACACTGTTTTTTAACTTAAGGCTCTACGACTCTTCTCACTTAGCCATCATCCACCAGCCCTGCTGTTGCAACCAGCCGGCCCGTCTCTACAGGTATGTGTCAGCGTGCTCAGCGCGCGCAGGCATCTGGCCGGGCTGACTCTGACAGCAGCTTGTGTCCGGACTTGCTAGCGTCAAATAAAACCTGGACCAAACCCACGAACCAAATAACGGAGAAGCCGGGAGGCACCGGCACTGACAAGGACAACGTATCTGAGGTAACATCCACATCTCTCTGCTGCACGCTAACTCTCAAATGCGCAGCCCTCTCCTAGACGCCATTCCTTTTTGGCTGTTATGCAAAAAAAATTTTTGTTGGGCTTATATAATTCAGTCAGAGCGTTATAAATTGCATTTCTCAAGTGCCGAAACAAAATGTAGTGATGAATAATCTGGTGCAGTGCAGATACTTAAATGTTTTAAGCTGTCTTTGCGCAAGAAGGGCATCTCAGTCTAGAGAGAGAATGACTGAATGCTGCATTATCTTAAATTAGCAACAATAATCTCATCTTTTAAATGTGGACACTAATCTGAGATCATTTGCACACGCACACACACACACACACACACACACACAAGGAAGAGGTGACAGATCAGAGGAGGCAGACGCATCGGTGATAGACGGGCTGTGCCAGCTTGTGCAGTCAAAGTCGCAGCATCAGTACAAATACAGATTCAGTGTTTGTATTGAACTGCTACATTATTGATAACGAGCTATCAATTATGGATGGCAGTCTTCTCTGAGGCATCGCAGTCCAACACCACAAAGTCACGCGGCGTCTTGCGGATGGCCTGAAACACTCTGCTCTGTACCACGCTGCTTCATTATTGTTCCCAACCAGTTCATTATTGACAATGATGATCAGAAAGGTGAAAACATTAAGGCATATACCTCATATGCACAGCAGTTAAAGGGCAAACCCACTCGTTCAGGTTTCATGTGCCTTGTGGTTACGGTAATGACAACTGTAAAAGTCTTACCTGAGACCGTAAAGCACCGTGCCATCGGGGTGCAGACGGATCATCCTGTTCTTGACCGTAACACCGTGAACGAAGGACTTTTTGTCATTGAGGAAGTAGGTGTCGGGGACCCACAGCTGATCTGCCACTCGGTTATCCAGAGTCAGGTTGTAGGCAATTTCAGAGTAGGACAGACGCTTGTCCCGCCATGCTTGTTGGAAATACATCGTCAAGGTGTAGTCCTTAAGGACAGAGAGGTGGAGTCCAATTAGTGAAGAGAACAATAATAATACTGATTTTAATTACACTATAAAGCCACAAAACAAACATTTTTTAAATTCAAATATGTTGATTATTTTTTATCAGTTTGCATCCTCACAATATGGACGTGATTTATTTTGACTTTCTATCTCAACCAAGACACATGTCAAGCAGCAGCAGCACGTCACTCTGCGCTTCCATACTCCATTGATGTGTCCCAGCACTTTGTACAGACTCTGCATAATGAGAAGGTCAGCCAAAAGGTCAGTGGTGTTCTGAAAGGCCACAGTCTGCACCAGTGGCTGTCATAGTAGGAGTTACGGGTTAATATTCAACTATGGGACCATAACCAGAGGGGAGGTTTCTCAGCTGGCTGACTATTCTCCCACTCTAAAAACATCTGCTTTCTTGTTTATAGAGACAGTATTGCCTCTAATGCAAAGAGTAGTCTTCTGCAGCTGGAGCGTCCTCGCCGCCTCCTTTCATTGCTTTGTTTTGTTACCAATGATTTTTAATCAGACAATCAGAGCTACCGAGATGTAGAATAGAGTTTTCAAGATTTAACGTCAGTGAAAAAAAAAACATTTCTGTATTGTACAGGTTGTTTTTACACATGCTCAGAGATGTAGCGGTAAATTGTACCACCTCCTCTCTCACTCTCCCTGTCTCGTTTCTCTGCTTCTCACTCTTAAAAAAAGACTTAACACCCACACAGCAACAGTAAAACACAGCACTGCAGTTGGATCTGCTCGGCTGCAGTGTATTGTAGAGCAATCGATGAGCGAGAAAACAAATTAAAAAATACTGTCTGTGAAACAAGGCCCTTGAGCTCATACTCCATGCAGCCATCCTCGTGCTCCTCTGTTTCTCTGTGTGTTTGGTGTGACACTGCAAAGAATTAGCCACTTTCGCTCTTATCGTCCATTGGATGCAGCGTGAGCAACAAAAACACTGCGTAAAAGGGCATCTAAAAATACATGAGCTGCTGCCATGTTGATTTTTTTTTTTCAGGAGCGAAAAGTCAAGCGAGGACGGCCACGTCCTTATCCTGTTTTACAAGAGTTCCCACTGAACCTTCCTCTCACGCTCGCTCCCTCTTTGTCTCATTATCAGCCTGTCGATCGGATATCTCTATCACCTTTGGGATCGTTAGCTGCTGCCTCCAGGCTCGGTGTACAGCACCCACTCAGGCAACATTGCCTGCAATACATCCCTGTCTTCAGAACAGTCCTCGCAATATCGATGGAGGTACACAGGCTCCCAGTGAGCGTGAGAGGAGGAGGCTGTATCACTTTAACTAAATGACAAAAATGAACTAGAGCCCTGTCCGAACAGCCTGAGAGGCCTCAGAGACCTCCCACAACTGTGTTTCAATATTTTTATTTTTGCTCCCTGCTGTTGCTTTGAAATAACTGGAGTGAAACATCCTCTGACATTTGGGTGGATACATGCGTGAGTATGTCTAGTGTGTCACACACTCACTGTTGATGTTTGCATTTGTGGCTCTTCGTTTTTATATTGCATTAATTTGGGGCTGCATGAAAAGCTCTGCTTTCTACTAAAGCCGGGAAAACATTTCTTCCTGAAAAATTACTGTAGTTATTTGGTGATTACTTTTTAATTGATTAAATGATGACTTCCCTCATTCTTTACTCTGTAGCACTCCACTACAGTGAGCAGTAAAATGCTGTTTGTCATTTAAATATACCTGTACTTGCATTTGTAAAAGGTTATTGCAGAAATCACACAGACATACTAGTGAATTAAGTTACTAACAAAATGGTGAGATTCACATTTGAATTGTCACAGAATGAAAAACAGCCACACAACATCAGCAATCACATCGTCATATGTCATCACTTATATCCTTAAACAATACATTAGTAGCATTTTATAACACAGCAGATGCACAAAATCTTTGTCGTCATCAAATTCTCTAAGAATATGTGTTACCAAAATAAAACTGAGTGCATTGAGTTAAACATTATTCAAAACACTGAGTCACTGAGTTTGAGTTTATTAAAATGACTACCGGTAATTAAACTACAAAAGCACAAGGACTAACTTGTCATGGTTACAATTTCAAATGTAGTTAGTTAAAAATGTGTGGTCATGATTAAATCAATAGTTGCTGCTAGAGGTTCCCCAGGAATAAAATGTAACTGCAGGTTACAGTAATCTGTTTGCATCGAGATGTTTCTTATGGGAATGTAGAGTCCAAAACCACAACACTTACTAATAACTTCCATGATGTCTGTTTTTGTTGGATTGGCTAAGCTCTTATTTGTGTGTGTGTGTGTGTGTGTGTGTGTGTGTTCCTTGCTGTGTAGATTTGGGGTTAAAGAACAGAGATGCACAGAGAACACCTGGGCCTGCATGCTGCCTCCTGGCTGTGCTGTGAAATGGCAGCGTAATTATGGCCTCACAGATGGTGCTGTTTACCTTCTCTCGGACATCACTTGAGCTTAGAGATGGACGCAAATTACAGCTGCATCCTCTCTTTTACAGTTCTTTTTCACAGAAGAACAAATCTGCAACATAGACTACTGTACTGCCGGGACTACATTTAGTTTTGTGATGGGAAAATCGTTGTGCTATTCTAGTGCACAATTTCTCCTGAAAAAGCCAAATCATGGACAGAATCTGAACTTCGTTAATAAATGATATTTGAGAAAAACTTGTCAGTATGGTGCAGCACTAATACTAAACACGAGAGTGAGAATATCATATCTGATTAAAGCATCTTCTGACAGAAAGAATAATGCTACAATTAGAAGCAGAAACTTTGAGAAAGTTGGAGTCTCACTTGATTTAACATTTCCTCCCCAAGACTACAAGTAATTTATTGTGTTAATTAAGGGACAATCTAATTCTGGAAATACAAAAGACTCAGAGCTGGAAGCACGTGAGCTGAAGATAACTGCGGGACAGGCTGTTCCGTGCTGGAGCGTTGGTCCACCAGAGAGACCTTCACTCTCCTTGTCACAAGCACTCCTCAGAAGCAACATTATCATCACGCAGACAGCTCAGTGAGCATCAGCGAGAGAGGCATCTTGTAGAGAGCACCAACATTTAAAAAAAAAAAAAAAGGTATGACAGCACTGTAATGTGAGGATGATACACACGAAGCTCGGCTGACTTAAGGAACATCTAGACTGGTTGCACAGTGACAGTGCCTCTGTGTTTCGGGGCTAACAAATCTACATTAGGAATCTGACAGAACGACAAGGACTACATTTCTGTTGGAAGAGAAATCTGACAAGCTACGGCTTGTTACACGACCAACATTACAACTTCATCAGCTGTCACAAGCGACGTGGGAGGGAGCTGCCAATAGACGAGCTTAACACAACACGCGCAGGCTGTTCGTAGATTCACATTTGAGGACAACAGCTGACGCTAATATGAAACGGTCTCACCAGTTTCATACCTTTTTGATTCTGAAATACATGATAATCCACTCTCATTTAAAATTTCTGTATTTGATTTGAAAAACTTTCTAAACCTGTTCTTGTGTTTAGCATCACACGAGCTGTCTCTAACAGGTAGAAAACATCTTTAACATGTTTTTATCAGCCTGATAAATCAAGACTTTTCCATAACATATCAGAATAGATTGTTAACATGAAATTTGACTAATGACTAACAATGGTTTTTACGCAACTGTGGTGCTTTTTTTAAGATGTTAAACTGATATTTGTTAGTTTGTAAAATGCCTTTAGCAAAGGAAATTATATGTGCCAAAACATCAACATACATTTCTTCTATATTAGGAAATATATATGAAAAATATATATGAAAAATCTGCCAAGTAAAGTAAAATTAGATACTTGCTGTCATAGTGATGTTTGATAACAACTTGAGCTCCTCTCTACAGCTTTAGAGGACTGGATAGACCACATTGCCAACACTTTCATCTGCTGCGTCCTGCCACAGCTCTCCAGTGGAAACAGAGAGGAATATGCTGATAATTAACACATCGGCTGCACTACAAAGGAGAAAAGTCGAAATGTGAAAAAAAAACAAAAACTGGTTAAGCTGAGTTTGTCTGGTTAAGTGCGAGCTTTGTACTTTAAGGGGGGGCGTCAGGGAGGAGTTTGTGTATTCTGAATGTGCTGCTGGACATAGACATCCCGAGGGAAGTGACAGCATGGGTGCTTTTATTACTCCATTTCCAATGGGTTATTTTTCAGCTACTTAGCTTCAGTGGACAAAGTGCCTGACAGAATCATTAAGGGAGCCATCAACACATTAAAGGCTTTTAATTTAAGCTGGCTAACTTACTCCATGTTTTAAGACATCCAGCTTTTCTGTTCCCGTATAAGGATATCACAACCAGTTTAAAATTGGCATTCCTTCACAGGACGTGACAAACTTTTTTCTTTGCTGTCTAATATACGGTGCTGTGAGTATTTGCTTAATTCAAGATTTTTTAAAATGTTTTGTAACACTTTACTAATTCAGGTCATCAAACTAATTGTCCCCTAAATCCAACTGGTTGTGCCACTCTTGGAACAACAAGGTCATGCCGCAGCATCTCAATCGGCTTTATGTCTGGACTTTAACAGTCCCAGACCATCACAGTACCACCACCATATAAGATGGTTAGTTTCATGGTCTTTTTGTATGAAATGTTGTGCTAGTTTAATGCCAGATAGAACGTAACACACTCCTTCCAAAATGTTGAACCTTTGTCTCATTTGTCCTCAATCAATCAAGGTACGTTTTGGGTATAGGTGAGACAAACCTTTTTGTTCTTTTTGGTCAGCAATGTAACACTACTCTCCCATGGATTCCGTCATTTTTGTCTCTTTCTTATTGAACCCTAACGTGTTGAACCATGAACACTGATGACTACCGTTTCTTTGGCTATGCAGATGCATAGGGCCCCATGACCACTAGGGGGTAACCAAGCAACCGATTTATTCTCAACATATTTTAGTAGAATTAAATGTAATTCAGATATCTCTCAGATTATATTTGCTCTGTACTGTTGAAATAAACGTCTATAAACTGTTGGAAAGTGTCTCTGATATCATTGCAGAACAGCTGCACCAGAGTATTACCTTGGATTTGCTCTAAACCAGACACAATTCACTGTCACACATTGACTTTGAGATCTCAACTAATAAGGAAATGCTCTGACACGCGACATCATCACACGACATCATCCACCTTTTAAAAAATTAGGGACATCCGTGCTCTTAAAACATTGAAAAACAATGGATCTGATTTCATGATTTTTCCTGGCATCTTAAAAATCTTTGATTTGCAGGTGCCCTTCTAAAGTTTGTAAGTTTCTGCAGCTGTATGGTCATAGAGAGAGATTTTTTCTACCATTATTATTTTCCATAGTCTATTGTCAGGTTCAACTTGATTCTTTTTCCTTAGGTTGTTTCAGTTTGAAAAACCCACTGTGATTCATTGCAACAGATTATTAAAGGGTTTAAATTCCTTGTATCGATTCAAAACACTTGCCCCCAAAATAATCTTGCATAGGCCCCCAAAGACCTAGAAATGGCCCTGGTTGAAATTGTGCTCATGGAGTAATTGCTTTAGCTCTTTAAAGGTTTTTAGGTGTTTTGTGTTGCTTTTTAAAATGTCTTAATATGCTTTTGTCAAACAGCTTCTGTTTAAGTCTGACAATGATTATGTTTTTTCCCTTTATAAATTAAATAATCTATAAACTTGATTTAGTCTGGTTATCTTTGTGTAATATTACAGTTTGTTTGATGATTTGAATCTGAATTTAGTGTGACAAATATGCAAAACAAAAACAAGAAGGGGGCAATACTTTTTCGCAGCACTGTATTGTAATTGTGTTTATTATGCTTTTCAAGCTCATGTTCTGCCACTGACACTGTTTAACCCGTTCGCCAGACACACAAAAAACATTATGCAGAGTGACCCCATGTGCATGCAAGGAAGCTGCAGGATTAAGTGTTGTTCTTGTGTTGTAATTATGCTGCTGACCATATTAATCTGTTACTCTGTGTGTCCACTCAGCATAACTAATGAGATTGTTCTGGACAACCTGCATTCTTGTCTTAAGCTTTTTGGGAAGCTCAGCATGCAGAAAGCAGCACATATACACAGAGGCAACATCTTTCATATACTCATCAATATACTGTAAAAATGTTTAATCATTTTGATGAACATTTATGGGGCATCAATGATGTCACAGAAAAGAAGACTCTGTAATACATTGTTCACTGCTAAGATATTGCAGTGAACAGGTACAGGATAGACGATGACACACCGACTGCCATTAGGTATCAGGGTGAAACGCGGGTCCTGGGTTCCTCCTGTTGCATGACAATGCCCGGCCTCATGTGACAGAAGTAAGCAGGGAGATTCTGGAGGATGTAAAATTGATATCATAGACTGGCCTAAATCCAACAGAACGTCTCTGGGACATCATGTTTACATCCATCCCATGCCGTACGGTTGCAGCTCAGACTGTCCAGGAGCTCAGTGATGCTCTGGTCAGGATCTGGGAGGAAATACCCCAGGACACCCTCCGTCATTTCATAGGGAGCATGCTCTAATGCTGTCAGGCATAGAAGCACGTGTGGCCCATTCAAACCACTGAGCACCATTTAGAGATGCTGCAATAAGATTTCAGAAAATTGAACTAATCTGTTTTTCAGTTTGGTGACATCAAATAAGCCCTCTGTAGGTTGATCATTTTTATTTTCATTGAGTAAAGTGGAATCCTGTTGTTCCTAACTCATTACCCGTTCCATATCAGTATGTATCCAGCATGATTTTTTTTCAACTGAGATTTGATACGTTTTCAAAGTGTTGCTTGAATTTTTTAGCATTGTATTTAACAGCAGTGCTTAAACAATTACTCCATTAATTTATTATTTGACTAAAAATCATTATAATAATGAATGAAATTATTATTTTAGGTTATTAAGTTATTTTTTAGTTATAATGTTATTTAGGTAAGCACACACCTTAAGAAACTTCTCAAATATAATGTCTTTGTAACCATAATCTTTGTTAGTTGCTTTGTGAAATCAAAGCATATTTTCACAAATGTTATGGAAAAAAAATTAAAATGA
Organism: Microctenopoma stevenorrisi; assembly: GCA_032270685.1. Lineage (NCBI taxonomy): Eukaryota > Metazoa > Chordata > Actinopteri > Anabantiformes > Anabantidae > Microctenopoma > Microctenopoma stevenorrisi. Next base: position 8,401,656 of record JAUMTR010000002.1, on the reverse strand, counting down.
CTACATGAAAATATATACATATTTGATAGTTGCAGGCTTATTTGGGATACTAGTACTTTTACATTTTGGGAAATTTCTTGCATCATCAGCATTATTAAAAATGCAAAACATCGGCAAAAAGTAAAAATAAAATGGAACGGGATCAGTTTGGACAAACAAGATCAAAATGGTTGCTAATTCACAGACATCTCTCTCGCGGGGATGCAGTTTAACATCGAAGCCTGCGCTCCGTCACCTCTGGTCATCGGCTCCCGTTATCTGACGGCCAGATCCCCTTACTCATGCAAAGAAACCAGTGCTTGTCAGGATAATGATCATAATAAAGGGAACGCTCACGCCCCACTAATTCCTCCGTCCCAGAAGCCACCACAGCTGGTTTGTTTAAATCTTTTAATTCAGAGCCAGCTAATTAACATTCAGAGAACAGTATTATAGTACAGGCAGTGCCTCTTAACAAGCACCAACCTCAGGTATTTTACATGTAATTAACAAGCAGGATGAAGAAAAGATGAAGAGTGAAAATACTCATTTACCTGCCTCCTTATTACAGTCTCAAAGCACATGGCTCTACTCAACATACGAATAGCATGCTGAAGATGTTATTATGCAGCACGGGTGCATAGTTAAAACAACAGACTCGACTTTTATTTAATCAGCTGCCCTGGCTGTGTGCATAACACTTTTTAATGCACCGCAACTGAGGTTCGCTTCCTGGATCTGTGATTTCAGCAAAAACAAACAGCATTATGCAAATACAATTTCAGCTGCCATATCAGGGAGGTGAATGATGGAGCGGGACGCCAGCGTTCAAACATACGGACAGACAGAGACAAGCAGAGGAGCAGGGGGTCGGGGGTACCGACCATGATATCATATCTGTGCCATAGTTTGCACTAACCCCTGTGAGTCAGCACAGCCCCCCCACTGAGGACGTGTGGTCACACCTTGGACTCAGAGGACACTCTTCTCTCAAAATAGCACATTTGTAATGTCATGCAGCCACGATGCTGACTGACCTGCACATTTGTATTGCCTAACAACATGACTGACCTTTGAGCCTCAATGGGCTAACGGATCACATAAGAATGCACAAAAAGATGACTGCACCCTGCCATGCACACATGTGAGCCCAGCTCACACATGTGTGCATCACATACAGAGATAAGGTACAACTCACTTTGCATACCTAAAAACCACCACCGTGCCCTTCATGTCAGCATAAAAGAAAAATGCCACAATGGCTTCAGTCAGCCCCAACCAAAATGCAGAGTTCATTCTCCACCACGGGCGGTTTTATCTTTAATTAGAGGAATGAGCAGCTGTCTTCAACCCAAAACAGTCGCTGCCATGGCGGCAGGCCCGCACACAAACACATATTCCAAATCGAGCCATATTATTTCACTTCTCACCGCCAATTTCTCCATCAAGTCTGAATTCTGTAGAAGCCAGCGGCGGCATTCGCTTGGAGTGTAAGTGTAGTGGATGCCGCTGTTTGTTTGATCGTAGAGAAACAGTGCACTTTATTTTGTGCATGTGACTCAGGTGAATCATAATTTGTTTGAAGTTCACAGTTTTGTGCCCAGATTAAGTCCAGGGCAAAAAAATAGCCCAACAAAATAGAAGCATTTGATGTAATATTTCCCCCTGCTCAGCCTAAGACTGCTTTTCTCTCATCTTCAGGGACAGTGACTCAGCACTTCTCTTCTGCACTTTTTTTTCAATTCTTATTTTTAAGAACAAATTGTAAAAATTCACTGGTTGATCTTGATTTTCTTTCAGTTTCCTCTGATTGTAAGCTGAAAAACTAAAGTTTTGCATTGAAACAAGCTATTTAACAGTGTGGACAAAGTAATAACAGATTAATTCAGAAAAACATCAGCAGTTGCAGCTGTTAGTTGGAGAGTTTTAAATTCCTCATTGAAGTGACCATTTCACACTTTGATTGTTCCAACCCTCAGATAATGTTATTGTCCTGCGGAGACTTTACCCTTGACCTCTCTCTCCCACCCTGCCTTTCCCCGCCCACCTTCTTCAGTTTCACCTTCGCCTCTCTCCGTGTTGTTTTGCTTCTCAGCACTTTAATCTTGAAAGCGGCTGCCCCTGATGAGGAAGATCAAAGCAGCCCTGCACCAAACCACAGGTCACCAGCTCCATCCTCGTGATCATGATGCACATTGATATTATTGATTTCTCAGAGGTCAATCCAGTATCCTTCGTTGTGTCAAAGAGAGATGGACGTGAGGAAGAAAGGAGGGAGAGGAGAAGATTCTGGCCTGTTATGTAAGTAACAGGGATGATTTTTTTCAAAAGCTAATAACAACATGTGGAACACGAGTCCACTGAGGTTTCTTCTTTTGGTTTTTACAATTTTATGCCTAAATTTGCTGTGCCAACCTAGCGTTGGAGAGAGCTAGAGAGCTTTTCCGTGAAATGATCAAGAGGAATGCTCTCTCATAGCCACAGGGAGCTACATGACGTCAGTCGCCATTCACTGTTTGTGCACAGTTTGTGTTTTGTTACACACGCACACACAAAACACTGCTGTATGAAGCAGTGTTTTTTTCCAGATGAATGCTTGCATAGATGCCTAGTTCCTAAGTAAGATAACCCTTTGGAGCAAGGCAGAGGTGGATTACAGGGCTGCTGAGCCCACAGTCACAGCCAGAGATCCAGTCAAAGTGGTGGGAGGGAAGTATGGAGGAGGGAGTGAGAGAAAAATGACAGAGAAAGGAGAGAGAGAGAAGAGAGTGAGGGGTTTCTATTTCAAATCTCTCCGGACCCCGAGGCACTTCCGTTCTGGCTGCATCCTCCACCAAAATAAATCATTTCTGTCAAAAGAGAAATTCTGACTATTCAGTGCATCTCTGTGTCCAGAACTAAATCATGTTGGCCGCTGTATTTGCTAAAAACTCATCAGTGCAGATGAAAATGACCACAAGACACTCCGATTTGACAGGCTGCCAAATCAAGACCCGACAGGCAAAATTAACTAGACATCAACTAAAAATGGCCCATTTAATAATAGAAAACACATCTCATCCCATTCCTAGTGGCAAAGTTGTTGCTATGCTCTTATATAACATCTCTATTATGTTGCTCCATGAAGACGCAGCTCTGCAAATGATCCCTTCTCACATTCTGAATTCACTGCAGAAAACATAAACACGCTGTCCTTCCTGCTTTACCAAATGCATTCAGAATCCCCTGAGAAATAACGTATCGTTAATGCAGTGCAGCCACAAGTAGCTAGGTGGATAAAGCTGCCGTCAGTTTCATGCCTGCCAGTCCCGCAGATCAATAGGTGGTGCTCTCGCATGGGCTGCTGAACTTTTCCCCTGTCTTCTCCATGTTGTTGCACATGACGTTCATCTGTGTGCAGCAGCTTCGGGCGCCTTTTCTGTTGCAATGCTCTGTGACCAGATATGTATTATTAACAAATTGCTTGCGTCATGAGGCAAGCTGGGATGAGATCGTTTCCCGTCAACGCCACAGTGTGATTGGCCGCAGCAAAAGATGCCGGTTCGGAGGAGAAAATGGTGTTTTTATTCATTTAGTAGGTAAGTGCAAGAGGAGGGGGCAGGATGCGTGTCAACAAAATTACACCACCGAGGCTTGACAACATGAAGCCGTCTCACTCACTCACACGCGCACGCACGCACGCACGCACACGCGTATGCAGCCCTCCGCGCGCGCGCGCGCAGCCGGAGCTTTGCGTCCGAGTGCGCCAGTGAGTGTGTGTTTTGAATTCAAATGCAGCATCACACACCAGAACTGCAAATGCGGAGACTGAGAGGAGGATGGCGATGGTGATGTGCGAGGGGAACGGAAGCCTTCATTTTGTTTCAGCGGGGTGAAATGTATTCAGAAGATGCCTAAACCCTGGCCCAGCTTAGCCCGGCTCCCTCTCTCTCGCTCACACACACACTGGCCCGTGATAAGTAGCCCACTTCATCCGTGCCAGGTGAGACACAGCTGCCAGCATTAAGCGGCGTAATAATGAAGATGCACCTACCATATTGACTTCAGAGACCATGTCTATGCTGGCTATGTCTATATTCATGCCGACAGCCACCGGCGCACCTGGGAAGGAAAGCAGGCGTTAATCCATGATCCACAAATGACTTTCTCATCATGTACATTTAACAAATTCGTGACGCGCGCTCAGGTTCCTCTCCCCTCCACCTACAGGAGAGTTGTGCATCACCACCCCGAGCAGGAATCTTAACGTTTAACACGCAGATGAGCTTAAATGTTACTAATTTCATTTTGGGGGGTAAAATAATCAAACATGGATGAGCGGAATCGATCCCGTTAAAAGCCTGTCTTATCTCCTCATCAAATGAAATATGCACATCATTTCTCATAGACCTAATTGGTGAGGCCCATTTGGCTGTGAAGGGATGATTATGTAAATTAAAGCAGATTTTGCAGTTCATTAAACATGCATTGCACGTAAGGAGAGCGCGAAAACATGACATTCCGTTTTTAATATGCTCGTTACCTCCGAAATCTGGCCTCAACCGAATGTCGTATCCCTTCATCAGCCTGTCCACTGTTTCTTTTACCAGAGGCATGTTGCTCGGATCTTTGATATCCTTGACGCTGAGAAGGAAAAGATGGTGTAATACAAAGCAGCTTATTAATATCACACGCCAGGCGCGTTTTAACAGAGGCTACATGACAAGCGGCACAGATGTCTAGAAGCTGCAAACATTTACCTTTGAGTCCAGACGAAAGTCACTAGTAAGGAAAAAGTCAAAATCCCAAAGTGGTTTTTCCTGAACCTCCCCATCGCAACAGTTTTTGAGGCGGTTTCGGGATGCGAGTGAGGAGAGCGCACATCCAACTTACTCCAGACGGTGCAGAGGAGCCAATGAGGGGCGCATGCGTACAGCCTGCCCAAGATCAAAGAGTGGAGACTGATGATGGTGGATGAGCAGTTTTCATTGCAGAGAAAAATATTAAAGGGACAAGTAGATGTGCGTAATGAAGAAACAAGCATTTGCACAAGGAGTGAACAGAACAAAAAGCAGTAATAGTAGGATTAATTTATTATTTTAACTTATTACGTGGAAGATAAGTTTATCAACATCCCAACAAGGTCAAACTACTGGATGCACTTGGGCAGATTTTCAAGTCGAGATTAAGTTTATTTCGTCTGTCTTCATGTGACTGCACACGTTTAGTGGGTAAAAAGAGACCTTATATACAAATATCTGTGCTCAGCAATCATGCAGCATCCATACATAAACAGAAAATCAGTGCCAACACCCAGTGGCTGCCTTCTCCGCAATGCTTCCACACAACCTACGCTAGATGTGAAAATGCAAACGGAGCACCGCAGTGGAAAAGTGGGATTCGAAACACAATCCCAATTCATTTTTACCAGGTTCGAGTATATTTGGGAAGCTGTGAGGAAGGATGCGAGCCTCCTCTAAATTGTCTTTGATCTTGTAGTGGGAGCTGTGCTTCTGTAGAGGGCAGGCTTCTGAAAGCGTTGGTTCACTCTTGCATCACCACCAGTTTCAGCCATCATAGATTATATCATCCACTTCTTTTTGATGTGTTTTTTTGGGTGGTGTGTGTATGTCAGAGCGTCACACATACTTCACACCGTGTGCGGCGCATGTTGCGGCCCAGGGCCTGAGAAGTTATTGTGTGTATGTGGCAGGTTTTAAAGTGACTGAGGCCCGTGAAGGGCAGCTCTTCAGCCACTGATCACAACACAAGTGGGCAGTGGTCACAGCCTGTGAAATGAATAGATGTGCAGCAGCAGAATAAATGAGTTTCTGATTCATTTCCTCTGTCAGATGAGAGCAGATTGAATGCTGAGAGATTGTTCACGGAAAGAGAGGGAGGAGGCGAGGTGGGGTTGGCTTGCTGGATGCTGAAGGTCTCTCCGGGTGCACATGCCCTTTTCCAGCTTCTCTTAGTTTGTAAGACCCATGCCCCTGCAAGACCGGAATACAGAATTGTTTCCACGTTCAGAGGTTCTATATCTGCAGTACACCGCTCAGCCAAAACAAACACTGTTCCTCAACATTACCAAGCAAGAGACGTGGTGAAAATGTGGAAGGGGAATTGACGTGATGCAGCTGTTCTCATGCTTTCCGTCTTGTCCCTTTCAATAGTCTGCAGAAAATGATAAACAAAACAGCCATAAAAATTCTGTGACGGGAACACAGGGAGCACGATGAGCAGATTTGCACTCTCCAGTGTTACATAACGGATCTCTCTCCCCTGTCTCTCTTTTTACACCATGTCTCTCTTTCTGTTTCTTGGACATGGAGCTTTCTGTTCTGTAAGTGGCTCACTTGAAAGCAGGGAACAGAATAGTAATTTTTCTATATGGTTAATGTGCACAGCAAGATCTGGTTTATTTCTCCCGTGAGACTTGCTCCCTGTGGAGAAACACTGCTGTCATTATACCAGCTGTGACTTCGCCAGTCCCTCAGGTAAACCTTATATAAAATAAGAGACTAAGATGCATATTTTGTTTCTGCCATCTCCTTTATATTGCAAATCTATGACGATAAAAGCCACACTGCTGGTGTCAATGCAGCAACCACAACACCTAACATCATTCTTTTTTTATGATTCCCCAACAACTCCAGGGGCTGTTCCAGTTTTCAAAATGATTGATGTTTTTACTGCTATGTGTAGTTACTGTTCTACTGAAGCTATCACAATTAGAGCAGAGTGAGACACAAACCACTGTCAGATATTCTCTCCCTTTTTGCTCAGTTGTACAGGAATGCTGGATACTCTCCAACTTTATCTCAGCTATTTTTACTATTTTGCTGCTTGGATGACTCAATAGGTTGAAGGTTGAACTTTTTTTTGTGAGATGTATAGCACAGCAGCTACATAGCCTGTCTAAGCACTTACCAGGTGTCACAAGGTTTGGTAGGAAAAAAAAAACATGCATGATGTCAGATTTGTTTCCGACTGCACAGCTTTTAGTAAATGTCATTCCAACGTGTTTCTGTCTTTACGTTTTGTGTGCTTATGCATATATCTATGACACAACAACAAAACTCTACATGAAATAAATGATATTGTTTTGTTTGTTTGTTTTCTTCGTGACTGAGAGAAACAAATTCTGAACAAGAGATGTGAAATATGATGGAGGTAGGGCTAACTAAGTGAAGTTTTCAAAAACTAGGATGCAATGAGGATATGTAATGATGGTGGATGTACATGTTTGAAATAAAATTTCACTAACATAATATAATTGTCAACGGCCATGATAATGCCGTTGATAAGAAAAACGCCAACCAGTCATATAGTTTAAATTCCAGTTTAGCTTTATTGTTTAGATGAATAAACAAAGGAAGTTTTGGCTACACAAACAATACTTTTAATGTAATACAATCAGTTTGGTGTTTGTTTTCTATTTGTTGCAAAGAATTACATCACAACCCTGTAACAGAATCAGTTTACCTGGCCCTCTTCATGGAGTCATTGGCCAGGTAGATATACCAGTAGATTAGGTTGAAGAGAGCGAAGGCCAAGGGGAAGAGTATGCGAGCGTATGCGTCGATGGGGCTGGTGCCAGCCAGCTGTGGGATCTGAGGAAAAGCTGAGCCCTGCTGGAGGAAAATGAACAGTGGTGGGCCATCTCCCGGATCACTGCGAGACACTGAATGGTTTCTCTTCTTCAGGCCATCTTGAGGACTGCTGTCCAACTGGTAGCAGGGAGTGGGAGTGGTTTGGATGGAGAGGAAAGATGAGGTGATAAATAATGTTAATATAATCACACTATTTCTTTCCTGCAAGTACATAGTGTCTATGTATCATACGGTGCTTGGCCAAAGAGAAAAGTCACACATTCTAATATTTCTTGGACTGTATCTTGCTTAGATTACAACACACATTCAGATTGTAACCATTTTTAAAAAGTTATGTAATGCCAGTTGCATTAATGTCTCACCAAGATTTTATATTGATGATGAGATCGGACCACTGTAAGGCTTTTTCAATTAGGTCAGGACTCTTTGGCGGTCAATCCATGTGTAAAAATAATGTCTCACGATCCCTGAACCAAACCTGAGTCTGATTAATCTCATTGGACAGGTAGTTGCTAGGTGCCCATAGGATGGTTAACAGATTATGCAGAGAGGCGTACTGGCGTTGTTCTCTGTTCTCACTCTGAGGCTGATTTTAAAGCATTTAACCATGAGACCAACACGTGAGAAAGATCCCAGGAGGATGCTGGGGTAGCTTACTGTATTAGCATAAAGCATATAGCTGGAGATGAGAGCTCTTATGTGTAGTGTGCCCTACATGGCACTAATGGCAGAGGCACAGTGAGTCTAGCACGAACGAGGAAACTGTTTTAATAAAACAACTCAGTATCTCGTTATAACGTCAAAGTATGAAATTTCTGATTTATTTTTTCTTGGTTTCTTGGTGGCAGCAATACGCAGCCGTATTACATAGAGGGCAGCCAAACTATCACAGAACACTAAGTGTCCGAGATTTCCTCAAACGTTAAAATATTTCTTTAAACTTTAAAATATATACATTATTTTGGGGGCAGGGTGGATTCCCACCTCCTGGTTTAATGTGTAAACAGCTTAAACATCCTAATTTACATATTCAAATTGACATGTGTCAGAAAACGTGCTGCACTTAATGCTGCACTTAAACAAGTGATCACTGTATTCTGGTTCCTATTTTAATAAGCTTGTGTGTCATGATAATAATAATAATATTAATTCCATTCATTATAATAATGAGATACTTTATTGATCCCTTTGGGGAAATTGTTGTTGGACAATTGCCAGACAGGCAACAGCTCTGCTACAGCGATTTGGAGTCTAGTCCAAGGACACCTTGAATAAACCAGCAGTCAAACTGACCTTAGGGTTCATAGGTTCATCAAGCTCTAGTAACTGAGCTAGTGTAGTGCCTATGATCTGTTATGCTGCCACCTTGTCCAGATATCCCATATAAAACTACCTGGTTAAACACTGGTTAAAGAAAACAAACTAATCTACGTCTATGAAATTTCATTTTCATTCACGGATCTACAGTCAGCTGCTCACCGAAACTGTGTCATCGTCATCGCTGCAGGCTGCCAGGACCTCAAGCTTGTCTTGTCTAGTTTTCTGCTTCCTCAGACGGTTGGCCTGTAGTGTGGCGAAGTAGTTTACTGCTGCAAACTCAACCAGCGCCGATGCCACAAAGGCAAAACACACAGCAATGAACCAGTCCATCGCTGTGGCATAGGCTACTTTGGGAAGCGACTGACGGGCGCTGATGCTTAAGGTGGTCATGGTAAGAACTGTGGTGATGCCTGGACAACAACAAAACACGTAAGTGCATGGACACAGACACGCATACAGTGAATGCCACATACTGTGTGTTGTATGCCCACTGAAAAAAAGGTGTACCAGCAACTGTGCGAGCAGGAACTGACTCTTTATTGATCCAAAAAGAGACTTGTGACAGCACCACAACCATAATAAGAGGAATGTAGGTCTGTATGAGATAATATCCAAGCTTCCTTTGGAGGTGGAAATGGACCACCTGCACAGAGTAGTGACCTGCAAGATAAATAGCACGTGTGAGGAGAGCAACCCCAGGGAACAGAGCAGGGTAACACAGAATGGATGTCCTTGCTTGACCTTGAAAAAAGAAATAGTTGCTAAGAGAAGCATGTACAGTAGTTTCATGCAGCTGCTGTTAGGACTGGAATAGTCAGCTAACTGTAAGACACAGATGTGAAAGGGGACAGAAAGGAAAAGAGGGAGGAAGAGCACAGGACAACAAGGAGGAGAGAAGCAGGAAGGGTCACATCAGACATTTGGAAATGGAATAAAGAAGGAGGAGGAAGAAGTGACTGAGGAGGGGGCGAGAAGAGAGCAGAGCAGTGTCACTATGCGTAACACTGCCCTGCTCTGTCTAAACTCATGTATGCAGACATTCACACACTGAAAACATGCTGCATCATGCACACACACACGCATATATATAGACAGAGTGTCTCGATTTGTCCCTGTGTTTTCTAAATAGATATCATCTTCACAGCCTGGCTTCTGCTTTTCCCCTCTATTCCAGGGACAGCGGAGAAAATGCTTCATCCTTCTCTTCTCTGTCAGTGCATTGACAGGGCTTTAAACAACATAGTTCTTTTTTAAGGCACACCATACGCATTAGATCTGACTTAAGCATCTTATACGGCTGCTCAAGAAAGCTTTAACATCAGCTCAATTGCGGGGGTGTAATGGACACTAGTGCAGCATTTGGGGAGACTTATGGTCCTTGTTGTGTTCCCGCATTTATCATATCATGAGAATTTTCAAACTGAACTTTTAACTTTGGGTAGAACTACAATAGTGACCTAATAAAAAGAGAGACTAGACAGATTACCTGTGTTTGATTTGAAAATCTCACTTGACAAAGTCTGTCCCACCAGATCATACTGCAGAAGACTTATGGACTCTTTGGGACACTCAACGGAAGCCACAGATCCCTTCCTCCAAGTGAACATAATTTCACTGCTTGTGAAGCCATCTTAAATGGGAAAACACACTTAGGAAAACCTTCAACACTTCAAGAAATTTGACTTTACTTTGCAGACGCTTTTATCCAAAGTGACTTGCAGGGAGCTAGCGCTGGGTGTCTGGCTCAGGGACACACCCGGTAGGAGATGGACTAGGAGTCAGACTGGGTTTTGAACCTGCAACCTTCTGCATCCCAGTCTGACGCTTAACCCATTGAACTACCAGGTCGCGAAAGAATTACATATCATACATAATCATACATATGAATGTGGACATGTTTTTTTGTTTACTCACAGCTTCCAAACTTGAGAGGACAGGAGTGGCCATCCATAGGGAAGTTCATCAGATTCATTGGACACATTGCATTGATCGTCAGTCTAACAACAAGATGACACACTTTTTAAGTCTCTGTCATTTATTAATTTGAACCTGGCGTCAGAAGACAACTATACATTAACAGCTGAGCCGGAAAGTGTCACCTCATGGTGTATAGGACAGTTCCATTCTTCATGATACGAAAGAGCTTGTTGGGTGTGGTCATGTTGTGGGAAATGGACTTCTTGGAGTTCCTGAAAAAAGTGTCTGGGGTCCAGATCTTGTCCACCATGCGATTATTTAGCCGCAGGATGTCAATGGGGCCCTCAAATTTCAACCGCTCATCAACCCACATTTGACGAAAGAACATGTCCATGGTGTACTCCTGATGTAAAAACATGACATGTTAGCAGATGTCAAACCTTATGATCTACAAACCTGTCACTCCAAAACACACCACTTAATTCATCAGTATAATTCTCATTCACCAGTAGTGCTGCAGAGACATTTCAACTTGCAGTGGAAGGTGAGGAAAGATGATGAGGCTATGATGGATGCCACTCATCCCAGATAATCATTAATCAATTCATTCAGCCATTCCCACTGTCTGACATGTTGTCATATTGATTTAGAGGCCATCAATAATGGAGTTATAGGGCTGGTCAAACAGATTAAAGCTCATTAGATGGTCTCATGGCAGATTGCCCATAAGGCAGGCATTGAGTGGTCACTGAAGCGCTGTTATCTTACCATAGTCAGCACATGTGTACATCTCCATATAAAAGTATTATCTTACCATATCAACATCCGAAACAGGTCCAAAGCTGGTGACAAAAATGTCTGTTTTTACCTCTGTGACTCCACCTGTAACAATAATCAGTAACTATGAGATGTACACAAAATGCACAGCAACAGTCTTGATATATATACTGTATACTGAGGGTGTGGGGGTGAGAATTTTTGCGGTCAGAATTACCTCCAGATCCAGGTCGCAGTCTGTTGTCATAACCATTCAAAAGTTCGTCCAAAATGCGGGTAAAGTTGTCTGACTGAACCTTCTCCTGCCCACATACATTGTCAAGACTGCAGAGGAAAAGGTAAATTAAACTCAAAGGTTCAATGAACTCTAATACAAGAAGAGGCACAAAACTTACCTTATCAAGTAGGTAAAAGCAACCACAGTCAGTGACAGGACAGCCATGCTCGACAGCATTAATCACCAACGTTTCTCGCAAGCGCAAAAGACGAGTAAAACATATAGAGGAAGACTCTGTAAGTGTGGTAAAAGTCACCGATCAGAATGCTTGAGGACACATGAGGCACTACAGCAGGAACAGTAATCTAATTAACAGATTAGCAAATCCTCTCCATTTTTATATAAATAGTGTTTGTTTCAGGTTGTAACCAAAGCAAGATAATAAATGAAATTTCAAAATAAACTTGAAAAACGTGTGAGAAAAAAACACTTAAATAATGAATGAGTAATCGACAAAAATTCTACCTCAATAGGTTTTTTTGCCGTAGTTCACGTTTTCATGCGATGTGTGGCGCTGTTGCCACAACGTTGTTTACAACCGGAAAAGTGAAACAATGAGGGAAGAAGAAGTTTCCAGAGCGTAAGGGGCAAAACACATAGTTAACTTAAAGATAATATGAACAAACAGCCACTAAACGGATTTTATTGAAATATTCTCAAGAAGTGAGCACTTTATAACCCGTGGTAAAGATTGATTACGTAGCAAAGTGTTAGGAAACACTCAGTATAAGTTAGTTAGCCGACGTTAGCCCACCCGTCAGCCGGTGTGAAGCCGCAGCATGTCGGTGCACTTCGAAGAGAGGAGCGGTGTCGTGCCCTGCAAAACACCTTGGGGCTCCTGGTACCAGACCATGGAGGAGGTTTTTATCGACGTGGATGTGCCCCGTGGGACGTCTGCTAAAGAAGTCAAGTGCCATTTGGGACCCAGAGACATCGAGCTGCACGTCAGAGGAAAGGAAATATTTAAGGTTAGCATCTGATGTGATCCCATGGATCTCCCCCTTCACCAGTGAAACTAAATAAGCAGAAATAGGGAAAGACAGTCAGATAAGGAGAGTCTCAATGGCTGCTTATGTCATGTCTGACATTTGCTGAACAGAAAGTGAAATAAGATTCATTAGGCCTATTCTCCCTAATCAGTAATAATAGTGTGACCAAAAACGCTGACAAACAAAATCTGAACGAGCTAAGTTTTGTTGTACAGCATCGAGTTATCATTTTATCAGCACAGTGGTGGTACTTGGGGGTTTTTATTGTTATCAGAAAACGTGTGTATTTAACTTTGGTTAAGTTTATAGTGCTCCCTCTTGTATTGTGATCCCCAAGTTTATGGTTATTAAAAAGTCATTGAGTGCTACGTCAACATACAAATGAACTTACCAGTTTTATGCTTTTCACATTCTGACAGGGAAAACTGTTTGACACAACCGTGTCAGATGAAGCTACATGGACTCTTGGTGGGTTTCGTGTCATTAAAAACACTGAAACGTACTTTCATCTTTAGGATTTAAAGGTCATCCATATATGTGACTCATTTAATTTCTCTTCATCCACAGAGGATAAGTGCCTGATACAGATCGTTCTGATGAAGACTAATCGAGATGCAGGGAATTGTTGGTCCTCCTTGTTGGAGGGGGAGTATTGTGCAAATGCCTGGATCCAGGACCAGATGCAGAGGAAGCTCACACTTGAGAGGTTCCAGCGGGAGGTTAGTTTGACACTGTCATTTTAAGGGTCAAGGTATAGTTGCCAGGACATCCATAAAGTCTTTACATGCACAATCATTGTAACTTTGTTATCCAAATAAGTACCACTTTACATCAAAGCATGTGTCATTAAGTGCATATATAGGGATAAGCTAATTAATTTATTGTGCTTCTCTTTAGAATCCTGGATTTGACTTCAGTGGTGCAGAGATCTCTGGGAATTTTGCTGGTGGTGGTCCAGACTTTTCCAGTTTACAGAAGTGATCATTGGTTGTCAGCAATGTTTCATCTCCATAATGAACACTACTGGGGACTTGCAAAGGAACAGTGGATTCTTCAGATCTTGTGTGGGAAGAGAAAAAGATTTTCCTCCAACACAAGTTTAGGTGTGTTACGGAGACTTGTTTGACACAGACGCCTATTTCCATTTTTTTCCAATCACAAAGGACTGAAGTCAAGAGCTGCTTGTGACTGTTCATTTTGGGTTGTGTTGTCTTTTAGTAATGAAACAGAGGCACGCAGCAGTAGCTTTTCAATAAACTTTTATTGAAAGGTACAAGCACATAGGTTAATCAGATGGTGTATTCAATTAGCTTTTTTAAGTTTTGAGAACATGTCACTAAAGTAAACTTATACTAGTTGGGGAAACTAGCAAAGAATATACAAATTTCAAACCACATTTCCACTGCAATGACCTTTTTTTAAAGTATTCTCTGTATAATTGACAACTAAAATCAATCAATTCATGTGGTTCTTCACTCACTGTCAGCAAATTAATCAGTGAAAACAGCTCATCTGTAACCGCTTATGACATTTCAGCTCAAACAGTATGGTAAGCCATACATGATGAGATCATGGAGAAATCCAGAGCTCCCTCGCCATTTCAAAACAATAAAATAAAGAAATCATCACCTTGGGTAGGAGTGTGCATTTAGGACAGCTTAGCAACCTAGGGTGGGAGTTAAGGATTCTGGGCCCGATTTCTTGGTTCCATTTTTGCTATTCACAAAATCCTTCTCCCTCCTCTTCCACATAGTGGAATGAGGACCTAGGTGGTTCTCTACTTATTAGCTTAAAACCAGCAACCCGTTCCAGGAAATACCAAACACCTTGGTACGGATTTAAACAAGAACATACTGTACACTTGGGCAAGCAACTCAACCAGGAAAGTAAAACTTAGCAGAATGGCGGTACATTAACCTTTCTGACGATTCATTACTCCTTTTTACTGGGTAAGATAAGATATAGTGTGCTTGATGACAAACTTGAGGAAAACTAACACTTTTAGCTTTTCCTTAAAGAAATCCATCATCGCAGATGAAGATCTTTAAGGAAAATAACTGGAGCTGCACATGGATGACCTACTGCAAAAGTTGCATTCAGATAAAGACAATTTCAGGGACAGTTGTAATTTGTCTCTGCAGGTAAGGTCACCAACATGCACACCTAGGTTTCAGCAAGCTGACTCAGGTATGGTGGGAAGATGAGTGATCTTGTAGTAGCTGTGTTTCAGCTGACGTGCAGTTCTTCCCGAAATAATCCAGCGAAGTCTCTGGCTGTTAGGCTTTGAGCACTTTGTTGTGGAATATTCAGCCAGGCATTTTGCAACGAACTCGCGCACACAGTGCAGGTCTCCATCTCTGATCTGCAGAGAACAAACGCACAAAAAAACAGAACAGTTTAGTCGAAACTTCCAATTTTTCTATATCTTTATGACCGCACATTTCCACAAACCCCAAAATCTAGCAACTGCTGGATACTAACCAAGGAAATCTACAGCAAAATCAGTTTAAGCCAACATACTGCTTTTATGTTTAGAGCAGTAATAATTTTATATTGTAAAAAGTGTCAGTACTTACATTCAGCAGCTGCTGCAGACTTATCAGGACCTCTGATATTTTGTCAGTGTGTTCGGGGTCATGTTGCTCCAGGACCTCATAACACAGGAGAGCCATGGCAAGCAGAGAGGGCTGTAGAGAAATGGAGGAGTGAGAGAAAATTACCAACTCGGTGAAAAGTTATGTGCAAAAAAACCCCACACGAAGAGCAAGATATTTAAAAACTTGCTTTACTTCAACTCAAATGATTCCACTACAGCGAGAAAGCTATGCAGTTTTTCATCCATCATGGCAAGGTGAAAGTGCACAATGTCACTTTAATATCATGAATTATTCTAATTGTTACAGTATCGTTCTAGCTGCACTGTAGGCGATCTTCTAAAATGTTATGAGACATGTTCTTTTGGCCTACCTTTATTTTGGAAAAGGCAAATGAACAGTGACAGGCCTTTAGCTGAGACTCCAGTCTCTCTAGGCTCAGCATCTTCTTGCTGTAAAATGAAAAATGCTTTTAGTGTTTCGATTTTAACTTGTATATTAGACGGATCTAAGACATTAGACTGAAGATCACTTTGCTTCAGTCATTTAGTAAGAAGATGTTTTCTAATTGAACTTAAGTACAAAACAATGACGATTTTCACCTGTGTTTTCTTTACATGTCTAGAAATCTACATGATTTCAAATAGGTCTGTGCCTGATGGCCTTAAAATATTTTTGGCTAGTGTTCTCTTTAAAGCCAAATATGAGAAGACACATTTTAGAAGAGCAAATGTAATCTTGTTGAGTCATGGTTCAGCCCTGCAGGTTGATGTGACCATCTGTCCTTACCTCTCAGCGTCGAGCTGCTCCTGGATGTGGCTGTGAAAAAGGCGGAGAAAGCGGAGAGCTGTGGGGGCCTTCACCTTCCAATAGAGCTTCTCCATGATGATCTTCTCCATCCTTATCATGTCAGACACAGTGAAGCGATTCTGACTGATGCGGATCAGGTCATTGGCCAGAGGCACGTTTTTCTCCTCCTCGGTGGACTTCACAGCAATGTAGAAACAGCAGAGGCCCACACAGGACAGGTGTTTTGGCTGAATCTGACAAATTAATAGGACAAAGAAAAATAAGTAATGCGTTTTCTAATGTGCAAAGTAAAATGTGTACATGTTTGCATACAGACCTTCATTATAGACAGGAATCGATCCAGCAAGCTGATGGCTAATGAGAATGTTTCTGAGCTGAAACCAAAGAACCTCGTCAGAGACAGCAGGTCCTTCACCTCCAGCTCCCGCAGTCTGCTGGTCATCCTGAGGCCATTGTCTTGGGCACCCTCGATGAGCCTCAAGCCACTGAGCTTTGGTTGGTATCGGGCCTCAACATCTGTAAGGGCCTTCAGCTGAACTTCAAAGGACTGTGCTCTGGGTCCTGTTACTGTATCAATCATCTGGCCAGACAGAGAAACTAAACTGAATAACGCGGAGGAAATCACAATATTTTGACTAACTGTCTCAGTTCTGATAATATGATAACAATGTGTGCGATTCGAACAACCAAATCCCAGACTCTATCCTATATAATAGTAATAATAATAATCCTAAATCAATATGGACCCAATATACCGCCTCCTATGAACCATAATAATTTAGCTGTATTCAGTATTGAATTGTCTAAATGTTCGCGTTAGAGCAGATGTACTTCTACAAGAAGATAAACACAACTCAGTGGGATACAAAAATAATCTTGTTTTCTAATAAGAACAGATCAGGATTAGGCCCGTGTGTCGCTCTGACGAGACTAGGTCAGACACAGCAGTGTTTCTATATTTGTAGGTTATTCAGTTACAAGGTTTCCCCCAACAGCTGACATCGAACTAGTGGTGTTGAAACTCTACTACGTAACTGACGTTTCTCACACTTATTTAGTGTGAGAAACCATATTTAGTTAACACAAAATAGCTGTATGATCTAGTATAAAAACTAACAACAACATGATAAAACTGCAAACATTAGGCTTCACATGAAGCAGCAGGCCTGTGTCTGGCAGGGCAGGACCTGCGTCATGTCGGGACATGTCCCTGCCATACACACTAATGGGAAACGAGGCACAGCTTGACGACAAAAACACACACAACACAGATATTACGGCTTTCACCTGCTAAACCACGGATACAGATGTAAGTCACGACATTACTGTGAGCACGTAAACGCGCTGTTGTGTCGTTATTTCAAGAAAGTGAGGAAAAAATGATAAACTCATTTTACGTTACGTTAACAGTTAGCTACAAGCGCTAACGCGAGGTGAACCAATTTTCAGTGTTTGCCAGTCTGTACTTTTCAGACTGACAAACACACGATAGCGCGTTTTACAACTATAAACTCCGCTGTAAGACAAACATATAGTTAAAGTGAAAAAGAAAGAAGACTGGTTAACTTACCTTGGCTCAAATTACTGCTTTTAAAATGATAACGCCGTCACGCGCTTAAAATAGGCGTGTGAGAAGATGAGTAAAACACAAAAAGTGTAAGTATGAACTTTCACAAAAGAAAGTTTTAAGCATAGGTTAATTTCTGCCTATGCACACCCCCTACCCTTGGCATTAGGCGATGGGGAAAGGGTAGTTGTGCTTTTGATGGAGGCATAAAACCAAGCCCAGGCACAATCAAAGTGAGCTCTCATTGGTCATCGAGCAATGACGTTCATAGTTCTATAGCTCAATTGGATATATGTCCAGCCATTCACAACTAAGCCCCGCCCTTTAGATGCTGGAGAACCAATCACATGTGAGCGGGCAGGACATGACAGAAGATTGGAACCTAATCGCTCAGTTTTCTAATGTAAAACACTTTACACAAATCACACCAACATCAACAATAAATAGCACATTTATTTAATAATAATCAACACAATTAATTGTCTTGTGGCTTTACGGTACAATTATTATCATCCCAGTAAAAATTTTAACACTGCACAAAAAGGCAGGGAAAGAAAAAAACATAATACAATTTCTCAAAAACTGTACATGATTTCTTAAAATTTAATTTACCCAATATCAGATGCCATTGTCATAGACCAGACATGACCACATGATGCATCTCCTTTTCCTTTTTTTTAATGAACACTGGCCAGTTTTTGGAACAATCTGGAAGGAATCTGACCCTGCTGAGACCACAGTTTATCACAGCTATTTTTGTCAAATGGATTTAGACATTTTTCTCTCTGAAAGAACAATTATGGAGAGAACAAGACAAATGTTCAATAAAGAAACTCTTTTATTACATCAGGATATACAAATCTGCAAGTAGGTTGATACAGAGCTACTTTATAAACTATTCACCAATATTAGTCCTTAATCCTGGATTTTTATACAATACATCCTGGCCTTTTTTATATTACAACAGTGAATATTGTTTTTTACAGACAACACAGGGGCTGACCTAAATATCACAGGATGCCTTTATAATATTTAAGAATAATAGTATGATTGATTTAAAGTGCTTATAAATTATAATATATACTATATAAGGTATATTCTATATAATCTCCAACAGCAATATTATGTACCTTTATAATTTCACAGTGTAAATTGTCAGTGAAAAACTACATTACATGACAGAGAGCACATTTAGAACAAAAACTGAAATTTGACGATGACAACCATTAATACTTGTTGGAATGAAGGTTAGGAGCCATGCAGAGACCATGCTACAGAATGCTGCTTAAAACCTTAAAGGTTAGTTTAGTAGACGTGGAAGGCTCCAGGCTGATTCACTTCCAGCGATATTAAATGCATTTCTATAAAACTGTCATTTTATAATGTAAATATAATAAAGTTGATTATTAGTCTGTGATCTTTTGATGAAGTAGAAAGTCTTCTAATTCAAATTCCTTCCTGAGGTTAAGGAACACGCTGATGGAAGACTAAAGAAGCTATGAAAAGGAAAGAAAAACCATGTCATTCGTGTCATCAAGTTAAATTCATTAAAGGTCCCCAGACCAGGCTTAAGAACATACGCATTATTAAAATTTAGTGCAAATTATAATGTTTTGTTATCAGTTTGTTGTCACTGACAAAAGGCAAAAACAAAACATATAGTTGAAGAAATGATTAATGCTTTGACATAATAAAAATTACCATTTAAAAATCCAGACATAGCAGAAAATCATATTGACCTATGCAATAATGACAAGATGTCCAAAATAAAATTCTCTGAATCATACAAGTGATGAATATTAAGGAAGTCACAGAAAATAGGAATGGATTTAACTAACTATTTACTGTTGTAAATATCAGCTCATTTCAACTTTGCATAGATTGGTAATTATCTTATCGCAAACTACCAACAGTAACACATATTTTTATATAGACTGTTTCAACTTCTGTACTAAAAACACAAAGAAGCTCATTCAAGCTGTGAATACTGCTATGTAAAACGTTACACTGAAACTTTTACCTATCACATTTTATAAAAATAATTATCAGTTAGGAATGATCGGTCCTGTTGCCATTGCGTCTCTCTGAGAAATAGACATTTACAACACAAGATGAACACACATTCATGGACTAGAACATGAAATACCACAAGCTTCATGTTATGAAAACAGTCCATGGATTTGCTATTGTGTGTCTAGCTGAGTCAGCACAGGGGACAAATTAAATACACTAAGCAAAGCTACCTTTTTGATCCATAGAAAACACAGTGGCCACAGCCATCACTTCTTTCACACTTATGTGCACAGTCGCTGTGTCACTGACTCCACACATACAGTACAGTGTCAGTAAGTTATGTCAGACATTCATGCTGATGGCAGACACATTCCTGGTTTTTCTGGATGTTTGATCTACAAATCAACTGAAAGTGGAAAAAGAAATTAGAAAACATATGGGGAAAAAAATTCAGGATTTGAAGTACGGTAGAAATCAAAGGGTAAATGAATGAGATGAAAATGTTTTGGGGGTTTAACTTAAACAGATGCTTCTTTTCATACATTTCTTAATGTTTTATCACATGATACTATTCAATAAAATAATTGTGTGCTATAATATGTATGTATAGTTTGACCATGCATAATCAACCCTGACATATAATGTGTCTATCTGCAGAAAAGATTATGGTGTGTGGGTGCAGGTGTGTGGCATGTCGGGAGTATCATCTGTGTTACATGTGGTGCAGGTATCAGTGAGACAAGTCGTATGTAAACAGAACTGCCCCTGCCTGAGATACAGTCTGGCAGGTGAGCCTGCAGAGACGTAGCAATCAGGCTGTGTCATGCAAGCTGTGACCCTTCCTACTGTGTCTGGGCACACAGTGTCAGTCTGAATCTGTCCCTGTATTAGTTCCTGAGCCAACATGACCTCCGAGAAGACAACACTATCTCATTAATCACATTGTACTGGTTTAACGAATACATGTCCATGACCTGTGAATATACTGCGATAGTTAATGAGGGACTTAGTACAAGTACTATTTATTGACATGCATACCTGCTCTGAAAAAGATGATGAAGTATACATTGAATACATACAATAAATTGAATACATACAGATCAGCAGACTTACTTCTTTTTGTCCTTGTCCTTCTTGAATGGCGGTTGAGAGCAGCCTTGGAGCGCATGTCCCATCAGTGTGTCAGCTGCCACCTTTCTCCTATTGAATGCATTCATTTCCTCCTCTAGCTCTCGTCTTTTCTCTTCCAAATTCCTTTTTTCATCCTGGTGCATCCGCTTGAGCTGCTCAAACCTCTCATGAAGCTAGAGATGATGATGATTATGATGTGAGAGGATCCAATTATTATGTTAAACATGTTATATTGCTTTTTATGTTGTCAGTTAGCCTTTACCTCTTTTTCCCTTTCTTTCAACTCAGCTTCTGTCTCCTTAACTTTGTTGACAAACATCTGCCTCATTTCTTCCTCTTTGCGCTGCAGCTCTGAAAGGAACTCAATCCTCTTGGCCTCATATGTTTCCTGGAGGCTAAAAAGCAGGGGAGACGATGTAAAGTGAAGTCTAAAGCCTTGATGGACATGATTGGTATCCATGAGTTTGTTCCAGCTGTTTCTAATTTCAAACTTAGCACAGTTGTAACTAATGTTTACAATGTTTAGCGGGATTATTGCCTCACAAATATGTGACCCATTTGGAGTGATGCGCAAACACAACAGCACCTCTTTCACACATTTCTATGAATATATGTCAATAAATTAATGCTTACTTTGCTGTGTTATTTTCTCTAGATACAAAATATATACATCATAATTCCTGCATGACACCAGCATCATATAGATATAAATATATAAAAATACATTTTAATGTTCAACTTTGTCAGCACAGTGTTTTAGTGAATTGCCAAGATGCATTACGTCAGTTGTATCCCTAATTTCACCTGAATGACTGGCTGTCTGGGTCTGTGTCCTTGAAGCCCATCTCTTCCAGCTTGCAGCGACGGTAGAGTTCATAGTGACGTGCGTGCGTTTGCTCCCGGAGATCCTCCATGTTCACACGCAATAGCATCTCCCTCAGCTTCACAAAATCACAATGGTTTTCATTCTCCACTAGAAAAAAAGAACAGGTCATTTAGACTACCACTTCCCAGAAGAACAGAGAATTAAGATGATATGTTTCTATTTAAACATGGAAAACTATAATAGTTGTATAGTATGCTTCTGACTTAACACCTCCACTGTTTGGGAGACTTTTATGATTTTTTTTAAATACAGTTTAGTGCACTCACCCTGTACTGATCCCCAGGGGTACAGTCTTGCTTTCACCATCTTATTTCCTACTTTAATGTCTTCTACACTTCCAACCACAGCAAAGGGCAGATGACTCTGTAACACAGCACTGATACTATTACTATATGGTCATAAATATGGTTTAAAATAATGCTATTCTTACTATTACTTCTAAATATATGCCGACTAGGAATTAGCATAAAATGTTGGCATGCTATTCAGAATAAATTCACTTAATTCAATTATTAAAACAATTCTATATATTAACTTAGAATTTATACCAACTGAGAAAACCTAAATATGTATTCCTACATCCTATTACAACAATCAGGCACAAAGAACACAGTGCGCATGTATTCGATATGCTGTATCTGTCTTTCTAGCTTACATTCATGGAGGAGTTGATTTCTGCAACAGCTCCATCCTCTGTCGGGAACTGATAAATCTGGACTCCATTGCTGACCAGCTCACTCATAATCTTGATCTTTAATTTGTCCAGCTCACTCTTGGATACTGTATCTGCCTTTGCAATAACAGGGATAATGTTCACCTGCGTGGAGAAGCATAATGAGTGACACGGGAGGCTGTGGAACAAGCAACTGATAAAATACAAAGTGCCAAATTCTTGTGTCACCTTGCTGTCAAGTTTCTTCATCGTGACCAGATCCAGGGACTTCAAAGAGTGTCCAGTGGGAGCAATGAAATACAGGCAGATATGGATTCTCGTGTCGTGGTAATTAAACAGGGAACGTTTTATTTTTAGCTCCTCTTCAAGGTACTTTTCAAACTGGGCATCAATATATTCAAGAATAGGTTTATAGCTGCACAGGAAAAAAAAGCAAATACACAAATGAAACAATACATTTTATGTTATCCTTACATGCATGAATATTAAACACGTTGCTTTCTTTGGTGTTTGGTGGACACGACCGGCATCCGGCTCGCAAACTCTGCCACTCTGCTCTAGTCAAGCTTTTATACTGCCTGCTGTTAGAGCACACAAGTGTCTATTGAGATTGCATTCGTTCTACCAGTCATTCCCTTTTTTCCTTTCTTCCCTTCCAATTCACATGCCAATAACAGGGAAGAGCTCTTTAAGAATGTCATACTGTATGAAGTGGGCGAGCTGAACTTCCAGAGCAAGGGAGAGAAAACCCTCATTGTTGGTGCTGCGCTTATATAAAATCTTTGTGGCCAGCTCTGAATTTTTAAATATCAGTGTAAAAACCAGGACAACGTCTGTGACAGGGTTTTCTACTTTAACATGTATGTTAATGCTCCATATTTGCATAACAATGTAATTTTCAGCATGTCTAGCACTCATTGTAAGTCAAAACATGAACATCTACAAGAATTAGTACCTTTCTTCTCTGTTGATCTGGTCTCCAAACCCTACAGTGTGCACGATGGTCAGCTTGAGGTTGACATTGCTCTCCTGGAGATCATATGTTTGGGGACGTAGGTGTACCTCAGTGTCGTAGTGGCTGGCTTCCTCATTTTCAAATGTTGTATTGAAAAGTGTGTTCATTAATGTTGATTTCCCTATCCCTGTCTCACCTGAGAAAAACGGATAAATGAAGCAGAGCGATCAGAAATGAAGGACAGACTATGATAGTATGTTCCACTGATAGGGCTCATACTTTAGGTTATGAATTCTTCGCATGTTCAGACATACCTACACAGAGGATGTTGAAGCAGAATCCCTGCGCAACTGATTTGCTGACCAGCTGATCTGGAAGACTATCAAAGCCCACATGTCCTCCGAGCTCCAGGTTTCGCTTTTTTTCATTCTGACGTATTTGGAAACAGGCAGAACAAAAACTACTTTAGAATAAATTACTTGTATTACACAAATATTTCAGTATAGCAGCCTGACCAAAAAATATCAGATGTAAAAACAGTCAATAAAATAGAGAAGTTTAAAAGGTCTTCGTGCCAGATTCCCATCAATATGTTCTTCTTTCAAGCCTAAAAGCCTTTGTTGCAAATGAGGTCACCTCTCTTAACACGCAGAATAGTCCAACCTATAAAAAGCTTCTGTCAGAGTATCACAAATCAGACTCCTCTACTCAAGATGTGCAAACCCGGCAGGAAAAACATTATGTGCACACAGTGATGGTTTGTGAGGAAAGATAGCCAGTAACAGTTACTTTTATTATTATCTCATTAATGTGACTACTCTGTCATTTGCTTTATCGTTTATCGTTTAGCAGCCTGGTTGCTCAATGGGTTAAGCGTCAGACTGGGATGCAGAAGGTTGTGGGTTCAAACCCAGCTGACTCCTAATCTATTCCCCTACCAGGTGTGTCCCTGAGCCAGACACCCAGCGCTAGCTCCCTGTAAGTCGCTTTGGATAAAGGCGTCTGCCAAGTAAAGTAAAGTTTATCTATTAAGTGTCAGAAAATATCAAAACACTCCAATGTACAGAGAACAACACACAAAATACAGATTGTTTTGCCTGAAAGTAAGTTACAATTGAATATTGGTTATCAGAGATGTTTTATCAAGTTATCGATTATAGAGATTCTTGAGATTTCCCAAGCATTAAACTGTTGATACGTTTGTGTACAATGTATTAGGGTATTTTAAGCTGTGTATAATAACACCAACTATAGGAACTGATGGTTCATTCCTCCTATAGAAAATACACCCTGGGATGCTGGCATCTTGCAAAAGGCTCAACATGAGAACCAGGATATGTTCAGTGCGCTGCTCTCTTCAAACACTCACACACACACACACACACACACACACACACAAAGAGCTCTTTATCTAGATGCTATTTCACAGGGTGAGAGGACATCCAAGCTGCTCACTGCCTTGATACCCATAACCCCCCTTTGCAACTACACAAACAAACACACCACCATATCTAACAGTCCCCCATCCTCTGCAATGCAACCTGTAAACACCAGCCCGGACACTGTTCACACAGATTACACGTTTGACTGATGCACACATTTCTCGCTGAGCAATGAGATGCTGATGAGTTTGGCACCACTTGAGGAGGCTGCTACTTATGTTTATCCTCTTAACTTGGTCTTTTTCTGCTCGCTGCTGCGTGTTTCCTTTCAAATGCGCGGCCACCTGTCAAAGGTGCTTACAGGAAAGTGTGGATGCACACGTTTCATGCTGGACAGCTGCTCGGACGCTCATGTGCCCTCCAAGGTGAGGCGGCGATCACGGAGGAAACCGCAGCTGAAAATCCGTCTTTCACCCAGAGTCGTGAGACGTGACAAGCTTTCTCCTCATCGCCTCGATGTTGCTGCATTCCTAACACATTGTCCATCATCATCATCATCATCGTTCTTGCTCTTACACACACACACACCCTAACGCACACGGGCTGTTAAATTCCCATTCGCAGTCATCAGACCGCAGATAACCATACTTACTGCGAAAACATCCACGTCATTGGCCGCCATCGTCAGAAGTGGCTGAGTGCAGGAATTATCTGTCTTCACCCAGACCTGCTCTCCTCATCACGCACTGCTCTCAGTGAGGCAACACCCCCTCGGTGCGGGAGGGTGACATTACAGCTCTCACCAGCATATGTTATTGAACTTCGGAGGTGTTTTAGGTTATTTTTTACTTTTAGCAGTGTGTAATAGCTTTAAGAACCACTATCAGCGTCCCGGAGATTTCACCCGCTGCAGCATCAGCATTAAAACGTTTAATTTGACTCATTTCCAGCGTCTCCGCGTTCATTCAACAGTTGCACGACAGCTGGACAGCTGCTGTCTCCTAGCAACGCAGTCCCGATGACCGTGAACGTATTAGCGTTGTGATTGGCTGTGGTGGAAAGTATAGTTTGGATATTTGTACTTTACATGAGTATTTATATTCAAGAATAAAGTAGGCTGTACTTTAGTATTTATACTCAAGTACTCGAGACAGCTATACTTACTTTGTTCATCAGGTTTTAAGTGTGATGAACATACATATACCTGCATCCACATTTAGAAAATAATGCATCAGCCTATTCGGTTAAGGAAATGAACACAAGTATTTTACGCTGAGATTGAGCAATTTCTAATTAAATTAAAAAAAAAAGATTTATTTTTCTGTGTTGGTTCAAGTTCAAATATATTATATATTAAAGTAGATTTAAAAAAATCTAAAACTATGTCTGAAATATGTTTGTAAAGACTATGTTTCGGGAGGATGCATAAGAGTAGAAATATATTAAATTAGCTCTAGTGTTAATACCCCAAATAACTGATGTGTAAACTCAGGCGATACAACACACTCATTAAAATGACATTTATGTTATATTTTTATAGCCTAACCATTTTTTATGCTTCGATGTCGATGCAGTAATCACTGGACATTACACTGAGTCTGCACGGCCCTCCCAGGACCTCATAATGGGGGGTGCCATAAAACCCGGGTGAATTTATTTGTAGAGGCGCCGGATGCAGCAGGTTGGTGCAGGACAACAGAGAGAGAGAGAGAGGGGGGAGATTATCCCTCGGGTGCTGTTGGAGCTGTCTGTTCTCTCTCATCATATTGTTTCAGCACATAATGGCTTTAACCCAAGAATCCGTGTTGTCTTTTCTACTCGAGCGCGGAGGCAAAGTGCGGAACTCGGAGCTGCTGAACATTTTCAGGAGTCGGATCAACAGCTTGGATCCCGCGGAAAAGCAGCACAATAGGGAGCTCTTCAAGAAGCTGGTGAACAGCGTGGCCGTGGTCAGACAGATCGACGAGGTGAAGTTTGTGGTTGTGAAGAAACGGTATGAGGACTTTGTCAGAGAGGGGCCGCACGCGGAGGACAGCTTCTCGAGCCTGGACACGAGCTTTGCGAACACGTCTCCTCCACGGGGCGACTCAGCCAGGGTGACGTACTCAGACATAGAAAACAATAATACGTGCTATGCATCAAACAGAAATGCTCATTATTATGGTGGCGCTAAACAATGGTCTGTGGGGGGTGAGGACATGAAGCCGTTGTCGTTGAACCCCAGTGCGGACACATCCACTGTCAAGGTCCTCCTGAATATCACCGGCGATCAGACTGGCAGAGCCGGGAAATCTGGAGCTGTGTTCGCTGTGGTGGCAATAAGATCCCCACCCAGAGACTGTGCACCACCAACAGAGGATGGATTACGTTCCCAAGTGAATCAGCATAAAACCCCAGACAAGCCTATGACGCCAGGAGCTAAAGTTTCTGCATCATCTGCGTTAGGCGTGAGTTGTGACTTTCAAGCTTGCAAAAAGGGTGCACCAATGGGTGCCAAACAATGTGGGAAAATCACACATACAGAGGGCGTGCAACCCCCAGGATTCCCCCAGGCTAGGCCCCAAAACAAGACCACAAGACAAGCGGATGATGCCAAGTACTCCGAGTCTGTGCCTTTGGAGCCACTAGCACACGAATGGTTAGTAAAGTGTGCTGCTGGGCTGTGGGGGCAAATCTATGCTTTGCTGATGCTAGACCCTCGCTTAGCACAGAGAAAAGACTTCATGTCAGGTTTCACAGCGCTGCACTGGGCTGCCAAGAACGGCAACGGCGAGATGATACATAAGCTTTTAGATATCTCAATGAAAAGAGGCACTTATATCAACATTAACAGTAAAGCACATGGAGGATACACACCTCTGCACATTGCAGCCATACACGGCCACGCTGACGTAATGGATTTGCTTGTGCAGGGTTACGGAGCAGATGTTAACGCAAGAGACAATGATGGCAAGAAGCCCTTTCACTACCTTTGCGATGGGACTTCAGCTGAGATCAGAGCACTTCTGGGAGGACTGCAACAGAGTAAGTACAGGGAGAAGACAGAAGATGGAGACTACAGAGACCAGCCCAAGGCCTTCAACACTATTAGTAAATTGTTTCAGCCTCACATAGGGAGAAAACAAAAGGCAACCAAGTTTGCTCATGATTGGTGAAAATGTCTCTCTTAGAGATGTATAATAAATAATATTTAATTGTAATACTGTCTCAATTACAACAATATACATTTTGTTAATTATAGTTACTCGCTACAGTTCTATTTGTTCAGTGTATCACTGTTGATGTGCGTTATAGTTTCATAATTTTTGTATTTAGTTAAATTCTGTGTAATAACAATAAATGTTGTTTTACACAATTTTAATTTATTCTAATAAAGCAATCCTGCTCAAAGTAGGAGCATAAAAACAGACTACACCTGATATTAGTTAAACACAAATCCATCCTTGTGTTGTTCATGTAGAATGAGACAATATTTCATATGTTATGGTGTCATAGATTGAAAAGCCTAGCTACCTCTCACTTTGTGCAGAAGCAAAGGGGACCTTTGTGGGACCAGTTATGCAAAGCAGGCAACCAGGGTGGTGGAATGTCTGCTTTATCAATTTCTTTGTGAATTTGATTTAATGCATGAGAGAGGTCTTTTGTCAGCTGTAAGGGCCCCATTTCCAAACTACTGCATTACAAAAGGCATGAGTAGGACAACGTGGCTCAAAAAACGTGAAGTAAATATATGATTAAATTGCAAGACTGTGTCTCCAAAACACAAATGATGTTAACATTTGGCCTAATTAATGAACATCTTCCCCCAGCTGCGACATATCTCTTTTGTTTTGTACAAAATACTGCTTTTATTCTATTGTGACCTAGAGAAAAACATTCCCTGATGACATGAAAAGAGTTTGAGTTTACACAATGAAGCCACTATGAAAACAGTGCCAGAACAATGTCCTTTGTCTTTTTGTCTGGAAAAAAGAAGCAGCCTACACAATGAAGCTGGCAACAGCAACTCTTCTGCACGGTTTCTACCCCTCTACTTTAATACTGCAAGTTAACTAAATGATTCCTAAAGGAAATCAACCACATAAAGTCTTCCTCTATCTGTTTTTCACTGGTTGAGAGAATAGTTCCAGTCATAAAAATCACAGTCTAACAATGGTGTGTTGTGACCCAGGTGTCCAGAATTTCCTGTTGGCACAAAGAGCTGAAGACCATACATTTCTTGTCTACTAACAGTTGGTGCAAATTGAATGGCGATGACTCTGGTGAAAGAGCTTTCCGTGAGAAAAGGCTTGGCAGCCAGGGACGAGAAGAAGACTCCCGTTACAGTCACTCAAAAGGAAAGCCTTTAGAATCTGTGACCAGGCTGTGTTCAGGCCAGTGATGGTCTTGGACAGTGCCTTGACGTCTGATTTCCTCAGTGGACGCTTCCTCAAGTTTGTCACACTCATCTGAAGGACTGGTCCTGATATCAGCAGAGCAGCGACATGCAAAGAAAATATAGGAAAGTCGGTGTAAAATTATCTATAAGTTCTATAATTATCACTGTATCAGTGGAAACTTTTCTACTCTGACATTTTGACATTCTGATGTATTAAAATCTGCCTCGTGTATCCACGATAATCAGATTCAGATTCAGATTCAGATTTATTTGTCACGTGCACAATCATACACAGTACACTATGCAGTGAAATGCTTGTACAACTAACAGCGACCTATGAAGTGGAAGAAATATGAAGAAAGAGGAAGAACACAATAAATAAAGAACACAATAAAGAAATTACAATGACACCTTAAATTAAGAAACAAGTCAAAAACAGAAGAACAATAGAATGAAGTGACAAAGATGTCCGATTTGACAGTTAACAATAGAATGTCTAAGTGACTTGGTGGGTGTGGTGTAGATGTAGTGCAGTCGATTGCACTCGATTGTCAG
>JAUMTR010000002.1:8317061-8371761 GCA_032270685.1 Microctenopoma stevenorrisi | reverse complement strand
ACCAATAGAAACAAGGGTGTCTCTATCGTACCTAATGTACTCCATGGCTTCGTTTTTAAAAGTTTAAAGTTACAGAAAGATATGTTAGACGACAAAAACAAAGTGAAAGAGGTCGGAGCAGTAACGACGGCAGCCGATCTCACCGGCGCCATCTTGATAGTTTGGATAAACTCCTAGTTACAGCTTTCGTTTTACAGATTTTATGCTCTAATCTAGCGCCTGTAGGTAAAACGTCCAAAACACGGGGCAGGGATTGGCCACGCTAACACCAGACGTCGCTCTTCTTCTGGTTTTAATATCCAACGTCGCCTCCATGGCGTGTGCAGCATGTACAGTTTTAAACTTTTTACAAAAAATGTCCCAGTCGCCATTTTTGTCCCATACTTTCAATGTTAACTCACAATAAATGTTACCCCCTCAAACTCCTGATGTTTCTCAAACAACACATTCATAATCACATAATTTTTTAACTGTCACATTCACACTCATCAGATTCATTAACTTTAACAAATAAACACAAAAATAAGAGAAACAGCTTTGACTGTGACCATAATTATCTCTATTGTGTTTTACCATAGCGCTTGTACGCCACACGAGCGATGGCAAAGGTCAGCGCACGTGTTTCCCGAAGGAAACGACTCATGTTGACACTTCACAGTTATTTTGTGAGGTTGATATATTAACTCTGTAGTTCAGCACGAGTCAGCAAGAGTTCGGCTCCTGTCAGCTCTCAGGTGCAGAATGAATTTTGGATTGGAATGAAGTTGATTCTGCTTTTATACCAGTACGTCACCACGCCATTGATTATCACCATGACTACAGCATCACGTTAGGGACACGTCCACTGACAGAAACTCAAAAATATCTCTCTTATTTATTTTGTTTGACTTGAAATTACATTACACAAAACAGATCTATGATCAGTACTTTGACCATCAAAGAACTTCTGCTCTTAAAATTTAGTACAAATTGCATTAATACAGTGGTTCCCAATATTTTATGTTGCGCCCCCCCTGGATTTAAATTTAATATAGATCAAGAAAATATTAATTTATTTATCTGTACAAACCACTGTATGTGGTTTCTGGCACACCGAATACGATTATCTAATCGAATTAAGTAAATGTAAGACAAAATGAGATGTAACAATTTAAAATATATTCAAAACATTAGTTGTTTACAGCATGGAAAACAATTGCTAAAAATAATGCATAGGCATAGGTCTTGCACCCCCCTTGACCACCCCTCACGTCCCCACTAATTGAGAAACACTGCATTAATAACACTTTTTCCACAGTTTGGTTGTCCATGTCTGTTTCAATCAAATGTCACAGATTATTTCTGCTGCACTGAAATTAAAAACTTATCACTCACATGCAGTGATTAAGGTTATGACTTTAAAATATATGCAGGTATTATGTGATATAATGTTCTGTTAGTGTCACCAGATGGAGAACAAAATGTGTAAGTTATAAAACATAACACATATAGATACATTACCGTATAAAAAATATTGATTATAGAGAAGATGGAAACAGACTAATGTAGTACATTTAAAATTTTATAAATAAATATTTAAACTGAACAAACACATTTGTTTATATAGTGATATTTATGAATGGTTCGATTTTAGATCTATAATCAGTCATTTTAAGTCACTGTGATGCTAGTTATCCAGCTTTACCCCAACAACCCCTGTACAATAGGCTTTTGAACTGTACCATTGAGCAACAGAATAAGCCAACACTCAATTTCTTTGGGGAAAATGTGATATGTTCTAAAATATGCAAATAGTACACACACCCATCCAGACAATGAAGAAACACAACATGACTCCATCTGACAATTTGTTCAGTTGTTTCACCAGTTGCATTTGCAGATTAACTTAGTTAAATTGTAAATGATTTGGTGTTTTTTTTTGTTGAAATTAATTAACGAATAAGGCAATATTATTTAGTTACAGTTTATATTTTAGTCCAGTAGAGGGCAGGACTAACTAAATTAAAAACTGTTCACTTATGCATTCATACATACATCTTGTGTGTGTTTATTAGTTTGTATAAAAGCTGCAACTGCTTGTGCTGCCAAAACCCATCACAGTACAGTGCAGTCTGCCAAAGACAAAAAACATACTTTGCAAACCAAATAAAGCCAAAGTCAAATTCTATTAGAGAATTAATAAAAAAAAGTGCTGTTGCCTCCTTTACCAATGAAAACTTCCTAATTTGCCAAGAACAGAACACAATAAAATTTACAATTTCACTTATCTATGACACAAATCCTTAATTTTACATACACCAAACACACTACTCCGCATTCGCCCATAGGCATTTTCACAGGCACATCTTACTTCTTATAATACATCCATGGTCACAAAAATACTGTTTGCATCGAGAGCAGAAAAGTCAGACACACTGTTTTACTCAGGGCATGGTGAGAAAACAGTAAGCAAACCTGAATGAACAGTGGTCCAGGTTTCTATTGCATTGCATATCAGAATCAGCTTTAAGGGCTTATTTGGCTCTTCTAGGACAGTACTTACATTGACAATAACAATACAGAATAGGTTACAGACAACAGCTACAGGTTAGTTGTGAAAAAGAGTGAGTTATAGACAATACATTATAGACAGTGTGGCACATAGAAAAGCAAGACAATGTGTTAGTGTGTGTATGTGTGTGTGTGTGTGGGGGGGGTATACAGCTGATGTTTTCAGTGATCATCAGGCACAGTGTTTTGGATTATAGAGTGTAGTTTATGTTCATATAGCGGCAACAATTAGTTGTTAATCAGTGTTATTGCCTGAGGGAAAAAGCTGTTCTTGTGTCTGGTAGTTTTAGCAAACAGAGGTCTGTAGTGTCTACCAGAGGGTAGAAGCTGGGAGGTGGGGGGGGCTTTGTCTAGGGTGCTGATATTTTCTCTGCCGGCTTTCTGACTCTATGTACAGGTCCTGAGGAAAGGTCAGTGGTGCAGGGGAGAGGACACAGCCTTGTGGGCACCAGTGCTGAGGTGTCATGTATGAGATATTACTGTCCCCATCTTCACCTGTTGGTCAGGAAGTTGTAGAACCAATCAGCATAATGGAGCTGCAAAAGTAATTATTATGAGATAGCAGTGTGTGTATATACAGTCCATGATACCGTGGATGTTTTTAGTTTCTGTTATTTAGTGGCCCGAGTTTGAAAATACAAATCCTTTACTTTGCATTAGAAGATGCAGGCCTCTTCAAAATAAAAGCAAACATCATGCCACAAATATCCTTGATGTTCCCCTGATTTTTCTTTAAAAAAATTCACCTTTTAAGCCTTATTATGCTTATTATAGTCTTGAATGTCAGACTCTGAATCTCAACTTAAATCTTACCGTGAATGAAACCGGAAACCTGGTGTTGTGAAGCGTCACGCAGCTTCACTATTGGGTGGCAGTACGATGGGATACAACATTATTTAATTTAACATAACCATAGGAACATTTAAATGTAGCCCGTTGCTGTTTGGGGGACAAACGGAGAACAAGTCCGGGGTTATCTGCTCATATAACGGTTCAGCCTGCCTGAAAAATGACTATGACTCATAAAGTTGATTGCCAACACCTGCGCGTGTTGATCAGCGGCGGCACGTGCGTGATGCTGTTGTCCTCGAGCTCCCAGCGGAGAGTCTCTCTAAGTTTTGACTGGTTTCGTTGCTTATAATGGAAAACCAAATGCTCATGTCAGCTGTCCTTCGTTATTTCCGCATGGTTACCCTAGTGCTCCTGGTCGCTTGCTGCTGTCCGCTGGTTCGATCTTCTCTGGCCGCCTCCGATGCGCTGCACAACCTGGGCGACTTCACGTACCCGTACGGCAGCATCTTCTCCCCGCTGCTCAAAGCTCTGTCAGAGCACGGAGGGTCGCGGTGGAACCCGGGCTTCAAGAAAAAGATGAAACCCGAGCACAGGTACATTAAATATCTGACGGAAGTTTACCAGAAGTCCTCCAGGGTGCAGAGGAGTTTGGATGGGAAGAAAATGTACAACACAGTCCGGCTGATCAAGCCACAAGATGAATGTCTGGCAAAAGGTCTTAAAGGTGAGCAAATGAAACGGGCCAGAACAGCTTTGCTAACAAATGCATACGTAATGCAATATACATTCACAGCAGCATAGTGGCGATCAATACAGCATTGATTTGTTGAAACGGTAGTTTCTCTAAAGCACTAGACCCAACAGTGAGAACTGAATGCAAATGAAGTCCATTCATAGGCTTTAATAAATGTTTAAATGATTTACTTTATGTTGAATCATATTATAGCAATATATTGCCTATATTGTTAAATGTATACATGAGACACTGTCAAAATTTAGCTTGAAGACCTTAATTATCATAAAACTCACGACTTAGTGTTTCCCATTCTCAGGTAAAAGCAGTTACGTTGTTTTAAGAGAAGAACATTTTACTGTTGTGCGTTGAGAAGCATGTTCTATTATAGTTTTGATATCCCTAATTGTAAAAAACATTTATCTAAATGACTGACAATGTCATAATAATAATATGTCTTATACATGGCTTTTCGAAAAAATATATTTCAAGTTGAACTATGTTTAAACACTAGAAAATGTAATTAAATTACAATAGAGATTTCAGTCTATGGTGCCTATAAATAAATCTTTAGTGTTGATGAGGTTACTGAAAACAGACATGTGTTTATATCATGACTGATAAGACTAAGAACTAGGTTTTAAATTTCTTACGAGTAGAAAATTTATCTCATCAGTGCATTTCTGCAGAAGACCTATACCAAGGTGATTTCAACTGTCTCTAGATGATTGTTCACTTGCTCACATTACTGACTAAAGTGGTGACGGCACAGTCATTTTACAATGTATGCTAGCTAACTACATTTTCATATTATCTTGAGCTCATAGACATTTCTGCAATGGCTCTCTTTTTTGTGAGCGTGATCTACTGAATGATGGCTGCACGGTGCCTAATGTTTTCTTATTCTCATTCAGAAAGTTGTATGCAGGATCTTCCCTACAGCCTCACTCAAGTAAGAAGTAAAGAGCAGCTTCTGAAGTCGGCCCTGTTGTATCACTTTGACCGTGACCATGCAGCACCCGGGAGCTCTCTGTGCTACCTGAGTATCAAGGAGCGGGAGCTGTCAAATCAGTGTCAGCTTTGTCCTGGGGTCCAACATGCAGTGAACTTCACTGCTCGCGCTGATAGGAAGAGCAGGAGGAACTGGGTGGAAGTTGATGTCACCTCATTTCTCCAACCTCTCTTCATGTTTCAGAAGAAGAATATACACCTGCTCATCAATGTCACCTGCCCAGAGGAACAAACCGCCAGAGGAGATGGCTGCAGAGGTCTGCTGGAGTTCACCCTAAGGTCCCCTCCTCTGCTGCTTTATCTCAAAGACACCAGCAAAATAGCCCACCAGAGGTTCCCCATCAAAACAGGTCAAAGGCCATCCACTGCACTAAACACTTTTCACGAGCAAATGGTGTTTAAACCAGAGAAGAAGTATGGGAGGAGATGGAAGAGGGAATCTCAGAAGAGCAAACGAGGCGATAAAGGCCTGGATAGCCACCTGCCTGAGCTTCTTCCAAGTTCTGAATTCCCGACAAGTGACTGTGCCTTGTATGATTTCAGGGTGAGATTCAGCCAGCTCAAGTTGGATCATTGGATAGTTTTTCCACCAAAGTACAACCCTAGGTACTGCAGAGGGATCTGCCCGAGGACCATGGGCTTCATCTACGGTTCACCGGTTCACACCATGGTGCAAAACATCATCTATGAGAAGCTTGACTCTTCTGTGCCCAGGCCGTCGTGCATTCCCTCCCACTACAGTCCCCTGAGTGTCATGATCTTTGAAGAAGATGGCTCCTATGTCTACAAGGAGTTTGAAGACATGGTTGCCACCAGGTGCACGTGTCGCTAAGCCAGCTACCAGCATGTCTGTTGTTTTTTTTTATTTTTTCCCTCTTTTTACAGGCTGAAGAGAACATCACCACAACCTTGGATTCTACCTCTGAGTGTGTCCCTATTATCCAACTGTCAGATATTCTGACCAGGCTCAGTGATTTCATGAGTTTATAAACTTGTTGTGCATGATCTGGAGCAGGTGTGTTTACTTAAAGTATTTTATCCTAACCAAAAATGTGGAAATGTGACATTTATTTCCTTTTTGTTAAGGTATGAGAAGAATGGGTGCGAATGCATCAAGTTCTTCAACTTATTGTTGCAGCATAGTACTGAATCTAACACATTTGAAGAAAATGTGTGATGTATGATTTGTATTATTTATTTTAAGTTATTTTTTGTTAACTTATTTTTGGTAGGTGTTCTGTCGTTTTTCTTTAATTTAACACAATTGCCAAATTTTAAGTAGCCCTGTTCTGCACAAAAGATGACAAAAGCTGCCAAAAACTCTTAGCAAACCTTTTACAAATAGTTTTATTCCTGGTAATTACAGTCAGCTGTCTAAACCTTAGCTGTCTTCATGATGTCCAGAATGAAGTTGTCAAGGTTTCAGTGTGTATTTATTACTTCTGGTCACTGAGTGACTGCATATGTATGAATTGACTGCATACTTATGACTTTGTACTGGTTGAGTGTAACTAAATGCATGTCTATTTATACAAATTGAATGGATTCAGTGTGTGTCTTGCTCAACATAGGGCAAAAAATGAAAATGTTGTTCTCTGAAGAGGTGGAAAATAAAAAGAAATAATGGGCATAAATGTTTTTGTCTGCATGTAGCTGGTTGAATTAATAACAACATAATACAAAATGTGCACTAAAGAAACAAACATTTTGATTCTTGATTGTCCTGTAGAGGTTGGAATGGTATCTGTGTGCAGTTCTGAAAACACATCAATACCAAAACTATCTAGACTTATGAGTACGTACAACCATCTCTAGGGTTTACAGAGAATGGTCAGAAAAAGGGAAAACATCCAGTGAGCGGCAGTTTTGTGGGCAAAATTGCCTTGTTGATGCCAGAGGTCAGAGGAGAATGGCCAGAGTGGTTTCGAGTGGATAGAAAGTCATCAGTAACTCAAATAACTACTACCAAGGTACCAAGAAGAGCATCTCTGAACACGTTTAACCTTGAGGCAGATGGGCGACAGCGGCAGAAGACCACACCGGGTGCTGGTCAGCTAAGAACAGGAATCTGAGGCTACTTAGTACTAATTGATCATTGTTGCAATGCCACAGCCTACCTGAGTGTTGTTGCTAACCGTGTCCCTTTATGATCACAGTGTACCCATCTTCATCCAGCAAGAAAAAGCACCATGTCATAGAGCTCGAATCATCTCAGACTGGTTTCTTGAACATGACAATAAGTTCACTGTACTCGGTCACCAGATCTCAATCTAAAAGAGCACCTTTGGGATGAGGTGAAATGGGAGATTTGCATTATGGATGTGCAGCCGACAAATCTGCAGCAACTGCGTGATGCTATCATGTCAATATGGATCAATATCTCTGAGGAATGTTTCCAGTAGTTGAATCTATGCCACGAAGGATTAAGGCAGTTCTGCAGGCAGTTCTGCAGGCAAAATGAGGTCCAACCTGGTACTAGCAGGGAAACAAAGATGTTTTTGCCTAAATTAGGTATATTTATATCTATATATCTATATAATTTAAGCAAAAATAAGGTATTCCCATTGTCACATCACGGTTAGACTAAAGAGCCAGTGTATGCCAATCCAAAGCACAGACAAGCAGTGTCTACGCTGTCAGAAGCTCAATACAAGTTCGCTACAGCTACAGAATTGGCTTGACATAAACAGAAAATGTAAGGCTTTAAATGTGGGAGGGCTAGAGTTCGTTGTGCTATTTCTAATAAAAGGATAATCTGTATGGTCCGATGGCACAAGCTGTAGTCCTATCACTTTACTTGCTGAAGTCTGGTGTGCTTATGGACGAGTGAGAAATATCAGCTGACCAAACTCCAGTCCGTTTGGTGGCGGTATTACCTGGGATGTGTTGCAGAAAACCACGGTTTGAAAACGTCGGAAGGGCAGCGGAACTTCATTACGAATATCGTAAAGAGCAGCACGGTAAGCGTCAATGTCACACTAAAGTCTTGCTCACATTTGAGCTCCCAATCAAATATTAAGTACGGGGACAGTTGTACTTTGTCGTAAGGTACTTGGCTTTGGTGTATTTGGATTAAGCAACTACGCTAAAGCGCTAATAAAAGTAACATTTGGAGGTGTGTTTGTATCTTAGCTAACAGCTAGCAGCTAGCCTGCTGCAGTCGGTGATGCTAATGTTCAGCCATCACGAATAACTAGCATAGCACACTCTGTGTTATATGTTTAAAGCTTCTTTGTTTCATGCTCACTGGGTAGAATCTATGTGAACAACTTGTACTTGGGAGCTTAATGTTCATTTTTTTCTCTCTGTCACTTTGTCATTTTATACCGTCACATTTTAAAAGCGAACAACATCTGAACTGCGTTGCACTTTAATTGTAACTTTGATATTCATAATAAAAATACTGCTATATTGTTTTATCACTACAGCTGTCTGACAGTTTGGGAACAGTTTGACCAAAGCTTTTTAGCAGCCTTTATAGTTTAGCTGAAAATAAAGAGCTAATAGGATCAGAGGGTGGGTGCTCATTTTCATTCTGTACATTTCTTGTTGTCATTTCAGAGCAGCTCTCTGGAGATCATGGGTCATCACTTTGGAGACTTGGCCAGGATCAGGCATATTATCACATACAGCCTATCCCCCTTTGAGCAGCGGGCCTTTGCCAACTACTTCTCCAAGGGAATCCCTAATGTGTGGAGAAGATTCTCATCCTCCTTCTTCAAAGTTGCCCCCCGTAAGTTTTGTTTATAGTATTTATACTATGTTTCATTTTTGTTTCATTATGCTTTCAAGGACCATATTGAATCACAATATATTTTTTCTCAGCAATGATCCTCATGTACCTGACATACAGCTGGGGCAACAGTGTGCATGAGCAGAACAAGAGAAAGAATCCTGCAGACTATGAGAATGATAAATAAACTCCTGACGACTTTCTGCAAGCTGCTATTGTTAATTTCAACTGTGTATGTTTAACCAATAAAGATGAAAACATTTGAGTCCTGGTTGTTTGAATTAATATTGATAGTATAGTTTGGTATGGTATACAAAGACAAAAATCACATTGGAGTGTGAGTGTGGTAAAGTGTGAGGGCACCTTTTTTGTGTTGTTGAAGACTAACAGTAATGAACAGATTTATCAGTAATAAACATGACAACTGTAATTTGGGGCTTTTATATGAAGAGGAAAGCCAGTTTAGATCTTTCTAACTAGCTATGATATAATATGGACGAGAAACTAGAAAATATACTTAAATATAGTGAACCCAGATTCGGCAAATGGCAAATACACTTAAATGGATGCAATAATGTTAGTACCTGTGGTTTTAAAACCACTACTGTACTGTAGTACAGTACATTGATGCACTCTTGCTAGGTATTTGAGCTCATTAAAAAAGTAGGAGGGCAAGTAAAATACTAATTGTATGAAGTTACAAATAGTCATTATTATTATTATTACATGTATATATTATGTAATTATTATTATGTAAGAAGGAATTAAATTTATGTCCCCTCCTCATTATTCGTGCCCCACATGGCTATAATAGATAGGAGACTGGGAC
Source organism: Microctenopoma stevenorrisi (assembly GCA_032270685.1). NCBI lineage: Eukaryota > Metazoa > Chordata > Actinopteri > Anabantiformes > Anabantidae > Microctenopoma > Microctenopoma stevenorrisi. The sequence continues at coordinate 8,362,113 of JAUMTR010000002.1, read as the reverse complement.
TGTTGGGCTTTCTGCTTTATTTTGTTTACATATACACTTATATTTTGTCCTAAACCCTGCTATGTAAAGTGCCCTGAAATGACTTTCGTTATGATTTGGCGCTATATAAAGATAATATAATATAAAGATGAATTGAATAGGAGGGAAGGTAAAGCCGCTGTAATGACCCCTTCTGAACGGTGTGAGGCGTATGATCTCGGGCCTCAGCGCTGCAGTCGGACGCTATTGGTCGGTGAGGCAGAGAGAAGATTCCTGAACGGTCTCACGCATCAGCCGGCGCACCTACCGCATGCTGTTACTCAGCTACATGGAACAAGAACAAGGGTGGACCACCGTCTACTGACTGAAACCCGCTGTAGCCACTGCTGTCACTTGTATCACTGAACTGTATCTTTTTCCTTCCTCGTACTTACAGCACTCTGCCCTGCTCAGTTAGCTAGAGAAGATGTCAGTTGTCGGATTTGACGTAGGGTTTATGAACTGCTATGTAGCGGTAGCCAGAGCCGGAGGGATTGAAACTGTCGCCAATGAATACAGCGATCGATGTACACCGTAAGTACGATAAGTTAGGTGGTTGTGTCTGGTGTATGTCATGGTGTTTGGGCTAATATCAGGAACGTATCATGGATGAATCCCGTTTTGTTCATAATACTGAGTGAGGCTAACAATGCTAGCTAGCGCCTTAGCTAGCTAGCATGCTAACACATTTCACAACAGGAAACAGCATGTGAGTGTTGGAGCTAACGCTAGCTGAAATGAAATCATTGTGATGCGGTTCAAAGGAATCCTGGCACTACTTCACATGAAGATTTTTTTCTTGTGGTGTCCTACAACATCAATTTCGTCGAGATAACGCAGAGACTTTAATAAGGCATCTGCTCAGTCAGGTGATGATTTTTTTAATGCAGGCATGAATTCGCACATAATGGAACAAGGCCGGCGGATCCCGGCTGTCAAAACGGCTTGAGCCATACACCGTACTTAATTTTCATACCCGCACTTCATAGAAGAAACTGCTAACTGACCATAGAATATACATTTACCTTAATGAACCGTAATCGTTATGTTTAAGAGTCATGGTCACTAACAGTTGCCATTTTGTTACCGGGTACACCAGCTCTGTACATCACAAAGCTGCATCACTGTAAAAATTGTTGTTGTAGACAGATCTGAGTTGTATTTTGTGTTTTTTAGAGCATGTGTTTCTTTTGGACCCCGGAATCGATCAATTGGTGCTGCTGCAAAAAGCCAGGTATGTTTTTATGTTTTAAGACATTTGGAAACAGAAAATTTACTTAACCAGAAAGGTTCTGTATAGTGTGTTAAGATGAGCATGAACAATGCTAAACCAGAGGAAACCATACATTATAAATCAAATTTAGCACAGACACAGAACAAGCTTACATTAATGGACAATACGATTTGGTCTGCATGCATTTAATACTGTTTTTCTCTTTTTCTGTTAAACAGGTCGTCACAAATTGCAAGAACACAGTCCAGGGATTTAAGAGGTTTCATGGCAGGGCGTTTTCAGACCCATTTGTGCAAAAACTCAAAAACAGTTTGGTCTATGATATTGCACAAATGCCATCGGGGACAGCTGGAATTAAGGTAAGAGGAGAGTGAATAAGATGCGTTAGACATGTGTTTCTATGTGTCAAAAGTGGTTAGTAATCTGTCGATTGCACTAATTACATCTGAGGAAACACTAAATGTACAACATAATTAAATTACATATTCACACAACTTCAGTGATCAGTGGGGAGAATGATGATGACACAAAACAGTACACTGTAATTTAAAAAAATGACACTTGTCAGTATTGTACTGACAAAATGCCAGTACAATAATCCTAATTAAACTCTAGTTGTACAAATATTACACAGTGTAATGCAATCAATGTGCATGGGTACAATTATAGTACCCCTCTCCTATCAGACGGACAAACATTAGTGCGTGATCAAGGCTATATTTTTTTTTGTCTGTTATCAGTGAGTTGTTTTGGAGCCATCTCAGGAATATAATGTGCTGTTTTTTTCTGGTTGTTTGAATGTGTAGGTGATGTACATGGAGGAGGAGAAGGTGTTCAGCATTGAACAGGTCACCGCTATGCTGCTGACCAAGCTCAAGGAGACAGCAGAGAATGCACTGAAGAAACCTGTGGCTGACTGTGTTATATCTGTAAGTATCAAATCAGCTGCCATTTTCCCATTTTATGTAAGGGTGCAGGAGTATTTAGTCCTTCTGCCAGCATATACAACCTTTAACACTTCATCCACAAACGTCTTTTTCACATATTATCACCAGGTACCTTGCTACTACACTGATGCTGAGAGGAGATCAGTAGTTGATGCTGCTCAGATTGCTGGACTCAACTGCCTGAGGCTCATGAATGAGACAACTGCAGGTCTTTACTAGTGTTTTTAATAGTCTTGGATGTTAAAGTGTAAAAGTTACACAGACTGTGGCTGCCACTTATATCAGCAGAAGTCATATGCACACTTTGATTCATATTTCAGTGCCTGTGTACTACATTAACAATAAAAAACATTTTCTTACAGTTGCATTGGCTTATGGGATCTATAAACAGGATCTCCCTGCTCCCGAGGAAAAGGCCAGGAATGTAGTCTTTGTAGACTTGGGCCATTCTGGATACCAGACATCTGTGTGTGCCTTTAACAAGGGCAAACTCAAGGTGTGTATTCATCAACATGTGCATTTTTTAAAATCTTAGCTTTGTTGGCTCTATTTATTTATACTAGTTATTTCTTCCCCTGTGGCTCAGGTCCTTGCTACAGCTTGTGACCAAGAGCTGGGAGGAAAGGACTTTGATGAAGTACTGGTCAATTATTTCTGTGAGGAATTCGGCAAGAAGTACAAGCTTGATGTCAAGTCAAAGCCCAGGGCTCTGGTCAGGCTGTACCAGGAGTGTGAAAAACTGAAAAAACTGATGAGCGCCAACTCATCAGACTTGCCGCTCAACATTGAGTGTTTCATGAATGACATTGATGTATCTGGAAAACTGAACAGGTACAGGAACATATATATTCAGTTGTTTTTCGACTCAAACTTATATTCGCTGTCTCACACAATGAAATATTGCATCAAATCTTAGGTAATGTTTTTCTCCTCTGCCAGGGGTCAGTTTGAAGAGATGTGTGGTGATATTTTGGCCAGAGTTGAGCCTCCACTGCAGAGTCTGCTGGAAAATACCAGTCAGTATTATTTTGCCTTACTTTATAGTGGATTTAGTAAATCAATATTTAGAAGATGTATGCTGTAATGAACTTCTGCTTTGTTCATTAAGAACTGAAGAAGGATGACATCTATGCAGTAGAGATAGTGGGTGGAGCTTCTAGGATCCCAGCCATCAAAGAGAGAATCAGCAAGTTCTTTGGTAAGGAGCTGAACACCACCCTGAATGCGGATGAAGCTGTGGCAAGAGGATGTGCCCTGCAGGTATGTTCACCAGAAAGTGGTACTTATCAGCATCTCAAAAACTCAAGTGCTGAATCAGTATCCATTGATGTGACACAGGGACACTGTTTCCTCATTGAAGTACTGTTTGTCTCCTCAGTGTGCAATACTGTCACCTGCCTTCAAAGTTCGGGAATTCTCCATCACAGATGTTGTTCCCTATCCCATCTCCTTAAAGTGGCACTCTGCTGCAGAGGAAGGAATCAGGTAAACGACGTCTTTTAAATGATGTATGGTTCTTCTGTCGCTGCTTTTGATTATTACGTGTAATAATTAATATGCTGTATTTATTTGTGTGCAGTGATTGTGAGGTCTTTCCTAAGAACCATGCTGCGCCTTTCTCCAAAGTGTTGACTTTCTACCGGAAAGAGCCTTTCTCTTTGGACGCATACTACAATAGCCCTAATGAGCTGCCCTACCCTGACCCCACTATAGGTAAACAACTACAACTTGTTTTAGATGGAGACAAATATCAAACAACTGCTAGACCAGTTATGATTGTGATCTGGTTGTGACAGCTGACTGGAGCGTGTTAGTTTGGGTTTGCTTTCAATCACCAAAAGTCAAACAATCCAACACATGGATGTATTTATTTCCCTACAGGTCAGTTTGTGGTCCAGAAAGTAGTTCCACAGGCGTCTGGAGAGAGCTCCAAGGTGAAAGTCAAGGTGCGAGTGAATATTCATGGCATTTTTAGTGTATCCAGTGCCTCCCTGGTTGAAGTGCAGAAGTCTGATGAGACTGAGGAACCCATGGAAACTGAACAAGCCAGTGAAAAAGATGGAGAGGTATTTCAAATGCACTGTTTGGTTTTTCATTGAGCACCCGATTAGTATGTACCCTACTATTTGTGTTAATGCTTTGGGAAAACAGCTTTCTATTACTCTTCCTTAGAGCAAAATGCAGACTGACCAGGATGAAGCAGTCAGTCAGGGAGACGGTCAGAAAGAGGCGGAAGAGAAGACGCCCCGTGAAAATGAAGATATGGAGGTAAGATGCTCAGCATACCAAAGGTACCAGTTTATCGGGTTATTTACACGAGGAAGGAAGAATTGGAGTATGAGATTGTGTCGTCCAGGGCCATGACTGTTAGCTGGCCTGGATGTAATTATGATTAGACTTGGAAATGCAGTGGTACAGGAATTGGTGTATTGCCTTCTCTGTCCCAGTGCAAATAAAATAATAATCTCTTTAGTATGGATTTAGTACAGACGAATTGCTCAAGATGCTATTGATTATGATGTGGTCACTGTGTGTCTTTATTTGTAATAATGTGGACCTTCTCTTGCATTTAGACTACCACAGAGGAAAACAAAAATGAGAAGAAATCTGACCAGCCCCCACAAGCCAAAAAGCCCAAAGTCAAAACAAAAGTGCTGGAGCTTCCGATTGAAAACAGTCCACAGTGGCAGCTTGCAGATGACATGCTCAATCTTTTCGTAGAAAATGAGGTAACTAAAACGTTTAGCCATCACAAACACACATTACAACAACTATCCATCAAGCTGTCAACTTTAACGACGTGATCTATATCAAAGTGGTTGGTAACAGTTGCTGTTTGGAATCTCCTCAGGGTAAGATGATCATGCAGGACAAGCTGGAGAAGGAGAGGAATGATGCCAAGAATTATGTAGAGGAGTATGTGTACGAGATGAGGGACAAACTACATGGGATGCTGGAGAAGTTTGTCAGTGAATCTGTGAGTTAAACTGCATTCACATAAGTATTTGTGGCTATATAGACCTGCACAGCATATTTGGGATTCCTTCTTTTACTGTAAAATAATTTGTGTTTGTCCCCTTTAGGACCGTGATGCTTTGTCATTAAAGTTGGAGGACACTGAAAACTGGTTGTATGAAGATGGAGAGGACCAACCCAAGCAGGTGTACATTGACAAACTGGCAGAACTAAAGGTAGTTTGTGATATTGTAATACACTTCTGTCCTATATCAAGTGAGGTGTTTTAATTTCTTTAACTTACATGTATACTGTGTTTTATACAGAAACTGGGCCAGCCGATCCAGGAGAGGTATGCAGAGGCTGAAGAGAGACCCAAAGCTTTTGAGGAGCTGGGGAAACAAATTCAGCAGTACATGAAATTTGTTGAAGCATACAAAATGAAGGTAAACTTGATGTTTATTGAAAGATAATTTTGGTGGCATTTCACATTCCTCAACGGCCTATAGCTCATTCTGTGAGTGTTAAACGGCTATTCTATTATGACATTAGAACTCTAAGACTCTACATCACACAAACACGAAGGCATTATTTCAAAGAAGTCATAATGCCTGTGGTAACACTACTTCTCTTTTGTTTTTTGTTTTGTTTTTTTCAGGAGGAGCAGTATGACCATTTAGATGAGGCTGATGTCACAAAAGTGGACAAACTGGCCAGCGATGCAATGATTTGGATGAACAGTGCCATGAACCAGCAGAGCAAACAGAGCTTGACTGTGGATCCTTCTGTCAAAGTCAAAGACATTAGAGCAAAAACAAGGGTAAGAGTCTCTGCGTAACATTATTACAAGACCAGCATAGTGAGTGACAGACTTCACAATGCAGGGCTTTTAGTACTAGTATAATTTAAAGTCGCTTTGTTTTAAATTATAATGTGTAGTATAAAGAATTGTACCACTGTTTCATATTTGTTTCAACATTAGACGTGTTTGGTCAGCCACTTGTAATCTGGTGCCTAATTGCCAGCATTGTTTGGAGCTATTGGTAGCTCTTTTCTTCTTTTCATGTTGTGTCCTTTGTGTAATTTCCCAGGAGCTGTTCTCTAGTTGTAACCCCATTGTAACCAAGCCCAAACCCAAGGTGGAGCTTCCCAAAGAGGAGACGCCTGCAGAGCAGAACGGGCCTGTCAACGGTCAGGATAAACCCCAAGAAGAAACTACAGACAAGGGAACGACTGAAAACACAGGCCATCCTACTTCAGAAACTACAGAAAACAAGCCTGACATGGACCTTGATTAAAGCAGCGTTAACCCTTCCCTAAACAAAGCTAAACAGGAGCTGGTTGCTACAGATTGAGATAAAGCTTTGGGTGTATATCAGAGCAGGTGAAGGGTTTCAAGAACTGCACTCCACAGTCAAAAGCAGGCAGGGTGATTAGCGCACTGAGCTCAGCTCCTGGTGGTATCTCTGTCTGATGACATAGCATGCCCTCTCTCTTTCTGGATGACATAATTCAAAAGCCAGCCGCAATAAGCCTGTTTGACAATGAGCGCTGTACACATGATGGTATTTATTTCTGTTGTGTGCTCTGTAAGTGTTCTGGTCTGTGTCACAATATGGTTTTAATAAAGTAATTGGAAATGATGTGTACCATCAATATTTATCTGCATAAAGAGATGAGCTTCCGTTAGGGGCATCAGTCATATTCAGGCAATGTTCCACTATTAAACATATTACATGGGATCATTTTTTATAAATGATTGATTTTTTTTTTCATAGAGAGTAATATCGTGACAATCTTTTGTGCGATTAAATTGTTTGTTTTCTATATTAAAAGTAATGCTTAAAGGTGCTTAAAAATATTTTTGGTAGATATTAGGTTAATTTGAACTTATAACTATGTCCTGATATTTTAGTGTTGAATTGGTATTATTGAAAATTATTTATAGTAAAATATAAGTCTGATAAGATAAAGTTGAGTTTAAAAGTAAAAGTAGTTTTCCGACGATGTTTTCTTAAGTTAACTTTAAACTTTGTCGCCTAGCAACGACTCTTAACTTCCTGATCGTGATCCAGCCCTTTCCTCTAAAACACTCTCTAAATAAAATCATATATGCTCTCCTTATACACACATACAACTTGATATAAAAGCCATCGTCGTGGCAGGTTTTGAGTGCTTCAAAGCACACACGAAGATTTGAGCTTTCATTTTTCTTTTTCAATCGAAAGCTAACAAGTTAGCTCACTAGCTAAAACCACTTAAACGTCACCTCCGCGGTCGGCGCTGTTTAACAATCAGCAACAACAGGAATCACATGATCTACCGAGATCCTGCTTGTTCCGAGTAAAGGCTGCAGACAGTCCAAGGTACCGCTGGATGCAATAACTATTGTAATTGTGTTTATCTTCTGACGACATTGAAGGTTTTGCTCACATTGTGTGGTTGCGTCAAGGTTGTCCTAGTCTTTCGTCAGGTCGTTTAACAATGCATTAACAATTAACACATTACTGTTCACAGATGATATGGTTGCCTTAATGAGTCTAAAGTCTGATTTAGGTGTGTTGTTTAGTGAACTCCGTCTAGGCTGTGCTCTTTAACTAACCCGTTCGTCTTTTCTCGGTTTTCTCTCCAGGACGATGAAGCTGATCATCCTCAATGACTATGAGCAAGCGAGCGAGTGGGCTGCGAAGTACATTAGAAACAAGATTTTAATGTTCAATGCCGGCCCGGACAGATATTTCACCTTGGGTCTCCCCACAGGTAAACCGGAATTACTCTTAAACTCTACATGTGTCTTCATTGAATCAGAATTTGGTGCTGGAGATAAATGTTTGTTAAACCCCATGCATTCGCTGATTCAGTGTTTGTAAAAACGGAAGCAGCTGTCAGGCGTGTACTTACATGGAAAATGTTAAATGTTAAAGATCAAACAAAATTTAAAGGCAAAATCACATTGAGTGTTTCAGGAAGTAAGAACTGGTGCACTGACCTGTATAAGAACTTCATACTGCAGTGTTTGTCTCCTCCATACAGATTTTGAGTTTTAAGATCAAACAGTACAGCACATGTGATTTGTTTAGTATATAAAAGTTATTTGTACAATAAAAACCACAATGTTTTATCCAAACGCTGATTTGCCAAAAATAAAAAGGCTGAAGTACAAAAAGTCAGAAGAGAAGCACAGGACTGACTTAGTTTTCCCTCTGTAATCTTTTCAGTTGTAAGCTTATTCTGCTTGCTTGCTTGCCTTAGGAAGTACACCTTTGGGTTGTTACAAGAAGCTGATCGAGTACTACAAAAATGGAGAAATCTCATTCCAGTATGTAAAGACTTTCAACATGGATGAATATGTAGGTAAGTCTTCACTGTTCTTTTTTTCTAATCTGTAATATTTTAGTCATTGGAAAGCTGTGGTCTTTCATAAGAAACTGTCATGTACAGGCCTCCCCAGAGATCACCCAGAGAGCTACCACTCCTTTATGTGGAATAACTTCTTCAAGCACATAGACATAAAAGCAGAAAACACCCACATCCTTGACGGCAATGCCGCTGACCTGGAAGCAGAGTGTGAAAACTTTGAGAAAAAGATAACAGCTGCGGGAGGAATTGAGCTGTTTGTCGGAGGTCAGGAATTCACAGTCGATAAAGAAAATATGCTGTCACTTATGCAGTGGCAGCATATTTCAGATTTGTGATCAGTCATGCACTGTTATACGGTGACTTTGTAGTCAGTCTTTTATTCTTACTGTCTTGTGTCAGGCATTGGACCTGATGGCCATATTGCCTTTAATGAGCCTGGTTCAAGCTTGGTTTCCAGGACCAGAGTAAAGACCTTGGCAAAGGACACAATCATGGCTAATGCCCGATTCTTTGATGGGGATCTTTCAAAGGTGCCAACCATGGCTCTAACTGTGGGAGTAGGCACGGTCATGGACGCAAAAGAGGTTAGATGTTCACTATATGTCCTGATTTTTGCATTTAGCGTTGCTTTATGTTTATGTAAAATGTCCTATATATGTAATGTTTTGATTGATAATTTTCTATCAGAACTTGAATTTGAGTTGCACAGCAGTCTACTGATCATCTTGCTGTCACGCTAAAAATCTCATGTTGCTGTTGTTCAAGGCCGCAGATCACATTTTCAATTTCTTGCCAGGTCATGATCCTCATCACTGGTGCACACAAGGCATTTGCTTTATACAAAGCTATAGAAGACGGTGTGAATCATATGTGGACAGTGTCTGCGTTCCAGCAGCACCCACAGACTGTATTTGTATGCGATGAAGATGCTACCCTGGAGCTACGAGTCAAAACTGTGAAGTACTTCAAAGGTTAGACTAAATAACCAAGCCAGCCCAACATATTGTGACATAACAGACATGAGTAATAACAGCAGTACTAATTATCGTTTTTTTCTTTAGGGATGATGCACGTGCATAACAAGCTGGTAGAGACACGTCCTGTAGTGTCTAAGAAGAACTGATCTAAGGAGATCAAACTTTGTGGATTCATGAAGCATGAGACATGAGGCAATATTTACACTTTAGTTATTCCTTTTATCTTCTGGTGGAAATACACTGGTGGATAACAAGCAGATCAAATGATTGGAGTCAACTGATCTCCACAGAAATAATCAGGTGCCAGTACAGCCCAGACTTACATATTCAGGTGATTGTTGTTACAGCTTTGCTATTCATTTGTTCTTTGTAATAAAGTCTTTCATATCTTGTGGGATAGTGTGATCAGTCTGTTCCTCCTGTCTGTAGTTCTGAGGTTGCTTTAAAATTTACTTGTAAATTTAAACTTCTAGATTTCTACTAGAATGGTTTCATTGTATTACATTTATGAGTGCAATGTTGAGGCACATAAGGCTACTTAAATGTAATTTTCTGCTCCTTTACATTTCAACCAGATACAAAGATAAGCCAATACGCACCTCTTAAATACACCCGTTTAAGATCTACCTAATGTGACAATGTTCTAAACATGGAAGAACAATATTCAAACGCTGCAAGTGTTGCTAGTGTGGCGTACACGGTATCACACTGGAAGTGAAAAGTGCAGCTGTGGTACTCATGCGGTACACATAACGAAAATATCTGTTAAGAGGAGCCTACTGGGAGATTGTCGACCCTGTCATGTGCCATTAGCTGGTTCCCCAAAGTTTCCGACAAAACTTGAAGGCAGCACCGGAGTCAGTCAGTCCGGCGGTGTTGCTCATAAAGGAAGGAGATGGCCGACTAGGAGGAAACCTTTACGTTTAATACTTCGTCGGCGACATCCCTCTTATATAACACATTTTCCCCAGCTGAAGTGAGAAGAGGACGTTTCTAAACATTTCGTTCCTCCTCCACAATGGCAGAACCAAACAGCAACGTGAGATATCAAGAGGTGGGTAAACGTTTGCTGTCTCGCCTAAATGTGGCTAACGACTAGCTAGCTGCTACCTAAGCTAACAGCAGTCAACAGTAGTCTGTCACCGAGGAAAACAACGAAACGACATTTGTTTATGGGCGGGCCAGGGTAGTCCATATATATCTGATCAATTTCTAATAATACAGTGATATGTGAAATATAAAACACAGTTTTTCTATATAACACGACGTGTAAATGACCTCCTGTCTTTGAGCAGCTAGTTAAGGTAACGTTAGTGTTGCTCAGTGGTGGCTGGCCTGGACATGAGGAGGCGATGTAGTTTTATTTTATCTACCCATCGTAGATAAAATAATTTTATCTGACTGCCCTGAGCAGCATCGCTCGCCTTTCAGTAACCCAGACTCAGCAGACAGAACACGATCACAATACCCATCAAACAAGTGCAGCCGATCTGTGCTGCATCCAAAAGAAACGTTTGCAGACATGTCCATCACGAACACTTGTTGCACAGTGTATTACATCAATGTGACACGTCTGCTGTGGCACTTAAACATAGACGCGTTTTTTGGGAGAAAATCATGTCAGACCTCACAAGAAAGTCTTACTCAGTGACTTGCAACATTGCCTTTAACGGCCCAGCCCTAGTGAAACCAACACAGTGTAAACGCTTTAACAGCAATTACCAATCATACCCGTTGACTTGCAGTTTATATCTACAGAGCCTTAAAGAGTGGCTCTATTTCCATTTCAGTGAGGGATGTAACGTAATTTAATCGAGTTGTTTATCAACATTTCTGCAGCTGGTTAACGAGGAGGAGCCAGCCCAGTCATCCCAGGAGGGTCCTGTCCAGGATGCACCCCCACCCTACAGCAGCGTTGCTGCAGCAAATGCAGGTTAGAAAGCTCCACGTACTGGTTTATATTGTGCCATTCGTCAGTCAGTTGAAGGGTTCGGTGCTGCTTGAAAAAGGGCATCACCAATTTACAACCCTCTTCCTATGCTTCTAGTTCGGGAAGTACATGTATATGAATGGTAGTAAATGTTCCTTATTATATTATGTCTATCTTTATCTTGAGGAGCAGCCAAATTATATGATCACAACTGCAGATTGAGGGGTTCCATTTAATAAGTAAAATAAAAATCTGTAACAACGTTGAAATATCTACAATAAAACGTCTGCATGGTCACAGTTTGAGTGTTGTAACGACCTGCTGAACTGCTGAGTATACTGGTCTCTTACATTACAATCTTCATCTTTAGGAAACTACCCTGTCAGACCTTTACTTAAATCTGACCAAAGAATTTAACAGAGAGGAACTGTGTGTCAGGTTGTTTCTAATCTCCCTTCATAAGAGGGCAAAGGTCAATGTGTTGCATAGGAGGGTGTATCTTCGAGCCCTTCCCGTGTAAGTCCATTGATCTGGTTTAATGTTGTTAGTGTTTGAGGAGTACAAAGGATGTTTCTGGATATCTGCCAAGTGACCCAGATAAAAGTCTTGGCTTGTATGGCACAGAACATAAACATTAATGGACACTTACACTACTAATGACTGTCTTCCTGTTGTAACGCACCCCTGCATGGCCTGCTTATGTTTGCTGCTGCCCTCCTTTTCAGTGGAACTGAAAGAAGACTTTTGTCTGTCAGCAGTTTTTAAGTGTTAATCACAGCCACTGATCTTTGTCACTTTAAATAACTTCTTATTCTTCCATTGGAACTTTCCTAATTTCACAATAAAAAAACAAGATAATGTTCTTTTTCTTTAACTTTCCATTACTTTCTGTACAGTATATTTTGAGATACGTTTTAATTCTAATGTAGGAGTTCTCAGTCAGATTTAATAGATATTTGCTTGTTACCTCAACAGCTTTCTTTGAATATAAGGAAGATGGAGGAATATTCCCCAATCCTCCATCTTACAATGTTGCCACCACTTTGCCCTCATATGATGAAGCGGAAAGAAGCAAAGCGGAGGCTGCCGTCCCTCTCGTCACTGGAAGAGTCTCGGTAACTGTTCTATTCTCCACGTTGATAAAATATCATGTTTTGATATTAAAACAAATTGATATGATGTGTTGTCATATTTGTTGCTGTCAATGCAGGAGGACGACTTTGTCGCCAGAGATGACTTTGAAGATGCTGACCAGCTGCGGATAGGAAATGACGGCATTTTCATGCTCACTTTCTTCAGTAAGCGCTCAAAGTATTTCAGCACAGTTTCATGTGTGTAGCACAGTCTTAACCAAATAGCTCTTGGCTGTTTATTACCGCTTCAGAAAGTCTTTTTATTGTGTTGTTGACTCAATTTTACCTTGATTATGTTTAATAATCTATAAAAATATACTGGAAATAGATGTTTGCAGATCAATTTAAACCTAACAAAAACAGGTAATAATAAATCATTTCACGATGATGTGTGTAGTAGCTGTGTCAAAATAGACAGACTGAACATAGTTTAGAAAATCCCAAACCTGTGTGTGGATGTAAGGTCCCACAGTTGAGGAGGGAAGTGTAAGGAACTCTCTGTAAATCGACACATTTACCATGTGTAGTGAGGCACAGATCAGCTACTTCTAAAGCTTTGAATGATCCCAGGAGAACAGTTACAAGAGTTACAAGACAATAGCACCTTGCTTAGGGAGGTGAACAAAATCCCAACAATCCCTCACCTACTTCACATTCGTTGTGCAGTTAGTCTTTGAAAAGGGGCTCTGGCTTGAGCCCGAACTGAATTCCTCTTCTTTACAAAGAGGTTAAAAACAGCTGGCAGCAAACGCCACCACACTCCTGAGTTTGTTGAAGGGAAAAGACTGAGTTCCATCCATCCAACCGTTTTAACTTGATCTGACCATTAATATGATTGTAAATCGAATGGTAGAAGTTCCATTTCCCTTTATATTAGAACCCAACTGTTAATGTTAAATGACTTAAACATTTGTATATTGTATAGATGGCTCAGGGTAGAGCAGTCTTCGTTTGATTCCCATGTGTTCATGGTCTAAAGCGGCGTCATGTTATTATAACGGGGTTATCTTTTCTGTCAACAGTGGCATTCCTCTTCAACTGGATTGGCTTCTTCTTGTCGTTCTGTTTGACCACTTCAGCTGCTGGTCGGTACGGGGCCATCTCTGGCTTTGGCCTGTCCCTCATCAAATGGGTTCTCATTGTCAGGGTTGGTGTCATTTACTTACTATACTAATATTCAACACAATTTCAACTCCAAAGCGACTGTTTAGTGATGTAGATGTCGGATTATTTATTATTTGTGTTTTTTTACTATGTAGTTTTCTACATACTTCCCTGGTTACTTTGATGGGCAGTACTGGTTGTGGTGGGTGTTCCTGGCCCTGGGTATGTGAGACACTGTATTTTATAAATAATGTTTAAACAGCATTTCCCAACATTTATAGCTTTGTAATTGTCCGGCTCTGATTTGACTTCCTGCTTTGTACATCTTCTCTTTGGACCTTAGGCTTCATGCTGTTCATTAGGGGCTTTGTTAACTACTCCCGAGTGCGTAAATTGGCTGATCCCACCTATGCCACTCTCCCCCGAACAAGGGTTCTCTTCATCTATTGAAGGTAAGCAGGGTTTTCACTGGATGAAGTGAAGGTAAGCTAGCGCCAATACACTCTGTGAAAATAGGAAAAAACAGTGGAAGACGGAGATGATGTCACAAATCACTGAGGACAAACTTGTTTTGTGAAGCTGATGCAGCAAAATGATGTTGATATAAAATATTAACAGTGACTGATGTATGTTGTCTTAAACGTGAGACTTTATCATTGTGTTCAAATGTAACTATGGAAAAACCCTCGTACCACACATCCTTTAATGTAGAAGTGATTCTGCTGAAGACAGTTGATTTTTAAATGTGATTCTTACTTCCTATAACCTCATTTCAGGTTGTTTGAAGTGGAAGAACTGGACATGACCAACACAAGCAGCAAGTCTGTGAAGAGTTTGAAATTAGGTCCAAGACACTTAACCAGAAATCAGCCAGACGAGTTATAGATGACGACAACACCCAATGAAATATTCAGGAATTATCACTTGTTTTTCTTTTGTTTTGGAACTTTATTAATGAGAAAATGTTAACAGTAATAGTGTACTCATTAGTGGCAAATGTTAAGTGCTATTCACATTTCTGTCTGTAATGTATAAGTAATGCCTTATATCATTTGATGGTAGCATACAAGCATGCATCTGCCCTTCAGGACAATAAGTAGGGAGTGTTTCATGTTGGTGACTCTTGAAGCCAACAGGTAATAGACCGTAGATTTGCTCTAGCATGCAACACACTTTGTAACCTGCACTAATCTGACTTCATGGTTTATTGTGACTATCATAGGATGTTCTTTTAGATGGCACACCCACTTAAAAAGCAAGCTTTCGTTAGGCTGTCAGTGCTGATATAGACATTACCACTTCTTTCACTCACCTGTTGGCTTTAAGTAGTGATGCCCTTCTGTACCAGCAGAGGGCAGTGTTGTTTGCTGCTTTTTAACTCATTGGAAACTGTTCATTAAGGGAATTGCCTATTCTGACATAACAGGCTTGTGATTCAGAAGTTACATTCATGTGTCGGAACTTAGATTTTGCCAGTCACATGTTTTGTTGTATGTTGAATTGGGTAAAATATAGTGAATATAGTTTAAATTAACAATATGATCCTAGATGATACTGCATTGTTTTAACGAAAACAAGCTGCAACCACAAACCAGATGGCCACAAATGTCAAGTGACAAACCCAGGAGCAGCGAGGGGACACTGAATTTTTGGACGCCAATGATTTTCACGGCTGTATGAGCAGATTTTCTGGTTTGCATCCGGAAAATGCTAATTGAGATGTAACCGTGTGACCTTTTCACGACTCTCAAGTGAGTCAGTGGAGCCTGTGTCACGTTCTTTGTCAGTGGAAAAGCCGTGATTACAGAGAGTCTTGGCTGCCTGGGTGTGTCTGTGACATAAAAATAACTGATTACACTTGTTGGTGGCTTTTTTCCTTAAGATGTACTTGACAGTAAAGGGAAATTGTACATTTGTTTTCCTCTTTTAAAATAATCTTTGCAACTGTTAACAGGATATTGAAACTATGCTGATGAATGTTAGCAGATGCACTTTTAGAAACCACCAATACAGCCCAGATTTTCCCATCATAGATTGAAGTCCCAGACATATGAAAGAAAGCGTGAGTGGTTCTTTTTTATAATCTGGAGTCAAAATAATGCAGTTATTCACGATCTTGTGCATTTTAATCTGGACCTGTGAACTGTTTGCCTTATTAGTTACCTACATGCTTCCATCATGGCTTTGAGACAGACCCATTGTGCTATGTGATGTAGAGCTGCATCCTTGGGGTTTTTGTTGTTATAAGACTGTACAGAACAAGTTTAGTGTTCAATAAATGTCACCTTTAATGTGCCCAGTCTGAGTTTTTGGGATTCATGATTACGCAGCATTACGGAACCAGGAATATATGAACATGCAAAACCACAAAAATGTTTGCTGTTTCCACTTAATCAAAACCAAAGGAGGTGGTTGTTATGTGTTGCTTATATATAAAGATATAGGTCAAGTTTGAAAGAAAGCAACATAGAAATGCGTAGTCATTCCTTTTTGATCTAAATCAACCATAATTCCTCCTCTTTGGCTCGTGGTAACTGATATATGCAGATCAGCGAGCAACTCGTCACCTTTATTGTCTCCCTGTGATGCGTCTAGGCTTTAGTTACCAAACATATTGTGAACACATGCGCTTCATGTGTCGCTTCTAATATCTTTCCTGGGTCACGATGATCCTTTGAAGCTATTCCTGGGTAAAATCCTGGATTTGGATGCACATGAAATATGAGTTTGTTCTTGCCTTTGGCCTATTTCATTGTCACCTGGAAACAATTCGACAGTAATAAGAGTATTAGGATTTCTTATTATTTAGTAGCATGAAGGATGTTTTATATTAGTAAAATACATGTTTATATTGCCCGGCTGACTAATTCAGTTTAAATGAGTAAATGACCACAGACTAGATTATCTGCTATTTGGACAATGAATCGATGTGGAATGCTAATTAAAATGGGACGGGACAAAGAAGATGAAGTGCACAGTGTCTTAGCTCGGATGCATTTAGGATAAAAACGGTATCTGGACAAACATGCAGCTGCTTTTTGCCCTAACAAATATGCATCACACCAAAGATGACGGCAGCTTCACCTTGTTCTTGACATTAAGTAATGCAAGCCAGCATCTCGTCGACCATTTCACACTTCACGTCTGGGCCGAATCCATATAGAAATATATTTGTGAAAATAAAACCCATCATTAAGCAGCTTTCTCTTCATGTTGGTGGCGTGCTGAGATGAACATCTTCACTCTGCAGAATCATCCAGCTGGCGGGGCAGGAAAAATACGGCCTTCTGTCCGATGTTCGTTCTTGGACCCAGTTTAGGTTTGCCGTTCTTTTTCAGACCTACGTACCACTCCCTCTCCTGATGTTTCTGAGGCTGGTACGTGTTGTAGTGGTTCTCCTCCAGTTTCTCCAGGAAGTAACATTCATCAGTGACTGTGGGCTGAGACACAAAGACAAAACATGCACCTACAGCTGACGGCACCTTCGGAGGAGCTTGAGTTGTGTATGTTTGGGATGAGATTAAATGCTAAAGTGAGTTTTTTTATGTTGATGGCTGATCAAATATTTACAACAGCTAGCACGGGAGGTTTACCTACATAAACCATCAGGTGTGGATACTCACTGAGCTGTACAAACACCCGGCGTCGCTCATGGCCAGATAGCGCCTGGCTTCTGTTCCCTGAATGACCACGACGCCTCTGGCCACAGCTTTTATCTTTAAAGCAGCTGAAATGAGAAAAACAACAGTCAGATCCGTCTGAAACCAAAAGATTTTAGGAGCTTCCCTGTTCTGTATTAAATAGTAATGTTTTAAATAAACAAATAATGATATATGGCAACATACTGTATTTTATTAGTGTCTTTGACTCATTGAGACATATCTCGCAAAGGTCACGTACTGCTTCAGACAGACCTCTGCCCTTACTGCATTATTGTGGAGGAAATCTATCTACCCACATGTTTGCACCGTCTTTAGAAGCTCCTATGGGCTTCAGGTCGGCTGTGCTTTCATGATGATCTTTGCACACCTGGGTCTAGATCCCCTCAAGCTCAGTGAGACTGGATGGGAGACATTGGGTATGTTCAGGTCTCTCCTCGGTGGTTCTATGGGGTTTATTTGCCTGAGCTTTGGCTGAACCACTTAATGACAGAGTGTCCTCTTGGTTGCACGCTTCAGGTCACTGCCACGCTGAAATGATTGCTCCAGTTTCAGGTCTCATGACTTCTTGGCTGCATTCATTTTTACCGTGCGTCCTGCTGAATCTTGCCAACATTAGACTGCTGCCACCGAGCTTCACAGTAGTTCCTGGTTTTAGAGCTTGGAGTTCAGGTAAAGGCACCTTGGTAAGGGACGAGTCCTGGTGGTTTCTCCTGGGAACAACCAACACTTTATACTTTTGTCCTAATCCAAGCTGCTTCACTGCTAAATGTTATTTAAAGTCAAAGAGTAGATCTTATAGGGATCTTATATCACACAGGTGTGTGAGTAAGGCGATGCTTTAGTAAACGAGTTTCTGATTTAATATAGCTACAGAAAATGCGACAGCATTTTAATTTCAGGTTGTAATTGTGGGTTAGCGAAAATAGATCTGTGAGAAAGATTTTAACCAAAGTCTTCGTACAACTTAAGAAAGCAAAGTGAAATCCTGACGGGAAACAGGAGTTTATTCAAAGCATGAGCCGGACTCGTTTTCTGTTCTTTGCACCAGACACGCCTGCAGGAAGGGAAGTGAACGCATCACACTGTAGGCCTTACTGTGAACGTCCCGCTCGTCCCTCTGGCCCCGCACTGTCCCGTCCGGGAGGATCTGGAGGTGATGTCCGCCATTCATGCAGTACAGCCGAGTCAGCCGCGTGTGGTCCCGCAGCGACAGGACGCTGCGCGCGGCCTGAACCGTCTCCTCATCCGCCATCCTGCTCACAGGAAACATCCCTCCGCGGTGAGCGGGGGGGCTCTGCAGTGGAGCCGGGGTTTCAGCGGCCTCCGTCCCCTGCAGTGGTCAGGTGTTCACATGCTCGTGCACAGGCAGCCTGGCGCGCGTCCCCGTCTCCGGGCCTCCACCTCCAGCTGGTGAGGAGTGAGACCACCACCCGCTGTTTTCATGGTGTGATGGTACCCAGTGACAAATCATGAGATCTAACGTGATTTAGAAGTTTAGGAGACTCCTGCAGTAAGATGCTCCCCTGTTTGTGCTGCTGTTGGTCTGTACTGAGAGGTCACCACTTTCTCTGATGGAGCGCTGAGCTCCAACCACCAGTCAGGATCCAGAGTTTGGACATCATTTATCACATATTTTATCAGGCGTTTAAAAAGCAACGATAAAGGAGAATCCCTGTAGAGCAGTCGTCAGAAAGTCAACGAAGCAGGTGTCAGAATGGGAAAGCGTGTTTATTTGATGAAGTGCGTGCTGGGGTCATGAAAAAGTGTCTGTTTCCATTGTTCAGGATCATTGACTTAGCATCATGGCAAACATCAGCATACAGCTGCTGTTTTTCATAAGTACCACACAAACACGTACAGTTCCACCTTTAATCAACGGAGGAAAAGACCAAGGGGAGTCACACTATCCAGGAGAAATAATACAGAGGGTGCGCATAGAAAATTATCTGAAGACAAATACACCATGTGTTCTTTACAGTGGGTTATATGTACATATTCCATTTTTAAGCATACACCAGTCAAACACGATCTGCCCTTTATTCTCAAAAGTTAATGTCTGCATATGTTTAGACAAAATAAATTTTAAAACAAATATATCTGGGTAGTGCAAGTCTTGTTAGATTCAAGCTGGTTGATTACTTTCACAAACAGCATGTGTGTGAAATAGACTGTCTCCTATCCTGTTCACAGCATTACACAATGTGACCAAAGTCGTCGCGTTCCAGTAGAAAAGGTTTTCGCCTTCTTTAAAAACATCCGTCGTCTAAAAGCTGCTTTGCTGTCAGTGACATGTGGAATTTGAACTCGCTTTGGTCACTCTGTAGTTAAACATCAAATAATCGCGGTTTTCTTTCTTTTTTTTTATGTGCAGTCCAGTCTGAGTGGACTCATTACTGACCGAGTCGATCTTTTCCTGAATATCTGGCCAGCAGAGACGTAGTTATATGTTAATCTCCTGTACGCAAATAGCTTATACCAGAAAAAAGGAAGCAGCCACACTTTGTTATGTGATGGTGATATATCATTTCTATTGCATAATCATGTTTCTGCCTCCAAAACGTACAAGCGGGGATACACTTTGAGTGAGAAGAGGCAGGTTTTATATTTTATATATGTATACACACACACACACACACTCGCGTGGGCGCTTATTATTTAATAAGGAGCAGCAGCAGCAGCAGCAGCAGAGTTTTGGATGAACTGAATGTGAAAGTAACCCTGGTGTTAGCCCAATGGAAACAGTTTTCAATGAGACAGAATAAGCCCCAGAGAAAAAAACAAGCATCTTTCTCTGTGCCTGCGTATGAACAAAAACAATGGCAGAACATTCCTGAAACTCCTTTTTCCAAAGTCCATTTTTTTCCCTGACAAAAACACGTAAGCCAGACCGAACGTTTTTAGTTCTTATCGGGACACAAATGACGAAACATGAACCACAAACTGTGAATCACACATCAAACCTGAGCGCTTTTATATTCGATGTCGAGTCAGTTCGGCAAGAGAGTGATCTGACATGTTTCGGCGAGCCGTCTGCGGTCGCTCACTTGACACGTTTATCCAATTATTTCGAGCGGATGGCATTACCTTTAAACTGTCGACGTTTCTTTGATACTGAATGAATTCCTTTTTAAGGTTCACATTCATGTCAGACGCTGGATGAAAACACAAACATGTCACGGTTATAAAAACCAAGCAGACGATCTCTACTGGAAAAAAGCAATGTTGCAACACATTTCAAATTCTTACTTATAAAAAAATTTAATATATGGATACTGACAGGGCAACATTATTTTGTGTGTTCACACTTCTGTAAGAGCTGTGTGCAGCAAACAAATGTCCTTTATGACTCACTGATAATGACGTTAATCCAGGGGACTGGAGAAAATTATACACTTTTTCCTCTTTTCACAAGACTAATTAATAAGCTTCAATGCTGGGACTCACTTCCTTCTCTCCTACAAATACTGACCAACTTTCAGCATCACTGGAAACAGACAAAACAGGAGTTTGGCACTGAAATAGTTCCCAGAGAATAAAAGGATCCATTTTGCCTGCCTCCCCAGTCAGCGACGCTCCACGTTCACAGTGACACAACTCCGTCAGGTGACTAATGCTAAGTGCTTTCAAACATTGGGGCATGACTACAAGGAGACATAAAAACGTGCAGAAGTACTCAGGACTCACAAACATTAAGACACGGTGGCTACAGAACATTAAAGAAGCCAGGGATCAAAAGTCATCAGCGGCTGTGGAAGGTTTACAGGATGATGACTCAGCAAGACCCTGAACCAAAGTGCTGCACACACAAGTCGTCCATCACACAAAAGGAAAAGCTGGACAGTTTGGGAAGTGGATTATCTGCTTTCATTTCCCAAAATGCTCAACTACTCCTTCCACAAATATAGCAAAGCCACAAGGCACCGGCCTTCACTGACGTGTTACCCAGAGCAGAAGAGTCAGCGGCAGAATGGCGTCTGCATCGTTTTGAACAAAGGAGGGATGGTTACTGTCCAGTTTTAACAGAACAGACAGGGTTTGCTTTTTAGATGAATGAAAAACAACATACTCTTGCAGACGAAGGTGGAGCAGGGAAAGAAAACACCTTCTCATTTCTGATTGGTAGACGCACATGCCTATCACATTCCGTTATTACACTACTAGGGCAGGGGAAGGGGGCGAAAATGAAAACCTCAAAAGGCTGTTTCCTAATAAAAAACAGGTCTCTGTCACCTAGAAATGCCTACTTCACCATAACAGTCTTCTTTCACAGTCTTTTAAAGCCTTTGCAGGGTCCAAAGTGCCTGAACAACACTTTGAGGGCGGTGTGCGCACGAGAATGTGGAAAAGGAAGCAGACTTTGAAGATTCTGTCTTAAACATCGAGATCATTTCTACCCACAAACGGTGGACTGAGCTGCCACTTCTAAAGATAAACACAGCCATCGAATAAAAAAAAAGAGAGAAAGAAAGCCTGCAACTGTGAGTAATATAAAAAAGTACAATCAGCATATAATGACAGTAGACCGTAACGGGTTAAAAAACACGCCTCGGACAGGCGGGAAGAAAATGGCTAACATGATATCTGAAGCAAAAAAGGCACATATTTTTCCCTTTTTATAATAACAGGTGTGTGTAAACCTGGAAGAGGAGGTCGGCTTGTGGGAGAAATCATCCTTTGAATGGTCGGTTAACCATGGATGAACAACGCTGCAGAATTGTTTCACACGCCTGAAGGATCTGTTAAAGCAGTGAAACACGCTTTTTAAATGACATGAAAACAGATTCATGTCATTTAAAAACCCATACGAGCGATAATCACTTAGTTCCAACCTCCTATAAAAGCTAAAAGACGAACATACAGTCTAAACGCCTTCTTAAGAGCATGTTATCAGATATACTTTGTTACCTTCCAGGCAACAACAAAAAACCTGGAAAAGGGTAGAAACTGTTAGAATCTGAAAACATAGAAAATACTATCAGAACCTGTACATAGATATTTGTTTTATCTATCGCTCTATAGCTGAAGGTAAGAAACCTGAGACGACACGGATAGCCTGTTATCCTATTCCTCTTTGTGATTATCTCTTATCTTACAAACATTTCCTACTTCCTCTTAGACACTACATCTTAGACCAAGTCTCGGTGCTCGCCGTCTGGTTTCCCGCATTAAACCCCCCTCCCCCCCAGTCTGTCTCCTTCCAGAGGCGTGAGCCACTACACAAAGTTGCATAGTCGCACATCATTCGTGCTTCGTCCCTCGTCTCAGATCCTCAGTGCTTTCATGGTTGCTTTCCGGGAGGGGTGGGGGGTGTGGTGGTGGTCAGGGATTGTAGGGTTTTAAGGCATTCTGTCTGTTACAGGGGACACAGTCATCTCTGGTGGAAGAGGAGGGGTTTGACGCTCCCGGCCTGAAATTTTGGTAACTGATTGCTGATGATCTCTGCCAACATCTCCGGGAACTCCACACTCAAGGATTTATTCACAAAGGTATAGAAGCAGAAGTTGAGGAGTCCGCCGACTATCTGCAAACACACAGAGGAGAACAGCACAGTTCATATTTCTGACACTGGGTCCAGTAAACAGATGTTCAGCTACAGTACAAACTCCTAATCCAGCAGCGAGAACTCGATGCACTTTACCACCGACACGTTTGGTTACTCTGTGATGAGACGGCTTGTTAGAATGTTGTCGAGCAGGTTTTTATTATTTATAGTGTTTAAAGGAAAACGCCTGTGACACAGCATTTTCACAAACCTCACATGAACGCTCAGCATCACGCAGCACGTTCATATTATTTAGATCAGACCAGGACACAAGAGGAAATTACTCAGGGTGTGTACACAAATCCTAAGGTTTACTACTGTTTAATACCTCTTTCAATACCTCCTTTAAAACCAAAACGACATTAAGCTGCAACTGTTTGAATCAACTACTTTTCTACTACTACTTTTTTCCTGAACTAAACAGCATCGTGTTACTTATCTTATCTCATTTCTGTCTTTGATAAGGTCACCGTCAATATTCTCTCCTCTCTGTGCCGCTAGCATCCTGCTGTGAGTGACACGTGCGTGCGTGCGCACGCACAGGCGGCCAGAGCGCGCGCGTCGATTAATAAGCTGCGTGAAAAACCTTCTTAAAATAGTTCAGTTGTTCTATTGACTGCAGTGATTAACATAAACACGTGAACACAATGACTCCTTTAAGTGCCGCCGCCTGGAGAACGAATACTGCTCGGAAAGTTAGAAACTGTCCGACTTTCTTTGAGCGTCGGCAGCAGCCGGTGTTTCAGCACAAACTGTTCCAGAGGATGTTCACAGACATGGACTAATCAAAATGAACGAGTCTAATCCCCTGTTAAATAAAGTTAGACTAAAGTTTAATACCTCATGCGAAACAACCTAGATTCTTTAGGAATAGAACAGAACACCTTTTATTGTCACTATACGCATGTGCAATGAGATTCAAAGCAGCTCCTCTCCAATAATGCAATAGTCTGTATACAAAAGGTAAACAGTCTGACACGGTGTCAGTGTACACTGAGGGAGGTTGGGTTGTGTGCTCAGTGCATATGTGAGTTCAAGGCGGGTCCTTTTAACAGGAATCTGACAGTCTTCAGGACAATCTATTTATGATCATATATCGCGTTATCATTATTATCAAGTTGGACCACTCGGCGTTGCAAGAACTTTTACAAGCATAATTGTTTGGCACAAGCATCTTCACCTTGATGTTAGATGGATATACACTGATTCGCGCTAGTTCACGTAAAAAAATGCCGCTTTGCGTTTAGAAACCCTTCTGGGCTGCATCAGGCATATGATCTCATTTGTTGCAGCTAAAAGTAAAAATGCTCTTCTTTAAGCTAAGTAAACATTATGAATTACAAATGACTGAATCTATTATCAGATTAATCACAGGCGCCGTTACACACACTGGCTCTCCGTACCTCGTGCATGGAGTCGAGCAGCTTAGTGAGCTGATAAAAACGCTGCCAATTCTGGCTGGAGTTCTCCTCGCGCTTCACGATGGCTTTTCCCAGCTCCTTAATGTAGGACATCCGAATCTCATCGAACACCGCCTGGCTCTTCAGGCCGTCTTTTGGCACTGTAGGGCAGAGAAACGCCAAGGTCAGGAGTTAGTCCCCGCACTTCACACTTCACCTGTACCACCACAGAGCAGAAAGGACACGCTTTCCATTTTAAACTATAGTAAATGTCCAAACCATGATGGACAAAAAACAGCAAAGAATACACGTGAGGTTGTCGCAGGCTGAGTCTGGCTACCTGCAGCTTGATTAAAATCATAAAGTCCTTGTTTACACGTTAATCCTCCTCCACCACATTATTAGCCTCCTGCCGTCAGCCTGGGAGTGCGCTGGCTGCTGAAACTGTGTGTGTGTGTGTGTGTGTGTGTGTGTGTGTGTGTGTGTGTGTGTTTTTCAGTATCTAACGAGACAGATCTGCAAAGATATAATACTCCTTCATGATGTGTCGTGCCCTGTGCATACATCAGCATTATCTTTCAGCATCTCTGGACAGTATTGGATTGCAGTAATGGGTTTTGTAACGACTGCATTTAACACGGCGCCACGCTCGATATGTGATGGGAGGTGTGAGCTGTAAGGTAAAAAATCTGACCTGTGCTGAGGAGCAGCAGGACCTTCATGCACAAATACTCGTCGTGAGACACCTGCAGCCGGACAAACTCGCTGGAAATCTTCAGCATCTGCTCGCACTGGTCGGCCATGTAGGGCAGCTTCATCCGCTCCCTGGTCGAATCAGATGGGAGTAACCACGATGGTTAAACAGGATTCACTTGTTTTTCTTAGGTGACCAATTTAACCAACTGTTTTCTTACAGTTTCTCTCACTATAATATAGCTGTGAATTAAATCTCCCGATTGATGAACATATAGTTTGTGTGAAAATTAGTAATGCAAGAAAAATAACTGTAATAAGATGAATACAAAATGCAGAAAGATTTTTTGATCTTAACTCATGAAACCATCTTAGAAATGACATTTTAACAAACTAAGAAACACTGCAATAATCAGATGCATATTAAACAATCTGACAAACTCAACAGGCTGAAGATGAGCTTGGCAGCAGACTGACCTCATCAGACATTAATTATGATCATATTAACTTTCAGCATGTGATAAAAAAAGGAAAAGGCTGATTACTGGCTTCAGCACAGCGGCTGTGCCAACTGTGCTCACTACGTTCACAGTGCTGTTTACAAATGGAGTCATCAAGTCTATAAAAAGGATGAAACGCGCATTAGTGATGACAGCTGACAGACACTGATTCTCGGGAGATACAGCGCAGCTCAGAGGAGAGAGCGGTACTGACAGACATAAACGGATCTGTGCGCTGGCAGACTGATGGAAACACAAAAATCTCAGAGAGGGAAATAAACCATCAGCCCTCGATTTATCTGAGGTACAAGTAAAGACTTCATTCGATTCCATCTACAGAATGGATGTTAAACACAAGAGTACTACGTTGGGTAACAAACGGACTGAAAGTAGATGGATGCATACTCATTGATTACGAGGTCTGGTGCGAAGCAGAGCATGTTGCTATTGCACTGCTGATAAGACCTCCAGCCCAGACTGAAGGACATGAGGAAGAGCCAGGAACACTGCAGCAGGGTCATCTGATCGTCCAGGTGCAGGTTCCTGAAACCTGAGAGGACGAACATGGAAATGATGGTAAAGTAACCAAATAAAACCGTCAAATGTTTGCACCAGGCAGGTGACAGCACATCAAAAGCACATTTACTTTGTAGGATGTGGATGTCAGCTGTTGTTTGCCCAAATCAAAAAAGAAAACATTTTGCACTCCTTAACTTCAATGTATCACATCAGAGACATTGAATCATTTGCACACACACGACAGAAAGCCGTCTGGTGAAAGGGTGAAACACGTCAAGGAACAAAAACAAGTCTAGTTAAAAAAACAAGCCATTAAATAAATAACTGACTGACGGATGATCTTCACAGCTATGCGGCTAAATAAAGCCTAAGCTAGACACCAAAATGTCTACTCCTACTGGCACAATAGATACCTGGCAGCGCCTTGGCCCACTTCACGGCAGAGATGACCTGTCGGCCACCCAGCCTGTTGAGTGTTGTCATGAGGCGGGTGGAGGTGTCGGGTAGAGTGCTGTCGTAGCCGGCGTAGATGGTGTCGGGCTCGATGGCTTTCAGCAGAGACAACATTGTGGGAACGAGTTGAGGCATACACTTGGGCACGAGGCAGCGAGTCTCAACAGGTGGGGGAGCAACCATCTCGGGCGGGTTGCTTGGCAGAACCTTTAAGCGGTTCATCTTCTTGGTTTTACGTGCTGCGGAGACACAAAATAGGCATGAACACGCACGGACGAGTCAGGTGAGACGAGGAGAAAATGGGAGCAATGAGACCAACTCATGCTTAAGCTATTTGGTGTCGCGTGCGACTGACGGGTACCTTCCAGGTTCATGCCTGCCATCAGACACTTGCGGAACCGACAGGCTGGGCAGTTCTTCCTCCTGATCTTGTCTATTATGCAGTCATTTCTCCCAGCACACAGGTAATTATGTTGCCCTGAGACACACAGACGAGGAAGATTAATCTGTTATTTACCTTCATAGCGGTGGAAAGCACCGGAGGGGGGGGGGGGGAACCAATTAGCTGTACCACGGTCCTTTAGTATGCAGCGACTATGACTCCAACCTTAAATCAAGACTCCAGCGTTTAAGACACGATGAATAAATCAGTGGGAGAATAATGAAGCTATACGGGCTTTTACCTTCCACCGCTCTCTTGAAGAACACCTTGCAACTGCCGCAGGTGAGAACGCCATAGTGGCAGCCGGAAGCCTCATCGGAGCACACCAAGCAGATTTTATGAGTCCTGCTCTTTCCCTGCGCCGCAGATGTAGCAATGCCTCCATCCTGTCGGGCTGCAGAGCTGGAGGGAGAGCAGAGAGTATTCAGTCTCTTTACGGTGTCCTCACAGAGCTGCACAGATCTTTTATCCAAACCCTATGATGACACGTGGTTCGAGAGAACTCTGAACTTTAACCTGCACATACTTCCAATCACAGTCATTTCATTGCTTCTGCTTGTTTTCTTCAAGCTTTGCCATCACGAGAAGAGAAAAGTGAGTCTCCGTGCCTATTTGGGCCTTTAAAGTCTAACTCATCTGAAGATTTGAGGTCACTTCCTAAATCCAGTGGTTGACATAAAACAGCCCTTCTTCCTTTGAATGAGCCACAAATGTTTCCAGACCCAGTCAACAGTGATTAGACGCCACCACTTCCTCGAAACGACCACTAGAGGACGACAGGCTTTGGCGCATCCCTGAGCCCCCTTTGCAACCTACTGGTCACAGAAAAAGCAACAACCACAATGAGAGGATACAGAGTCGCAGGGCAGCCTCTGTCCATGTGCCCACACGTCTGCCCCAGAATGACAACAAACTGTTGTGTACGATAAGAGCTGCTCTGAAATGTCACTGCACAATGAAGTCAAACTCATACTTTTCCTAATTAAGACAGGCCCCAGCAGTCAGTACATGCAGCAACATGGGAAAGCCTGAGTGAAATATCAAAGCGTCAAGTCCAGGAGCATTCAGCAGCTGGATTTAAAAAGAAAAACCATCAGGGAGAAACCTTAGAGGACACTGAGGAACAAGTTCCAAAACAATTTTACTGATGCATCACTAATATTAGCTAATATTTCTGTCAGCGAAAGGTAAATAATGCTTTAGTTATATTAGTTACACAATATATACACACACACACTTTAACCATGTTATTAATAATGTTATGTTATCAGCATCTGAATGACATATCTCAGTTCTTCATTCCACTCTCAACGGGCAGGTGTGAACATGAAAATCATCAGAGTCACAGCCAACCGTCTCCACATAACAGCAGCAACCTTGGTGAACTGTCACACACGTGGTAAATACCATTCAAAGAGCCGTGTTGCTGCAATGATGTAACCGCCATGGGTCTCACACAGATTTATGTGGGGTTTCCTTAACGAGAGCACAATCACACACAAACATACCGAAGACTCTCAAGCCTTAATTGGAGGGTGTGGTGTCCAGGAAGGTGGGTGGAGGACGCTAATGATGATGATGTCAGAGGTAATTGGCTCGTCTCTTACTGGTCCACTGGAATAGTGTCAGCAGGACAGCTTTACCATAAGGTGTTCCGTCCAAATCTAATTACTGCAGCCACCAGGCCTCCGTGCCTTCAACAACAAAGCGATGTTACTGCTTTAGAGAATTCTCTTAAGACGCAATTACAATCAGTTGATGACAAAAAAAGCTAGTCACAGCAAGATACTAGACTCTTTTAGGGAGACAAAAACAATCAAAGCTGCACAGAAATGTGGGGAGAGTGAATTTCCTCTTTCTGAAGACTGTTAACGTGCGTGCTAACCATCGACAGGAAGTTCTTCCATTCCCTCGCGGGTTTACTGTCGGTCAAACTCAGTCACTGCGCACAAACGGAGACAGGGGCTCAGTTTCAAGAACAGCAGTTGAGAAATGTAACCGCTTCTCTCTGCAGAACTGATCAATCAGCATGGACTTTAATGAGGCAGACCACTTCACAAACTTCCAATAAAGCTAATGGCACACTTCCTTGACAATTCATAATCCCCTTTTAGCCTCACAAGTAGCTTTGCTTTGTCACTTCAGACAAACAGCCGTTAAAAGAAATGTCACTGCCAAGTCATTTCCTGATGGATCACTTTCCATTTGCGCATTTATTTCACTTGAGTCTACATTAACTTACAGTATTGGGCCACTCCAAATAAGTCGGAGACAAATTATGAACAATCGTTATGCTAGACTGGATGTCTCCAACTCACGCGATAAGGCCTCTAAATATAACTAGAAATGACAGTAGGGATCTGCACAGAAATCTGGCTGCATGCTTCAAATGTGATTTCTGTGTGACTGCTCATTAGCGCCAATACTGACATGGAACAACACTGCGCAAACCTCTCAACGTTGTTAAAACCGTGAGTGTGAAGAGGAGAACAGAGGAGGAGCAGGAGGAAGTGTTGTTCTATGAGGTAAGGGCCAACGAAAAAGGGGAACTGGTCTGCATGCTCTGAATCATTTGCACATGCAGAACAAAAACACAGCCTCTATGAGGGAGTGGAGAGACTGGGTTTATTTGGCCAAAGTCTGGGCTGGACGCCTTGAAAATATGTGCCTCATGTGCCCTTTCAAAAAACAGACATATTTTTATTAGTACATTGACATTAGCTTAATAGTCTTAATAAACATGTTGCTACAACAAATGAAGACCGTGGAGATACAGTTCCCACTGGAGCAATTTCACAACACAATTGTTGTGTTGGTACTCTCAAACATGATATTCTGGATTATCCCACACTGTAACTGCCTTTTAAGGACCCAACGTCTCCTGCTTGCTGTACTGACAAAACTGTTTTAATAACAGTTACATGTTGTAGCCCCAAGCAACAACCACTGCTTGGCATTCAACCCAAGAGCAGTATGCTACAACTAACCCAAGTCTGCACACAAGCAAAATAACCCCAAAGGATTCTAGTTTCCATATTAGTTTCCATAATAGGAGCCATTAGTGAGGCTGTGGTGGGAGGTGGCTTCCTGTCCTGTAAAATGAATTGGATGCTTGCCTTCGCTACTGTGCACATAACTGTAATACCTTAAGCCGTACACCCCGACATGCAGGAGAAACCCACTCTCAGAGTTTGAATTTGCTGACTTGCCACAGAACACAAAAGAGGAGCGCAAACATCGCACACACTTGGCTATATCCTCTTAACCTCAATATGGGGAATTTCTATAAGCCTGTTCAGTGTCGGAACACAACAAAAACCAAATGCAGAAAAAGCTCCACTGTGGTTACAGGGGAATGCAGT
Organism: Microctenopoma stevenorrisi; assembly: GCA_032270685.1. Classification (NCBI taxonomy): domain Eukaryota; kingdom Metazoa; phylum Chordata; class Actinopteri; order Anabantiformes; family Anabantidae; genus Microctenopoma; species Microctenopoma stevenorrisi. The sequence goes on along the minus strand of JAUMTR010000002.1, from coordinate 8,331,882 downwards.
AATAACACGAAAGTGAGTGGAATGGCTGGCATTTGATCTGGTGCGTTCATTTGGCGCCAGCTGTGGGGAGGCGAGACGGAAAGTAGGTCAGGAGAGTGAGAGAGCTTTGCGGCAGCTCTGGGTAGTCCACCTGGCTGCAGACACACCCACATGCATACTCATATGCACCCCTACACATCCACGCACAGCGGGTACACAGAGCAATCAGACATGCGCGGCACACAGAAAAAGGAAGGTATTTTACAGCTGCTGACACTCACGGCCTCTGCCCTTGGTTGCAGGAAGCAAGATCGGGGAGGGCGGGGGTAGAAGAGAGAGAAAAAGAACAGACGAGAGAGAAAGAAAGTGATGAGGGGTGTGTCAGAGCACAGCTGCATACTCAAAAGCAACTCTGACCAAAATGACTCTCCTACACAAAGTCAAGAAAAATGAGGCAATGCAGACACTAAATATAAACGTAATCTGGAATCATATATGTTATCTTTATCTATCTACAGTACTCTTTATAATACTTGCTGTATTATAAAGAGTACTGTGTCGTTCTGTGTGGTAATCTTTATCAGCAGAATGAGAGCAGTCAGTTAACTGCTGTAACACAGACCAATGTTGGTTAAGAGTCTATCTTCTTGTGCTTTATTCAGTACCGAGTCATAGTCAGCTAAGTTGACTCAATATTCCCACGTGTGAAATTCTCCTGAGCTTTACCACCGTGGTGACGTTGCTGTCAGATTTGCTGTGTAACTTGCTCGTGCACTGCTTCATTCAGACTGTCGTGTCTGCATAGCAGATAGAAGGTAGAAACACCGCAGAACGGTATTTATGCATCATTACGTGCAGCTAAAGATGTCTGAAAGTTGAGTCAACGACTACATATTTTTTAACAAACAATACCGCTTTAACAGAACAAAGATCAGTGGGACTGCTGATTATATACTTGTGACATAGATTTGTGATTATAAAACCAACTTGACTCGTTTTCCGTTGACTTCAAATGAGTGACTTAAACATGCATTACTTACAAACATGCAGACAAACACAAACCAAACGCTGGAGCAACACAACACTGCTTTGTCTACACGTGAAGACCGTGCTATTCAATAAACCAGTTTTATTACTCCTGCAAACAATGTTCCTTCATTACACACAATAAAGTGAAAGGTCTCCGGTTATTACAATGTGCAATATAAACATTTATTTAAAACGCACAACATTTTACTTTTGATCAAAGAGCCCCTAAGGTCATGTAAGCAGGAGGATATATGGCTAAGTCATTACATCGGACCCACATTCTGAACTTTACACTATGGCCGAGGTGCAGGAGGAAGCGCCACGCTAAAAACAAAGGTTGTATAATAAAACTGAAGAAGCCTTTTGGATGCAAACAACAAGCAACAAGCAGGTCCAACTGACACAAAACAACACTTCTGTTGGGGATTACATAACACGGGCCTTCTACAGGAGCCCAGAGATTATCTTCCAGAACAATTACGTTTCTGCATTTTTCTTCCTTTCAGTGGACAGCTGTGTTAGTCAAGTCATGCCACATCAAACCGGTTACCATTTGATGAGGGTGTGTATTTCCCTAAATAGGAACAAAGAGGAGCATTTAACAAGATGATGCATTCTTCTTTTTGTGTTACAATCAGATGCTAAATCAGACTGTAATACAGTCAGTCAGAGAACTGTGTGAGACCCGACGCAGGAAAAGAATGGAGTCTGCATGGAGAGTTGAAACCTTGGTGAAGCTGTGGACAGCTGGTTAGGTTAGAGGAGCTGCACAGAGCAATGCAGTGCACTCTACAGCAGATCAGTGTTGGAGCTGGAGAAGGAAGCAGAAACAGCACTGTTGCGTGAGAAGCTGGAGGACACGGTGACCTGATGCCAACCGCCTGACAACCACAGATCCACAGCAGCCGAGCAGTTGATTTCAAGCTGCCTAATCTCACACAGGTTGAGGCAGATTGTCACCACAAAGAAAAAAACATACTCCCACTCATTACAGAGAAATACAGACAATGCTAAGTTAACAAACCTGTACACATAAAATTCTAACGTCTACCATTTAGAATCACACCAAGCTTAAACATGCATTCCTATAGAACCATTCAATTCAATTCAACTTTATTAATATAGCGCCAATTTACAACATAAGTTATCTCAAGGCACTTTACAGTGTAAGGTTTAAGACCTTACACATTATATCAATATATACCAAAATATTTAGAAAACCCACAGTGAAAAGTTCTGTGCACATTTCTGCATGGTCGCCAACGTTGTCCCAGACACAGATTCACAACCAGAATCCACAAGTCTGCATATGTAACATTCACAATAACCACTGCAAAACTACAAAACCTGAGTCATAACAAAGAGTCCACCCCCCACCCCCACCCCCACACACAAACCTTGGCGAAACAGCGAATACCAAACAACAAAATCACAACCATATTTGTGTGTCAACAGTCTTTTAGCAACCCCCTGCTGCACACTGCGAGTTAAAGCAAACAAGTAAAAGTGTAAAAAGAGACAAACAACTAAAGAGTCCCCATACCGTCAAACCACTGTTGGAGAAATTTTTTTACTACTGGGCCTTAAACCCACGTTCACAGCTGAACCCACAAAACTATACTGTGCAGCTAAGGAATAACTGAACAAAAGACACTTTGTGGGGCCGGGTTGAGACTAAACACTAAAATGGAAGTTCTGGGGCGAGTAAAAAATGTCCCAGCAGACATTACAAAATCTTAAATTAGTAAAATCACGTGAATAACTTATTTCCTCACTTTACTCCATACAGGAGGAATTTCCTCCAAACAGCCTGACCTTTCCTTAAAAGCCACAATTCATTCATCCCTGTTGTTGAATGAACTGCCCCCACAGCTCCCTGGGGACAGATATGCTTCAAGAGAAGACAGTGAACATCTCAGGTTTATCTTTGGCATAAAGCAGCTGGGAAATCCTAGAGACCTGCCAAAAACATCCTCATAAGCAGTACTGTGTTAGAAGTAGGTTAATTCTACTATTTGGTTTTGGCACCATTTGGATAAGAAGTGCTGATCACAAACTGGAAGTGGGGGCGTGTCATAAGTACACCCAACACCACACAACCAAAACCTGCAAGGGGCGGTTTTTGTTCAGGCTTATCATAATATAAACTGTCCACCTCTCTGAGGGAGAACACACATTCCTACAGAACCACAGGAAAAATATCAGACCAGTGTTGCATATTCATACACCTCAATTTGTAAATAACAAATTCTGTGTTTAGGTTTAAAGTCTAGTCTGACTTTTTGAGCATTGGCTGGATTATCTAATCAACAGGCACTTGACTCAATTTAGTTTCATGTACGGTGGGCTGTAATAACTCACAATTAATAAAATCAACCAGGACACAATCATTAATCATTTTTGTCTCAGAGAGTAATAATCATCACCTTACGGCTTTTCAATTGATACATGCAAACAATGGCTCTTAAATGCTACTACAACATTAAGCTGACCATTCTCAAATAACTGGATTGACTTCGGGACTTAGAAATATCAGAGAGTAAACATACGAACAGCCCAATTTCTAATAGATAGGACGATTAAAATGAAAAGTTGAGGGCAGACCATGCAGCTGCCTGCATTTCTTACCTGGTAAAGGTGGTGGGGAAAGAGGAGGAAGGTGAGAAAGCCTCTGAGGCCCTCTGCATGAATGAGCTGTCCCCAACACCTTGGCTACCGTTGTAGGCCCTGCCAATGGCCGTCAGTGGGAGAAACAGGCTGGACACTGGCTTCTGATTCTTAGGCTGCTCAACTTCACTACTGCTTGTGTTGAGTCCAAAGTGGTAGGTTTGCCCACCTGAAGTGCTGACCCCACAGATGGATATGGGGTTGGAGTTGGGCATCTCCGTGGAGGACATGCTGTTAATTTGGCAATAACTATGGCCTGCAGATGTTTTCTCCTGCTTGATTAGACCTGGTGTGCAGAGCTGAATGAAGCCAGAATCCTTTTCTTTCTTTATCAACGTGGACAACGTGGCTGTAGGAGTTAGGGGGGACGCTGTGGATATCCCAGAACTGGACTGATCTGCACTTGTCATATTGCTACCGTTGATAGCAACAGAGAATGCCCCACTGCCATTACTGCTCTCAAACCTCTCGGAGGTGACTTCCCCCAGAAGAGAGTCATCTGCCAGAGTGGACAGGAAGGCATCATCACCTACATAGAAATCTGAGGGAGAACCTGTGAGCTCAAAGTCCTGGAGCAGGTCCAAACTGTTGTCATTGACCATTTTCTGGTTTATGCCCACATCTTTGTCAATCTGCTCAAAGTCATGATCGAGGTCAATAAGATCCTGTTCTCCTTTATCCATGGGGAACTCTTCATTTTTCAAGGAGAAGAAGTTGGGATCTGAACCCCCAGTAAGAGAATCCATGGTAGACCGGGAAATGTCGCGAATACTGGCCTCAAGATTTTCCGTCAAGGTTTGATGTCCAAATGTAGTGGTGGATGTGGCTGCGGACGTCTGGAGTAACTGCTGAGGCCTCTGAACTTTAGTCAGGCCTCGGGTATCTGGGTCTTCCAAAAAGAGGCCTAATGTGGCAGTGGTGGAGGTGAAGTCCTCTTGGATTCGGCTGTCGCTGAGGCCGTTAGGTACCTGTCCTGGCTGCATCAACACGCTGGATGGAAGAATGACAGAGCTGGCAGGGGTACTGGACGTGGCATGGTGAGGTGCCACTTTCAACAGACCCCCCACCTCAGGGCTTTCAGTGTAAATCAATTTGCTTAAATGGTCATCTCTTCGATATGGTACCTTCTTTACTCCGCTTTTCTCCATCTTTTGGTGGGGAGAAAAACAAGGCGTTACTGGCCACGGATAGAGTGCAAAGCAAACACATTCTACCTCACTAATAAGCGACAAGCACAAGTGTTTAAAGCTGGTGCAACCACGCTTTAATGTAATGTAAACCGATTGCAGGATGTGCACAGGGAGAGAACAACTAGCATAAGGTCAACACAAGTCTGGGCACAGTTGCCAGGCATGCCATCCTGCGCGCCCTTGATACAGCTAAAGATAGCTTACCGCGTTAGCTAACGCTGTAAGGAAAACGTTCACGCCAACGTACTGACAGTCGCGTAAGAGAACAAACACACACACTGCGCAGATTTGACCAAAGAGCTACATAAAGTTTGCACACGATTCGCTGGCTAATTGTTTGCATGCTAGCTTACGCTCGTTAGCAGTGCGGCTAACGGTTAGTGTGGCTGCGTTCCTCGCATTTCACACAACTCGCTGCCAGTAATGTTAGCCTGCTAGCTAACACAGCCTTTTAAACTACACATTTGTTAACATCAAATATATACCACGTCCCTGGGTCTGTCTTCATCTAACACACGTAGAAACTCTCTATTAGCAAAAGCTAATATTTACCCTTGAAATGGCTGATTGTTGATAGGTGTCCATAGGTCGTCTGTCAACATTGTTTTGGTTGAAAGTGGCAATCAACAACACGCAACACAAAATCGACTGTGTTCACCAGTCTTACACTTTATGCGTCGTATCCAAGCAACGTGGCTAATAACACGACAGTACGAAAATCTGACTCTACTTATGATCTTTTCAGTCATCCAGCTCGACCTCGCTGTCAGTAGTCATGCAAACTGCGTTAAAACTGGCGGAGCCACGGTGATTCACAGCTAGCCATTAGGAAAGTAGGCGCTAACCTCCAGGAAAAACATACAAAATGGCGAACAGAAGAGGCCAGCCCCGGAGTTGATCTGTTGACAACGCGCAGCGCCGCCTGCTGGCCGTGCCCGGTATCTTCCTATGAACTGACGTTTTAACTCTCAGGAGTTGTTAAGAGTTTTAAATTGAAAGTACGTGTATTCAGTAACGATTTACATGGACGTATTTACATTATGCTTTTCAACTATTATTTTCAGTGCATTTTAATAAAGCCCGGACTCAAACAACAAGTAAAGTAAAGTGTGGAGGTCGCTGCATACAGTACATACATCCATTAAATCACAGACATGCATTAGTAGTCTACAAATGGTGTTCATGTTAGGTCAGCATTTGTCTCCTCTTTCAGGACTGTGCACACAGCTGCTCAGTGAGAGGCTCCTCCGTCTCACAGCTGACGACGCAGAGAGAGAGAAACATACATGTGAGGCAGCTGACAGTGAGGCCCATAAATTATCGCACACATGGCACTAAATAATGACGCCTAAAATGTTCAAGTGATACGATTTGAGTGCACTGTGGCTTTAGGTGCTACATTTCCACGTTTGCTCATAGGGCACAAGTCTCAGGGCTATTTACCAGATGTGTTGCAATTTCCTGTTGAGTGTAAACATGGATTTAAGGACACTTTTGTTCACGCTCCTGTTCAGACACTTATAGTTTAGTAAACCAAAGCTTCAAACTTCTTTTTGTATGGCTCCAGATTTTATCAAGAGCAGTCAACTGATGCAAAACACAGTGGATTCTGTTGTGCAATGTTACATTTAAAACAGCATAACGTAAAGAACTTGTTGCTATTCTATTAGAGATGTATTTATTATCTCCACAAATGATTACTTATAAATTGTTATGAATGACAAACAAGAATGTTCATTAAAAATGATTCTTTACATACGTTTGTCTGCTTAGTGTGCTGCCCTAGGTGCTCGGGAGGACACCCTTTGTCACTGAAAAGGCTGCGTTCTTTATTATTATTTAGTGACCTGTGATTAATGGGTGACCTTTTCACTGAAGTCTTATGAATGCTTATTTTTGGCAGTATGAAGTAAAGAACGCTTGGCGTTATAGAACCCTTTTTTGCAACACTTTTATGAATTAGAGAGGAAACAGCTAATTACATTTCTTTTCTTGAGAGAACTGTGTTGTTAGTGTTGTTAAACATAAACATTTTCTTCCTTCACATCCTACATTATTCATGCTGAAGTTGCATGAAATTCAACCCCTTCCAAACGATGGATTCTTACCTGGGAGTAATGCACGAACAGGAAACAACGCAAAGACAGGAGGCAGGGAAATTAGCTTTAATGGGAGGATGAGTGAGATGAATAAGAAACCGGGTTCGTAGCGAGTATGCGGAGAGAATCATTTCTAAGCAATGGGTACTCTACCCGCCCTATAATTTACTACACACTAAACACCACAATATCATGTGTAACCTAAGGAGTAAAACCTCATATCACAGGAAAAGAGATCAGTGGGAAGCTCACTGTGGCTCTAAATCCCCACTGTTTGAATCCCACTAAGTCCCATGTGGCTGCTTAGCAACCCCCCCACCATCCAGCACAAAATACTCTGAATTAACAGGGTAAAGCGTGACCGCTGCCTCGTCAAAATCACAAGTCAAGGGTGCTCGCCCATCATCAATGTCTTCTCTCAGCACTGCAGCAATAAAAACTAAAGATTTGTTACATGGCGTCAACACACACACACACACACACACACACACACACACACACACACACACACACACACACACACACACGCAAAACAAACCCAGATGTACATGTGACATATGTTCTTTATATGGCATCTCAATCCCGGCTTCTCTGTGGCGTACACTGATGGCTCTGTGACCAATTCACTGAGCAGGCCCTGAGCATGAACCCAAGCTCTTCCTCCTATAATCAAGAATAAGTAAGAGTTTTTCTCCATTAAAACAGCTGGGTGTTCATGTGTTACTATGTTAAATGACAGAGTAGTAAGGACTTTTCCTAACTACTCATTTTTAAATAGTGTTACAGATGTGGATGGGAGAGGATCGAGCTGCCGTGAGGTAAAGAGGACTGAGATCTCTCCATGGTGCTGAAATAAGAATGAACTCGGTCAAATCGATGGGATCAATGAAGGGATACATTTCCATTTTCCGTCACAGGGAGACTGGGTGGGTGCCCGAAGGTTCAGTTGGTTGCGTAAGAGCTCAGCTGTCTAGTCCAGCCAATGTTTGAGCAATTACGGGCTTTTAGACGGAAAAGGATTTGGAGTGTTTTTACAGTGTCCTGCACATCACCAGCTCTGTTCACGCGTAGCTGTCACTGCCGACGAGTCTCTGAGCAAGACCCTGCATGGGACCTAACCTCTCACCCTCCTTCTGGGATAAGCGGTAAATGTAAATGTGAAAGCCTCTGGGAAGACTTAGAGAAAGGGATTAAAATCCGCAACGCTCTGATGTTTAAACTGCATTAGAGCTGAATCCTCTCTGCCGGCAGCGCGGTGCCTGAAGCACCGTGGCATGGTCACAATTCCGTGGAGAAACAGCCCAGATGCAGCCACATCAGCCCGCTGCATGTCGATCGTGTGGGAATGTCATTTTCCTTTAAGATGATGTAAGACATTACTTCATGGGACGATTTTCTTTCTCTCTCTCTCTCTCTCTCTCCCTTTCTCGCGCACAGAGCTTGGAGCAAAGATGATCTCAAACCTTCTGCTGGACCAAGCGTTTCCGCACTCAGCACTTTGGAGAGATGAGTGCGCACAGGAGTCCCGCTCCCCTCTCTGCGGAGCACGTTTCAGCATCCCAGCTGTCAGGAGCGACACTCAGCTGCAGAATGATGGCACGCACGCACCTCCTTCCATTTATCTCCGAGTAGTGTGTTTGGACTAAGAGTCAGGCGCCAGAGGCTAAACATTTTCACAGAAAACTTGAGGGAATTTTTACACTTTTTCTTTTATGGTGGGAAATGTCAGAATGACACGAGGATAACATTTCACGGTCCCGGTAATAACCCAGCGCGCTGGATGTCTGTAATATGACGCTGGTTCGGAGCATCGATTGTTTTAAAAAAAGGATGCAACGTGGGCAGGGATATTTACGCATGGGCTTAAAGGATACGCTGTAGGCACACCTTGGAACTGTTTGGCATGACAGCAGACGCGAGGACTGCAGCTTGACATCCAGATTGCGCCTTTTGGTTTGAGTGCGTCCACACCATGCAGCGACGCCCGACACGCTGAACTTCTGGGACGTTCGCGCTCTGTGACTCGAGGTTGAGGTTTATTGCAAGAGCTGGAGAAGATGAGCGAAAACTGCAAAACGCAACTAGCAAAGGAGCAAGACTCGGCGCCGTCCCCTCCATCAGATGTCATTGAGCTGAATGTGGGTGGACAGGTGTATTATACTCGTCACGGCACATTGACGAGCTTCCCAAATTCCCTACTTGGGAAACTGTTCTCAAACAAAAAGGGGTCTTCCAATGACTTGTCCCGGGACCTTAGAGGACGCTATTTTATCGATAGAGACGGCTTTCTGTTTCGGTATGTATTGGATTACCTCAGAGACAAACAAGTTGTCCTCCCTGACCACTTTCCTGAGAGGGGACGGTTGAAACGAGAGGCGGAATATTTCCAGCTGCCAGATTTGGCCAAACTTTTGTCATCAGACGAATCTAAACTATTTCCCGACGAGTTGTACTGCAGTGATTTCGACGACGCGTCGCAGGGCAGCGACCAGAGGTTCTACCCTCCGTACTCCGTGGACAGGAGGTATGGATACATCACGGTCGCTTTCAAAGGCGTCTGCGCCGCGGGAGGCAGAGAAAGTCAAACTGATTCCAAGGCCAGAAAGTCGCCGAGGATCGTCATCAGCAGCAGGATTGGCTTGGCCAAAGAGGTTTTTGGAGACGCCCTGTATGAGAACAGGGACACGGACCGACCACCGGATCGATACACGTGCAGGTTTTCCCTCAAGTTCAGGCACCTGGAGAGAGCTTTCGACATGCTGTCGGAGAGCGGCTTTCACATCGTGGCCTGTAACTCCTCTCTGACCGCGTCCTCCGCCGGTCATTACGCGGATGACAGGGTTTGGTCCAACTACACCCAATACATCTTCTACCGTGAGTGATAGTTTATTACTCCTACTTTTAGAAGTGATGGCTTTGACTCCTAGAGGTCATGTAAACATCAGCCAAGCTACACAGAAACACTGAAGGCGCCACACCCTCCCCAACACAACTCCAGTCTGTACAACCACCAGTGTGTTCTGGGCTTACGGGTGGTTTTGTCATTGATTGGCGTAAGGATGGATACCGTTTCCCATAGGAAATCCCTTTTCCTTAATGTTTTCGTATCAGGGTCCGGTTTCAAAGGTGCCTTGCAGAAACCGGCGTGTGTTCGCTCACACCACCAGGAGGCATGCTCGGGTTACAGCGCACCTCCCCTCAATCTTTGCATTCCCCGCAGTGGCTTTAAACTTCTCTTCTGGGTCTGAGATAAGACGCCAACTTGCCCACGGGCCTCAAGGGAGTTGAGTCACAGTGATGCCACACTTCAAGTAGCCGTGCGTCATGCGTAAACGCGGGCTGCCGCTCACATTCTGCCAGCCCATGGCTTATGAATAACATAGCACCAGTGGGAAGCAAACTTTGACGTAGATTTTGCTGTATTCGCTTGAAAACTTTGTTACTTAAAATAGAAAATGTGCTAGATTGCTGTGATCATGGTACATTCCGCAGAGGGAGGGGGTTGGACCATATGGCTAATTAAAAATCACTTTGGTTTTCAATTCTTTCTGAATTGTTCCTTTTGGAAGAGCTGAAGAAAACACAGTCGGTGGGTCAAGGTTGGAGGTGCAGGAGTGTCTATTGTTTGCTAAAGATTTATCAGTAGTGCTGTTAATACAGGGTAATTACAACAGTAGGGTCTGCATTGATCTGTAATAACATCCATCCAGGTAGAATTTTCCTGAGTCATTCAACTTTTTCGAGCAGCATATGGTGTTGTTGTTAACCCCCCCCCCATTAACAGACACTGCCCTAGGACAAAGACATGGGACATTAGAGGGAGGAGGAGAATGAGGCACATAAGAGTGCAATAAGTACAGCACGGAAGGATAAAAGATGCAGTTAGAAGAGCACACAGAGGAAACGAAGAGCGATGGGGACCTTAAAGAAGCGAAGTGAAAGGAAGTGAAGAAGAGGGAGATGAGCAGATGGAGGAGAAAGCAGCTAAGCAGGAGGGATGAGGGAGTAAAAGTTGTATGAGACCTGGCCATGGGGAGAAAGAACTGAGGCAGAAAGAAGAGAGCAGGAGAGAGGAGCAAAAAATAGATGAAAGTATCAGACAGGAAAGTTCATCGGGTCTGAGGGAGCACAGAGGAAAACATTTTGGGTGGTAAGACACAGAAAAAAGAGTTTTTATTAAAAGAGAGCGGACAAGGTGAGGCTGAAAGGAAATGCACACACACAAACACGCACGCAGCATTAGGAGACAGAGTCCTAGTCGGGATGATGGATAGACACATCAGAGGCAGACAGGCGTGAGAGCCCTTGCTTCACAGCAGCACAGCAGCCTGCATTCACTTTCCAAACTAATACTGTAACCTGATTCTGAATGTGGGACACTGGCTGGCCTAGGGCAGGTAGTCCTAAGCTAAGAATGCATGTAGACAAGTGTACCTGAGGGGAGGCATGAAACAGATGTGCTTTATTGTCGTTTGTTGTTTTTTTTTTTTTTTAGAAGAACATATCAGCGCTCGCCAATTACATATGGAGTGAATCAGCGAGTGTAAAAAAGAGCAAGTCAGCAAAGTCAACAAAGTGAGAGACTTTCTTCCAGCCTGTCAGTTCCTTGGTGTCACTGACGCTGCTCTACTTTATCTCTAATCTGTGCGTCGTTGTCTACAGGCTCCACTGACTCCCTATCAGTGTAGATTTCACTTTTCAAAGCACCCCGGTAGAGATGGATCATTTTAGTGCATGGTTTCGTCTGCATTATTAGTCAAGAGACATTCCCTCATTAGGTTAGTGAGATACTCTCAGTTATTGCGATCCACTCCCACCTAAACAGACAGGAAACACAATATATTCTGCAGGTTTCTCCACAGACGGAAACAAATGACTCCCTCAGCAAAAGGGCACTGTCCTCATGATGCTGCAGTGTCTGAGCATTCATCACGAACGAGAGTTTTTGCACCTGATAACAATGATGAATAATGCACATTTAACCACATATGACTTTTTCACTCTTTGAATAAGCAGTTCAGCCAGAGAGAAATATATCGAACCTGAAAAGCGGTGCGCGTTGGAGTGAATGTGAGTGGCAGCAGTAGTTGGTTTAGTCAAAAACTCTGGAGGCTTTTGAAGATTAAAAGATGAAATGTCAAATGTTTTGAAAGAGTAAGTAACAAACCTAGTGTGTATTTTATTCTTCTTAGGCTTTGTACTATAGCTGATCCTCTCAGGTTATTGGTCCACAAAATGTAGGTCATTTAGCATGATAGGGACATTTGTTTTTTGATTGGCAGCGACAACATTATTGATGTAGTGATAACTTTCCAGTTGGCATTTGAGGCCAGTCTCCTCATTGCTAATTATCTCTGGGGAAAGATGAGAGTGCTGGCTAATTAAAAAGCAATCTGTGATCCTAAAATATTTCCTTGTCTGTAGTCATCCACTAAAGATTCAATTTAGATATATAAATGCTGACCTATTTTACGGGCAATTTAAATACAAATTATAGTTTACAATGGGAGAAGATTGTTTCAGTCAGTTGATACGTAAAAATGACCATAATTATGGGCAGAAAACATAATAACCTACTTCATCAGTCTACTTTGACATCACTGCTTCTACAACACAGTGGCAGAGCGAATTATCCCTGAACATTAGGTCCGGTAACATCAGAGGCAGCTTTATCTTTACACTTCTGAAACAGCCGCGCAGCAGCGTATTGTCAGAACGGGACAGACATACAGTAAAGATGAAGAATGATTATGTTCGCCAGGTGTGCTCTGTTAATGTATCTGTGCAGTCTTCGTTTGGGTGGTGAATGAGGTGATATGTGGCCATAATGACTCCCGAACAATGGCTGCGACGCAGCACGGAGAGAAAGGAGAAAGTAATCAGTTGCTTGGGGTTTAATGGAGGCAGAGATTGGGCCGTTCCCAGAGAGACTCGATGGAGTCTGGATGGATCTACAATGCCTACAAGAGATGGATGGTGCTCCCATGAATAACTCACATATATCTTAGAGAGCACTGGGGCAGAAAAATGTCCAGACTTAGAGTGTGTGCGGTTGCTTGAGTCATTTTTTTTCACTATAGTTGCAGAAACGACCAGCAATGCCACCGTCAGTTCACGTAGACAATTTGGCTGACCTTGAGAGTAAAGCTCAGTTTGCTGAAAAGATGCAAAATAAAAACAATGTTTCCTAAATCAGTCGTTCTTTGAAGTAGTGGTGGTTCTACTGGTATAGTCTTCTTGGGTGCTGTTCACTGCAGTATTAAAATAGGTATAAGCAGAGAGTGCTACGATTGTAGAATTTTTGATTAGGGACTCAAAAAAAGACTATTTATGATAAAAATATGCTAAATCACTCTCAAACTCTCCCACTGTCTGTGCTTACTTATTGGTTTTCTTTGGATGGATTTCCCTGCAATACACTATGTGACAAATTACAGATGTTGGGCATGCCCTTGAACACACCAAGATTGTGCGTTTCAAAATAAACCCTACTAATAACTTCTGTGTTGGGCGAGTCTCACGTTAAAATAAAAACTATCTACTTAAATAAAAAGAAAAAATAACGTCAGAGCCCAGTTAGCAGCCTTGTTCAGCCTTAATTTGAATATTGTGGTTTGGGTCTCTGTTCTGCTTCTGCTGCACCGTGTAGCTGTTTGAGAACAGGTATAACGACTCTCTCTGACATCTAACACCTTAATGATCCCTCCAGAGAAACTTCATAGCTACTTGGATGATAGTCCTCAAACTGTGTGCAGGCCTGAAGACAGGGGCATCCCCTGAAGCCAAAGGGAGGACTTATGGTGGCAAATGCATCCTATGTATGTGGTTACTGTTAATAAAGTTTGCCCCAAAGACAATGAATCAGTGTGTACCAAGCTCTGAATATCACCTACTTCAGCCTGGAATTGCCCCCTTTCTTTCCTCCAACTTCCTGAGATATCCTATAGGTGATGACAAGAGCGCTGCAAATTCTTCGCTGATGCTTCTGCAGTGGAGGGGTGTGGTGCTGGGTCAGGGGACAGGCCCACAGGGAGAGGCAGATATAGACATTTCTATCTGTCTGTGCTGCTTGTTCACCTCCCTGTCAGGGAGACACTCAGCAGGCAGCCACCCTCCAACCCTGGAAAGGGACAGTACCCCCTTGCCATCAACAATCAGCCAGTGAAGCTGTCACTTCCCTCACGGGAAGCAGATAATTTGGGCTGGGGCAGTCTATGAGAAACTGTTAGATATGCTCCGTGTCCTTGAATTAGGTCACATAAAGCTTGTCAGGGCTCCACGTCTTATTTCTCAACAGCTCCTTGTTATCACTGCTGCTGAAGATGGTTGTTTCAGTAGAGCAGAGGTAATTAATACTGACAAATTTAAATGTATGCAGATATAACATATAAAAATATTATCTGACAAAAGCAGGGCTGGATTTCCTTCTCACTGTAAGAATGGTCACTGCTTTTCACAGGCCTTTTTTCTACTGCAAGGACACGCTGGCCTAATTTGTAAGCTAACAAGCATGTAAACTACACTCTTCCTGGGGCAGTGGCAGAGTAAAAATTATTTGTGCAACGGGATATGAAAGCTGGAGAATTTAATAGTGTGTCTAATACGAGAGCGTCTCCACTCGTATGAGCTTAACTCCATCAATATATATTCTTCTCTTTACCGAACTAACTACCAGGTCTGATAGTAAATTTAAACATATACAGACCACTGCAAAAAGATCAGTGTCTCAGATTTTACTTTTTAAATATGTTATGTATATATTCCCTGTGTTTTCAGACCTCAAATAATGGCAACTATTTTTTCCCAGAGCTATAATATATATATATATATATATATATATATATATATATAATATAT
>JAUMTR010000002.1:8259502-8309411 GCA_032270685.1 Microctenopoma stevenorrisi | reverse complement strand
TTTAATAAGCTGTGATTTATAGTAGGCCTGGCAACTAAATGCATTTATTTATTTATGAATACACCCCTGAGGGACAAAACCTCCCCTCATCTTATGCCTTGGGCAGCAAGAAGCTCTGTTACACACACACACACACACACACACACACACCGCAGTGACATGTGTCAGTCAATAGTGCTGACTTCAGCAGGGGCTGGGTCTACTGTGAGTCTACTTTTGCACTTCTTTGGTGCCATATCTTTACTTTACTTTGCTTGGCAGACTCCCTCACCTGGCTGCTCTGGCGCCAGAGTCAAGGTACAACAATGGACACACAGACATTCACGTCCTCCCACAACCAGACAACCACTGTCAGTATTACACTTTATATTAATCAATCTGTATCTTCTATGCAGCTCCGCACATTCTTGGATATTCTTCGGTTCCCCTTCATCCAGGATTAATTAAGGCTTCAGGCATCACTGCATAAAGTCTGAGGGTCCTTAGTGACAAGAGGAAGAGAGCACGTAAGTGAAGCAATGCAGAAAAAAGAAAAGTCACTCCACTGCCTTGTTATGAGGTCAGTTAAGTGCACTTGAAGCCTCTCTGCATTTGTGCAGGTGTACTTAGTTGTTTTTTTTATGTTACCTCTTGTCAGCTGTAAGGAGGCTGATTTACAACTAAAGTGTCTTCCACTTGTCATTTTCTACCTCATTACCTTATCCCTTTCTCAAGGACTGCTCTGGAGAATATACAGGCTCAATTAAGCTGTTGTGACCACAAATCCCATTGCTCATAAATCACCTCTAAAGGCTACTCATCAACACCGCTACACCACAGTGTAAAGAAGCATACAATGGCATGTGCTGCTGAGCAGGACACCGGCTATTATAAATCAAGGGAGGATTACAGTAGATATTGCAGTGGGTAAAGTACAGTAGGACACTGCATCATAGCTCTGAACAATAATCTCTGAATGTCTGACAGCTGTGATATCAGGCAGTGGAACAGGACAGGTGAACTGTTATGATGCTATGGGAGAAAGGACAAGGAGTTATTCATGTACATCCAGGCTGAAATCATGGCACCAGTGGAATAGTAAAGACAGAATATTTTCCTGTTTTGCAAAGCCGGGTTTTGTACAGTCAAAATGTGCTACACTCGGTCTATTAAATAATCAGTAGGGGAACATTGTGTTAATTCCTCCAAACATCTTCCCAGTGCTGTGCAATTGGAATTGCATGCCGGAACCATACCTTGAGGTGTCATTACTTTATAAAACACCCTCAAATAGCTTGAGAGCCCTTTTTAGAGATAAAGACTCTGTTGGCTGTCAATTTCTTTCATGCCTTTTACGGAGGGCTGGGACAGAAGCCTTGCTATGAATGCATTACAGAGATATTACTGTCTTAGTAATCTTAGTATTAAATTTGAGCATTTGACTGCATGAGGTTCACGTTTAATTAAAACAAAACCTTCACACATCTTTTTAGTCTTATGGAAAAATCTGCAGAATTTTATGTAGCTGGAATCGACTTTGTATGCTGGTAGATGACAATCATGAGGCACACAAACCCACAATGAAGGATATTCACTCCTCTGTCACATTTCTTTGAATATAATCCAATCTATTTTCAGTGGTAATCTGTTGTTTTTTAAAGGAAGGGGAGTACAGTACTGCACAGCAGACACTGCGCATTACTGCCAACTACATTAGTGCCCAGTTACACTCATTAAACAGCATTCTTCTCTCTGGAGAAGTAATTATCTCATTGTCACTTTCCAGTACAGGACTGCAGGATGTATTTTTTAGAGCTATTATACAGCATTTCTGTGAGGCTATGCATGTAAGAACCCCCTCATACACGGAGCACCAGATTAATCCTTTCAGAGATTAAATGTTGCACACAGATGGTGAGCATGTCCCATCCACACTGACTGACCTGCTGCCGTCACTGTTATCAACAGGGCACTAAACATTACTGCACAGATGACCTAAAAGCATGTCGCGTCTGGAACTATACATTCTGTGGTAAGTTGAGACATGGACAAAGATGATACAGCGTTTACAGTATATTATACCACTACCAGGATGCTGGGGTAATGACTAGATAAAAGAAGCAAAGCTGAGACTACAGTACTGAAAAAATAAAACAATGTCTGCTCTGCCATCTGCTTCTCAGCCAATCTTCGTGGCTGTTGATATTGATATGGAAATGGAATAGAAATAGAAATAGAAAACCTTATGTACACACACACACACACACACAAAAAGCTTTTTAGTTTGTCCGGCACCTGCATTCGATGCTTCTCTGGCTTCCAGTGGTTAACCTGACAGATACTTACCTAATGTGGAGTCAGTCCATAGAGGTGCTTTAAATTACCTTAAGTCTTCCTATGTTACGACCACATTCACTCTCCTGTACATTTCTACTGCTGAACACACCTGATTCCACTAGTTCAGATAACTGTATTTCATTTAAGAGCATAAAACTAGCATCTTTCTGACAGACCTGGAATCATGAGCTACGTATTTCCTCAATCCCATGACAATAATATCTTCTACTCTGCTCCCTTTCAAGTATTGATGCTAAAACGATTCCAGGGGCTGAAAATGCATAACGGTGGGTGTAAAAGTAAACAACACAAAAGCTGAGCTGATGCTGTTTGTCCTGAAGCAGTGAAAGCATTAGGATCCCTGCACTCTCATTAATCTCTATTGGCCTGTGTCGCCACTCAGATTACTCCCATCTCCAGCCTCAGACTCTCATTAGCTGCATACTTTGAGCCGTTATTCAGCCATCACAGAAAGGCCACAAAACAAATGGTATTTACCTCAACGGTCATATTACTTCCGGGGGTGGGGGGTGGGGGGTATGACTCTAGAAAGCCAAAAGATGGGAAAAGAGTTTGAAACTCATCACCGAGCTCCAGTACATTCACTCCCTCTGCAAGTGTCAGGCTGTCATCTGTCATCCAAGAACATGACAAACAGCTGAAATGAGCTGGAGAAGGATTTGACACAGATGTCTGACATCACCATCTAATCCCTCACTACAGTCTGGAAATGCCACGATGGGATGAACTTGATTGCCATGGCAACAAACTCAAAAATAATCCTGCAGACCCTGAAAGCCTGGATGATTGGGTTTGATTGTGGTATTAAATCACAGCCTGCTTCTACGCCACAGAATGAGTGATTTCCAAATTAGGGCGCTGGTAATTAGTCACCCTCATGAAGACGGCTCGCGATCTATCACAGTCCACAATCAAAGAGCTTACTGGTGTGGTTTTAACCTACAAGCTTCTTACACTTTGCCTCAACAGTAGCACTGATCAAACCTGCAATACACAACTGTCTGTCATGTATTTCCAGTGCTGAATGATCAAAATATGAATCCGTCATTTTCTGAGCTACATGAGGCAGAGGAAAGTGAAGTGAAGGTGAAAGTGGAGGAAAGATGAGTGTGTGAGGGTAAGGTGCAGGTGTGTGCGTGTGGGGGGGGGGTTAATCTGAGCTACCCTGTGATAAATACACAGTTTGGGTGTCCGCCATGAGTCAGGGACAGTTCTACTGCGTGATTACCTCCAGATAAAGAAGACTTGGGCAAGCAGGATCTGAGGTCCTTGAGGAAATTGAGGCAGGACGTCAACACAGGATCCAAGCAGGAAGAACAACTCACTATTATACACTATTTTTTCCTCTTTTTGCAGAACAGTTCCTAAAACGCAGTGAGAACAAACTTAGACCATGGTGGAAAGTATGACTGCTAGTCATTGGTTATTATTCAGTATTCTGCTAGCGCTGTTATATTTCTGTGTGTGTGTGTGTGTGTGTGTGTGAGACAGCCTTCAGCAAATGCATAAACCCCTCCAAGGGACTGGTGACATTTCCCGGTTTTGTGCGCCATACAGATTATATTCACAGTTTAACAGGAGTCGTGATCTGGCCTGTAGATGGCATTCAGTGTCACCTTAATCACATCTGACACACTTCATCACTGCCATGACCGCATCTTCCATTTATCAGAAAAATGTCACAGCAGAGTGAAGCTTGACTGACAAAGGAGGTTGATATATGTGGCTTAAACGTGAACGCATTTCATTCACATGTTCACGTTTTCTTTTATTTTTTTACCTTTATTTTTCCAATCCAGGTTCGGTATAGTTTGGCCGAACAGTTAATTGAACAGTTATTTAACTGGAGCACTGTAGTGCAGTGTGTTTGTAATGGATGTACACACAGAGAGAGAGAGAGAGAGAGAGAGAGAAAGGAAGAGGTTGCATAACCTATTTTGAATGCTCTGACTCCTTCTCCAAAATTGACACCAAGCAAACAGTGTGACACATGTATCTGCCTACTGAATGGGAATTAGACACACACAAAAGCACATCAAAGGCTATGATTGAGGGGGTTTGTTCCACAGGAGATGAGTGAAAGAAACTCAGCCAGTCATTTCAGATGTGAATTACTTTCATCATCCGCACACGTACAGCGGGCCATAATAATCATGTTACAGCGTTTACTTTGTGAGGGGAATTTTCCTGTTCGCGGAGCCTTGAGGGACAATAAAGAGGGGCCACTTATTCATAAACCGCGCAGGATACATGCGACTTTTTTGTCTTTCATGGAAAACAGCAAAACCTGTAATGCTGCTTCACATTTGATTTGACGCTCTGACGAATTAAAGTGCAAAAGCCTTTGTGCTCCGTAAAGCAGTAACGTGATATAAGCAGGGGGATAGGGAAAAATATTTTTACACTGCAGGTCACATATATGAAGTATAGTTTCATTTTTTATAAAGCCTCAGTAATTTTCCTAAAATATCTTCGAGCTATATGTTTTTGCAATCATCACTCAAACAGGAGAAAATAATGTATTTGTCAGGGACTATTTTCAGCTCTGGATTAATCCAGTTTTGGTGCCAGGACAGTGTATGAGAGATTGACTTATAATAAGCCACAGAACCCATGTTCTTTTCAGTGAGGGAATTACACTGAAACTAGTTGATTGCATGCCTCATGATTTATGTCCAGTGCCAGTATTCGATACCAGTACAGCACCTCGGCCGCTGTCGAAGTCCGACATTGAGAGAGCGACGTTCACAGACCTCAGTCAGTCCTGAAAATAATTATTAGTCGCAGCCTTAGTAGAAAGCACGTGTTTTAAAAGGTATTGACGGGATGGATGCTGTGGTTTAGGAACATTGAAGGGAGTGGCTCAGGGTTTAGCTACACAGCTCACGCTTCTAAGTTGTTTTTTACACTGTTGTTTGAAAGCATTACTTTTAAAATGGCAAAATGACTTTTGTCAGATGAGACGTCCTAAGATGGTAAGAAGCTTAGATAAAAAAAATTATCAAGATCTGCTTCATGTCCTACAAACCTTATATTAGTAAAATGTTTGGCCGCTGTTGTAAAACAACTTTTAAAACACAATTTATTTTGTATTTGTTTAACAAATATTCATACATTTTCAGTACTGAACCAGACTGTTCTAGTTTCCCATCACACTGGATAATGGACTTCAGTGAGAGGAAGCAGTGTCCCATTTCAGGTCTTTCATGCCGGCGCAGGAATGAGATGCACAAGGCTCGATTCATGGACTAAGCAATGTAGGAACATAAAGAGCGAGTCGGATAAAAGCAGCTAATGTGAGTGAAGAAGAAGAACAACAAGAGGACTAAAAGAGCAGAGAGGGGAGACGCAAAAGCAGTCCCAAAGGCAGTAAAGAGGCAGCTGGCTCAGAGGTGTGCTCATCCTATTTTTAGTTTCCCTTATGCATGTCTCAAACTCATACAGCTGCTGGAGCATTTGCACACCAAAAGACTTCAGCACCATCATTCTTGCAGACAAAAAAAATCCATGCAATGGGAAAACTTAAACAGGCTCCTGGCTCAGGTGTCTCAGCTGTAATTGTCCCGCCCCTAAGCCGTGCTTTCCCCAGGTTGTGTTCTTTAGTCACTTTAACATCTGAATACAAATGTGTAGAATAAAATCTCATGATCCAGTGTGGTGCTGATGCACACCGCCTGCAGCTCTGTGTGAGTAATGTATGGAGGGACACAAAAGGCTGGGAGAGCAGGCAAGAGGTCATTCAAGACATAGTGGGCTGAGATGTCATCCTGGGGTCTCCAGGAAATGTAGGATTGCGTAACTCGTTCCAAAGGCTGCTGGGAAAAAGAGGGAATAGTATATTTATTGTTTCCCTAAAGAAACACATTGACACTGTTATGGTTACAAAATTTCGGAAACCTTAAAATCAATAATGGCTTCAAACTAAACGGCAAAAAAACAAAAACAAAAAGCGTCATTACCAGTAGAACTGATGCATTATAAATGAAAAAGTCCCTGAGCCAAACCTCATTTAGGCAATGACTGAAACAATGTCAGTGCTGCGATAATAAGCTCCGGCACACGTAGGTAGGGGAGCAACTTAGCGCACTACCCAAAAGTAAGAAAAGAGGTTGTTTCATTTATTTATCAAAGATGAAATATTTATAGGATTCAATCTGCTGGCAGAGGACGGACAGGCAGAACAAAATGTGGGTGGAAGAATTGCAAAGTCGCTTTAGATGGATGTTTAAAAAGAAGCATCTGGTGGATGGTTGCTTGCTACTCTGCATACATTTTCCTTTTCAATTACATTTCCAGGCTTTCAGGGAAGACATGACGGAGTCAGTTGACCCTGAGTGACAACATTTAGCAGGCTGTTAATGCATCACGCTGTTGTCAGAGTGAAGGAGTGGACACCTCACCTGCCTATCTGCATACAAACACAAGCACATATTAGTTACCCCCCCCCCCAAAAAAAAAAACGCAGACGTTCTGGTTAAACCAGTTCGACTGAAGTCTGGTGTTTTACCTCTGAACACATGATGCAGCCTCACCTCGTGTGAGAGAAAGCTCACGGGCTTTATTGAAACTGGTTAACACAACTTTCAGCAAAGGAGGAAACAAAACTGACTCACCTCAAAAGCACCTGGGAACTTCTGCAACTATGACAGTCAACTAAATTCTGGTTGGAGGATTAGTTCCCTGAGAAAGGGAGAAGTTAATTATGGCACTCAGATGCACCTAAAGTGCTGTTCAATGTGTGGCTAATCCCCATCAAACTGCTGCTCAAGGATTATGCAATTTTGACTGGCACCTTGTTAAAATTAAACTTCTGAAACACATCCTTGTGCACTTGGAAGAATATCTGCACATACAACACAGTCAAATGATCAAACACAGCCACAGACATAAGGGGGGGAGAAAGAGACCCAAAAAAAAAGCGGGAAAGGCAATGCTGCGACAGATCACATTCAATGAGTTAGCAGCACTCCCGGAGTAAGACAGCATTTTAAATAAAACATGAAAGCTGGAGACGAAGGCGCTCCTCTTCACGCGGCAACTTGTGACAAGCCATGATATTCTGAGAGACAGCCCCCCGAGCTCAGAGCGATCCCCAGGGGGATCCTTCCCTCTCCATCAGATAGATTATATATCAGAACCATCAAATATGGTTCTTCATCCCGCAGGATCTCCTGAATGGAGACCAGACTGACCGTCTGGCTGTAAGGAGCTGATAAGGGTTTATGTGCAGAGCAGCAAAACACTTCCAGCTCTATAGCTGTGACTGGATGACAGGAGATCCAGCAGTCAAGCAGGAGTTACGTTTCAACCCAGAAAAAGGAGCGAAACATTACAAACTATAATCAAGTTCTTTTGGCCTCTGCCGGAGCCACTGAGCTGTGATAGATGCTTCTCAGAGTAATGGGCCTGTATCAACACTGATAGGAACGTGTAAATAAGTGATGGCTACTTTCTCCCTCTTTTTCTCTTACTCTCACTCTCTCTGTAAAAGGCATGTGTACGTTTTTAGATTTCCCCGAGTACTGCTGACGCGAAGAAAGATATGAAAGATTCATGCTTGTTTAAAAAATTCAAACGGATGTCCTGAACCTTCTGTACAAAGCCAGTATGGATAAATTATTTAGCCTTGGGGTGCAAGAAAGGCGAATGTGAGGTTTGCACCCTGCAAATAAAAAAGCAATCAATGAATACAAACGATGATCATCATTCTCCAGCGTTACCTGGGACAGCTCAGCATACCCAGTGAAGGTTAATCATCTCAGACGTCCATCAGCTCCAGTAGGATTTCCTGCGCTGCACTGTGCTGGCACTGGCTGGTACGTGAATGCACCAGCAGAGGGAGACTACGTCACACGAGACAGCTCCTGCACATTTGTGCTCCTTTTTTCTCTTTTTCCCCTTATATTTTATCAGATCATACTTGGTTTGCTTGAGAAACTTGCTTAATCACAAAAATAAAGCACTAATTACCACAACCTGCTATTAGAATGAATTAAAGAAGTGAACTATCGCAAAAAAGCAGTTTCTGAGAAGCATATTTCTATAATTACCTTACCCACATAAACATTTCCCCGAATAGCAAAATATCCTGACTCTGAAGTAGAGAATGTCAAACAAAGAGCTGCTGTTAAGGGTTAAACTCGGTCGCACAGTTGAAATCCGAGACATTTCCCGACTAATTAGTCTGACTGTGGATTTGTGCTTGTCGTCACCGACTCTCAGGTGGGACAGCGAAGTTTGTGAAAAGAAAAACAGCCAGACACGCCTGTCCTGTCCCATCCTGTCCTGCGTACTGTCCCGCGGCGCCTGCGCAGCGCGTCGTGGCGACGGCGGCGAAGAACTTCTTAGTTATTATTAGAAGCACTTCCTAGTTTCTACGAGACAAATCAGTAAGTATTCGTTAGTTTTCTCCCACTCTGGGTTTAATGAGGCAAACGTGGGAGTGCTTCGTGCGACGCGGATGTTTTACCTGCGTGACCAGGTGAGATACGACACCTGAGAGCGAACCGCGTCGGGCGCGCTACAGGTGCCGGATCTCCTGTATTCTAACAATCAAGTTCTGTGGAGTGATTGTAGTGACTCGTAGTGGCGTGGGTTGCTCTGGGGAAGGAAGGACTTCGTCCAGTAATGTTGTGACTGCTTTTCATTCCTTTCTCTCTCAGCGTGGTGGATTACAATGTTTTACATGCGCCGGAAGCGCTAGACCCAAAGAGAGGTGCACCTTTTAAAATGGAGGAGCTGGCTCTCAAGGCCTTGCTGGAATGTCCCCTGTGTTTGGAACCGCTGGACGTGTCGGCCAGGGTCCTGCCCTGCCAGCACACCTTCTGCATGAGCTGCCTGCAGATGCGGGAGGCAGCTCACTTCCAGCTGCTCTGCCCAGAGTGTCACACCCCCGTCCCAGTCCGATCGGTGGAGGAGCTTCCTGCAAACCTCCTGCTGGTGCAGATCCTGGAGGGGCTTCGGAACTTCACGGGGCCCAGCAGCAGATACAGATACACAGACCACTATTCAGAGCCTGTGGCCAGGGACAGCCTGACAGTCAGGGAGGGCCAAAAGCAAGAGAGTCAAGGCAACAGTGAGGTCAGTGCACAGGCCCTGATCTAACCCCGCATGTCTGTAAAAGGTTCACTGGCCACGAGAATACAAGTGTTTGTGATTAAATTCACTACATGAACGCTGACTTATTTAAGACCTTTAACGCATTGGATCTTCCATTGGCCCCCACTGGTTTTAACTGGTTTATATATTGTCTCTTATGTGTTGTGAAAAAATAGATGCCTTCCTCCTGGTTTTATTTTTTACATTTGTCACAAATAAATGATTCAGATCATCAAACGTATTTCAATATTACACAAAGAGTTTACTTGTAATCTGTAGCTAGGTTTTGATTATTTTGCCATTTAGCACATTTGAAATGACATTATATAGTCATCTCTACATATAAGCAACATGCTTATGATATGCTTATAATAGTGTACATTTAAAAAAGTCCTGTTATTAAATGTTTTTAAAATACCTGTTTTGACAACACTGTAGTTGTGTCCCTTGGCCCTGGTGAAATGAAGTGTAACAGAAAAAGCTAACGTTAGTGTTTGATAACGTCTGAAAGGGGAAAAACGATGTTTCATGTTAAACACATCTGTCAATCAGATCAAGATAAGATCATCAAAGCAGTAAGAGCACGCTGAGGTTTCTCACCCTACTTTTTCTTTAACACGTCCCGAAAACAAATGAGTGTGCTGAACTAAATGAGAAGCGCTGACTGTCACCTATCCCGAGTGAAATGTGTGCACGTCATAGAAGTCTTGAATTGTTGCTGACTTTAGGTACATTTTAGGACAAACCAAACATCTGCATGCTTCTCCCCCTGGAAGTACAGCTGTGTAATCACTACGTGTTCTCACTTTCACAAGAGACTTCTCAAACAACAGAATCTTTAAAGATGTACATTTCTTTGTCTTCAGTAGTGTAAATTCACTGTATCATTTAAATATGCTGACATGTCACGTCTGTCTCTCCATCAGCTCGCTGTCAGAGCCGCGGTGCAAAACCAACAAAGTGACACGTCAGGGGAGCCGGCCCTCACGCCTGCTCACAATCTCTCCCCAAAATACAAAGAGGATGAGAACTGGCAGCACGTAAGCTCTGGTGATGGCAGCGGTGCTGCTGTGACGGCCAGCGCGCTGCAGCCCGTCCAGCAATCTCAACCGCCGACTCTCTGCAGGGCGCTGTACGACTTTAACACAGGAGAGATTCACGGGGAGGATAGTAAATATTGTCTGAGCTTTCTCAAGGTCCGTTTCTCAAACTAGTGATGCAAACACGCCCAGAAACATTGATTTCACTTGTAGGCGCATTTTAAATACTAGCATGGTTTCCTACTCTTCTGTTAATACACAAACAAAATGCGTAAAGTATTCACATCTCTTGATTTGTTTGATGAAATACAGAAAACCCAAACTTTACTCAATTTGATGAATAAGAAAATATGCAAATATCCACATGTGCAGTTCGGAAGTCCTGTATCATTTGGTTAAACATGTTGTATTTGTTTTCTTATAAGTAAATGTTTTTTTGGTATTTTAGTTTTTATTTAGTAGACAGAGCAAAATAAAAGTTTGTTAGAAAAATCATTCTGCTGTGTTTTTGCTGAGCAGGAATTTGTAAACATTATGATTATTATTATTATTCTATTTTAGTGCTGATATGTTGTACTAGTAAATAACTGTCATTGGCTTTTTGTTCCCGTCTCTTTTGAGAGACTTGTGGCGCTAGAGGCTCCAACCTCGGCTGCAGTGGTTGTTACTTACCCTGGAATATTTCCGTGTTACATAAGGGCTTCAGTACTTGTATGCTTTCCATTAACGCACACTTGAACTCTCTTTTTTTTTAATGGTCAAATGGGTTTTTTTAGAGCGGGGCCAAACTGCAGAAAGCACTAGACCTGCACACACAAAATGAGTTGATGTCACATGCTGCGGGAGAGACACAAGGCTCAGACAGCGAGCACAATCTGTTTCCACCACCTGCCACCTTTTTTTCCCCCAGATGTTTATCTGCCTCTCACTTTTTTACCATTTTCTCCATCTCATGTTCTCTCTGTGCGTCTGGTTTACAGGGAGACATCCTCACTGTCATCCGACGGGTCGATGAACACTGGATTGAAGCCAAGTTAGGGGACAAAGTTGGAATTTGCCCTCAGCAGTTTACAGAAGTGAGTCCTCTCTCCTTTTTTTCTTCCCTCATTCCTTCATTGTTTGAAGGTGGGTTGTGGCCTTTTCAGTGCGATCAAGCTTGACACCTGATGGCTGGCTCGTTACACTGATAGTGTAGCACTTGTAATGAATTGAGCCGTAGATGTCGTCACAGGATGCCGTTAATTCCAGGTCGCTGCCAGGTTGCTGCATTGATAATTCATTCAGATTTTTGATTCATCCATAAATGTCACTCCTGTGCTGCAAGTGCTGAGGCAGAGAGCTAATCTGTAAAGCCCTGCTGTGTCTGCAGCTGCTCATTACTGTGTGACTGTGTGGCTTACTCAGATGTAGGGGTTGCTTAGCTGGCTGACTGTCATTTGTTTTCCTCTGTACTTTCTGCCTCCTGGAATTAACTTCATCCACATCGAGGAAAAAGTGTTCCTCCAGTGGGGTTAATGTGGTGCCTCATTCAGCTCCCGTTTACTTGTCCGCAGTTTTTCTCTATTTTTTCTTATTTTTTCTCTTCTCTGCTGCTTCTTTGGGTGTCCTGCTCACCCATGTCTTCTCCTAAAGCCCCGCCTCAGTGACGCTACATCTCTGTACTCTTTATTCTTTGATCGTCCATTTTCCTCCTCTCTGAGCCTCCCTTTCCTCATATCATGCAGTCAGGCATAAAGACACAGTAATGCTTTCTCTGCTTGGGTGGCATAACAGCACATCACTGTGGGGAGTGAAAGCATTAACCCTGCCGTGCCTGTGCGTCTGCCTGCCTGTCTGTGTTGTTCCTCTCTCAGCACCAGTCAACCATTCCTGGCTTATTGGCTGCTACTTATCCTCTTGCCTGCCTGCCTCCCTGCCTGCATGTCCAACAAGTTGTAGGGGTGAGTGGAGTAGTGACAAGTGGGTGTACTTAGACAGCCGTTATTACTGATCAGCAGAAGCAGATGTTGGCAGCAGGTAAAAGTTAGTTGGAGAGGATTTTCTTTACTGCGGATTGACTGTTTATCCTGATTTTATTTTCTGTATTTATCTATTTCAGCCAATTCCACTGACTGCCAAACTGCTACAGGGAAAGAGTCGGAGGGCGAGTGAGTCAGCAGAATTTCAATTTCATCGGACTCGGAGAGCGGGAAAAGACAAGGCCACTGACGCATCCGCCAGGACCACCCATTACGGAGTCCTTCAAGCTCCAGCAAAGACTTCCATCATCAGTTATTTGCCCCTCTCCGGCCAATGGGAACATCCGGCAGCTGGCAGTGGCAAATTTTACAATAACATCAGTACTATCAATAGGTTCAACCATCAGGCTCAGCCCCGTCGCCTTTCTGTGCCCTCTGGCGTCCGGGTCCACTCTCACTCCAGGGAGAACTCGCAGCGACTTAGACGGCACAGTAACACCGCGTACAGACACCTGTTACAGGTGAGTCACATGCCAACACATCCATCTTCATGCATTCTGCATGAGACAGTATCAGCTGTTTGTTTTCTTTCAGAGAATTTGCTCTAAACTGTGTTTGGCTCTGTATCACTTGCAGTGGTTTGGTTTAACAAGAAACATGTTGGCGAAATGTTTTCATTTGAGTCAGTAGAGGATCATGTTGTCCTCAGGGGTGCAGGGGAGGAACCATGACATTAAGCTCAAGGAATGAACGAGAGAGGCATCGCCCTTGTATGGCTGCTACATAAATAAAGTTGTTCTCGTTAAGACTTCACAGATGTGGGAAAGGGTTGTAGATACGAACAGAGGACTGGGAACTGGGGGTGAATGGACCGAAACTTTGAGAGGTCTTTAATCATGTGTCCTGGGTAATAAGCCAAGGTTTCCACTCTAAGATGGATCGTACTTTAATAGGATCTGTGTCCTTTTTCTTTCTCTGGCTCAGGGAAATACAGTACCTGAGGGAAACGGTGGAATTGTTATATTGCTAAAGAAAAAAATATAATCCTCTCTTTTAACTTGGCCAACATGAGCCGCTGCATATTTGATGGCAGGATGATGATGAAACATCTTTATTTTTTATTTTGCAACAAGTGCGTCTCTGGTTTCCAGTTCTCGAGCAGTGATGTTGGCGTTGGTTCATTGAGGCTAGTTTACATGAACCCTGTATGTTATGAACTACTATAGGAATCTTAATACATTTGTTCTGATTGCATTGGTTTTAATGAAAATGTTTCATATATTGATTTATTATAGTAATTATATATTTATATGTCTACGGCTGGACATGTTGACATTTACTTTGCTTGTAACAAAATGCTGTGACTACTGCATCCAGCTATCACCACCTAGTTTCTAAAAGCAGGACTGAGGTAAAAGTCTCTGCAGGATTTAGTAATGTAACCTGCTGCCAAGTGCCCTGACCCCTTAGATAATTATTTCCTTTGATTCAGCTCTACCCTGCAATTTGAAACGTCGGAGTAGGAGAATGCTAAATCTTGTAAAGGTTGGAGAAACACCAGGAGAATAAGAGGAGTGGAGGAAACTTGGAAACAAGATAAAGTATAGAGAATAAGAGAGATAAGACAGGAAGAGGGAAAAGTGAGAGGAAACGCTGGAAACAAAGATGGCGTGGTGCTGGGAAGAGAATCCGAAACCTAGATGTATGATCTGCAAAAAGAACAACACAAGAAGTAGGAAGGAGGGGAAAATGAGAGATAGATGTGGAGAGTGGGAGGCTCGGAGAGTCCCTCGGTTTGTCAGCTTATCTCCCTCTTGCTGATGATGAGTCACTGGTGAAGTTGGTTACATAACAGACCCCTCTCTCCTCTGCATTCAAACTTCTTCCTCTTCACTAAGCAGGTAACACTCACTTTCACATCACTGGGCCAGTAATAGCAGACAAGCCACGCACTTCCTTTTTTACAGGAGCGGAGGGCTCTGTCCCTAAAGCCGAGGCTGAGCTCTCCACTGACCGAGCCGCTGTGTGTGCTATTCTTAGTGTTGCATCCTATAAGCTCTCACTTCGGGCTTTGCTGCGTTACGCGGAGATGCAGCCTCCCACCAACTGTGGATGAAATCATGTGTTCTAGTGTGAATATGGGCATGGTTATGTAAGAGCTAGATGGAAATGAGCCAAAAGCAAAAACATCTTCCGCCTGCCACATAAGAAAGTTCATGGCACTTTGAGATACAAGCTATAAGTTGCCTTTACAGCAGAGCTGAAATGATTAGTTGAGTTATCATACATCAATAGGAAACAGAAAGGAAATTAACCAGCAGCAGCAACTTTGATATTTAAGATAAGTAGCTGTTTATACTGCACCTTTCAAGAGCAGAATGTCGTTTAGCACAGTGCAATTCACATAAAACACATACAGACTTTTAAAGAGAGGAAATAGAAGTAAATACCAGACAAACACCTGAGCCGACGGACTCTTAATCAGACATTTTTAAGTATTAGTTTAAAGTATTGTGGACGACAGCAGCCACCCTGATCTCGTGGTTATTGTTGGTGTGAGCACAGTGAGTCGAGGTCAAGTCAAACTGAGATTTAACCTGCCTGCATTGTGTTAGCTCGTGGTTAATCTGTACGGACTGACTGGCTGTTTGTAAAAAGTGATGTAATATTTTCAGCCATCAATCTGACTAGAAGTTCTTTCAGCTAGAATAATTAAAATGGCTGTGTCTGTGCAGGACCATTACATCAGCAATTTATTCTGGCGCCTTTTCAATTTGTAATCACCCCTAAGCAAGAGTTCTCAGAGCTACACTAAACATTCTTTTGGCATGAGCTTTCTTTTTTTTATCTACTGTTCGTTTTATGACAAGATGACTTAGAAATAAAAACATAATAGCTGAACATTTACATGCAGAAGGAGGTTATTCTTCAAAATGATTGATTGATGCATTGTAAGACATAATTAAAGAGTCTCTGTTTGTCTGTTTTGGCAAAATGTGGTTATTCACCATATGACCAATAGCGGAGATGCTCTCTATATAAATATAGCCTGGGTGACGGCTGGGCCACTGCACCCGGCCATTGCGTGACTGCAGCCCAGCTGAGGTAGTCTCTTTGTATCTGATAAAACCCAAACCAAGAATAGAAGATGGACACATAGTAATAAAAAGAACTAAATAATTTAAGAGAAGAAGAAAAATAGTTGTTTGGCATATTTCTTCTTGCATTATGCAGCATTTTAAGAAGATGGCATTATTTTGCTGCTGAAAGACAGTGATTGGGATCCACTGTATGTAGGGAAACCCATCGACGACCAACGCTTTGAGCGGAGTGGTTGTTCTGTAACAAGCATATGTTATAGTCAATACAGAAATAATAGGCTATGGAAATGTTATTTGTGCTTTGGTCTATGTGGGATTTGTCAAAAACTATGCCATAAAGATCATTCAAAACGGCTCTCTGCAGCTTAGCAATTAAGTAATTAGGCTTTAAGCATCATACTGTGGTTGTGAGACACACCTGTCACTCCCAGATAGTCACTGACTCACAGCCTGCTCACTCAAATTAGTCAAAGTCTCTCACTTGTCAGCTTGAAGATAAAATACAAAATAGGCCATTGAATAAATATATACTGTTAATGTATCGTAAATAATACAGGTTAAATGTATATTTTGTATTTTGAGTTGGACCAAATACTTAGTTTAAAAAACATTCAGTAATTTATATTTATAGTAGAGAAAGTTTTGCAATCTGAATAAATGAGTAAAGGTCACTAAATATTTTGAGGAGTATAGAAAAAGTATGAATCATATGCTGACTTTTACAGTTACTAGATCTCAGAACTAGATCTGATTCAACACCCACAGGATATTCTGACCTGACCTCACAACATTCCCCAGCATCATCAGATGATCAAACAAGACAATGCTCAGCTCATATGAATTATAAACAACTACAAACAGAACAGGTGAAATGTAAGACTCGATTAAAACACCTACAGTATATCATCATACTTATCCGAGCAGAGAGATGAGGTGATAGGAACCTACTTTGTTTCATATACGTTTATTGTAATATAATTGGCTGAGAAA
The DNA here is from genome assembly GCA_032270685.1 of Microctenopoma stevenorrisi. Classification (NCBI taxonomy): domain Eukaryota; kingdom Metazoa; phylum Chordata; class Actinopteri; order Anabantiformes; family Anabantidae; genus Microctenopoma; species Microctenopoma stevenorrisi. The sequence continues at coordinate 8,292,887 of JAUMTR010000002.1, read as the reverse complement.
CACCATTTGCGTTCTTCCTGATGGTAATTTCGGATCCATCTTATTATTTCAGAGCGAGAAGAAAATGACCAGTGAGATTCCACCTGCCATCTCTACAGCTTTGATGAACCCTCAGATGTCTTCATCCTCTGCAGACAGCAGAAACGCCTCCACACAGCAGCTCTCCATCAGTGTGTGAGTCACTGTTTTAAACATGACATTAATGGTATGATAATGTAGGATCACATGTGATGTGACGAGTAGGAAAGCGAAGAAGACGCATTCCAATACCCATAAAATGTACCTTAACTTGAATATATATTATATGATAAGTGGGAGTCACGTAGAGTCTGCGCGACTTCATAGGTGTGCCCCCCTGTATTCCTACAAACCACGACGGCCAGAGGAGCTGGAGTTGAGGAAAGGAGAGATGGTGGGAGTATACGGCCAGTTCAAAGAGGGCTGGCTGCGCGGGTTATCACTGAGAACCGGAAAAGTAGGCATCTTACCCAGCAACTACATCACACCTGTGCTCAGGTAAGATGCTCCTTAGCACTTCACTTTCTGACTGCAGAAAATGGGAGGCTGAGCGACAACATTTCAAATCATCATGCAAATATATCTAATGATGTTGGTACTGGAGTACTAGAGTTTACGTGTCTCCTTGACTGACTGCAGAACTTCAGCTCGGCTCCTGGAGACCAAAGCAGCTAATGTGTCCCAACAGCACAGCACAGTAGCTGTAAAGAGGCCTACAGCTGCCAAGAATCCTGCTGTGGTCCTTGCTCTTGATAGGGTGAATGCTGATGGAGCAGTATACCCAACAGGACAAGTTCCATCTGTGCCAAATGGGGCACAGCATGCAATGCCATCCACTGGTTCTAGAAAACAACCCTTCCATCGAAGTTCCCAAGGTTGGGACACTGTCAGGCGCATTTTTTACCCCCATAGAAGTAAGAGTCAAGCAACCACGTTTGTGTTCTAATATTTAGATCATATTGGAGACACATACTTCTTAAATATTGTATTTCTAATGTTTTTTAGGCTCAAACCATTTCTCCCATACGTCCAATTTGAACATCCCATCCAACTCACAGCACTTTGCACAAGTTCAGGCATCCGGCTTCTCCCCTGCCATGCAGAGGAAGAAAAAAAGCAGCATCATGTCCAACAGTAGCAGACCACTGGGCTGGATGACTGAGCCAGCAGCGCCCTCTGCTGCTGCAGTACTGAAGGACATGGACTTCACTGCTTCATATGATGCAGCTCTATTACAGCATGAGAAGCAGTGCTCGAATGGGCCGCAGTCAATTCTTGTCAGGCCTGATTCTTACAAGACCAATACGGACAAGGTAAAGTCAGACTGACTGGGGGGAAAATCTGCTTAATATCTCTGAAGTTATGCAATGGGAGTGTATTATTCTTAAACTCTTCCTGTGATTTTATTTTCCTAGCGTGTAAAGTCAGTGCGGTTCGTGACAGAAGGAGACTCCCCACCTCCAAGACTTCGGACCTCATCCTGGTCATCGGGAAGTCAGGTGCCCTCTAACTCCCATCCTAGATCCCTTCCGTTAGAAGTGTGGGCCCCCTCACTGACCTTGGGAAGAGATGGACCTGGGATTATTCTTAAAGAAGGAAAAGCTCCTATTCTCAGGAAAGGACTTGAAACAGCTGTCTGCGATGTAAATTCTAACCTGCAGAAACCAGTATCATCACAGCCGTCCCTATCAGCTGTGTCAGCCCAGTTCAGCCCCATCAGGTATGTTTAATGTATTTGTTTGTTCTTGAAAAGATCAGTGACAGACTTATATTATTAAATTATAATATATGCTGATTTTTTTTTCCCAGACACAGAGTAACCATAACGCATCTAGCCCAGACAGACTCAGAACTCAGTCTGCTTCAAGGGGAAGTTGTCGTCGTCCATAGACCTCGTCCTGACGGGCGGGTTCTGGTTACTCAGGAGATCAGTGGGCAGACAGGTTTATTCCACAGCAGTGTTCTTCAGGCTCTCGAGAGGCTCAGCTGACTGTGTGGGACTACTGTAGTAGTGTATATTTATGTATTTCATGTGTTCAAACTGCCAAACGATTTCACTGACCCGCTGAACAAGATGCATGTGAAGGTCCAAGGAGAAATACTGCCTAATGACAACCCTATGAAGGACGTGTTTATTTTTGTTTATTTTTCAAATGCAAACAAGAGTGTGGGGAAAATCTTCATTAACATGTTTGTGTCCTTCAAGGTGTGTGTGCATGTTTGTGACACGTGCTACTATAAGATTTTGCACAAAAATCTACCTGTTTCTTGTTTAATGTTACAAACATTAGTGGGTGCCTTTGAAAAAACCCACAAAGAACTTAGATCTAAATATATGTAGAGAAATTATACGGTATATCTGTACTGCTAATGTGGTAATAAACTATACTTTACAAAATTATTAGAACATTAATATTTTGGTTTCTTACTTGACTTTAAAGAGTTGACTAACAGCAACACCATAATGGAGAAATCCCAGCTTTAATGCAAAAAGCCTTGAATATAAAACTATATTAGTACAATAAACAACAATACCTAACTGTAAATATTTAGTGCTGCACTTGAATTAACCACTACATATTATGTTTTGCAGAGAATCCTATGTTATTCAAGAACGTGAATCATCAACAACCACATGGGCCACACAGGCTGCTTCATTGTGTGTTGAATTTTTGAACATTTCATTAATATAAAAGGATGTTGCTAAAGACATAAGGGGTTTGCACCTCTGTCCTGAATAATATGTCAAAATCACAGCGACTGATTGGATTCTTAAGGACATTGACAATTTCATATGAACAAAATACAAGTATGTTATTATTTATCTACATGTGGTGCCATATTATGCTTTGGCTTTCTGTTATTCCACTGTGCTCTGCTCAAAGTCATCTTGGGAACATGGGTAACTGCCAAGGAACATCTGACCTGCAAAAGCCTCAGGTTTACACTATAACATTTGGGTCTACATAGTCTGATTAGCCACAAGCATATTAGAAATTTGCACTACTTGAAAATATAGTGTCAACTCTGAAGAGTCTTATATCCAGCAACTAATATCACTGATACTGGATGGATGTCGAAGGCTATAGTTTAATTCAATTCAATTTCAATTCATCTTTACAACAAGGTTAGTCTGTAATTGTTGATAAGTTTATATTATATATTTATATTATATATTATAATAATGTATGTGACTGATATAGGACCATTACAATGTGAAATGTATAAGATCAAAGACGTACATCATGTAGTTACTGTGATCGGCCAGCAGAGGACTCCCACGAAGCATGCGCAGACTGACTGAAAACAAGCTGTCGGATGTGAGCGTTTGATGATATGGGCTCTGAGCTGATATTTATATTCTTTGCATAGCCGAAAGCCATATGAACAAAGTCCTAAAAACATTTCATTCTTTCTATTCTTATACTGCAATCTCATTTGTGCATTCTCGCCATGCCGGTAAGTTGCCAGGCCTGGCTTTCTTTTTTGTTTTCAAAGGGGTTCCTCCCTTTTTCGACCCCATTGATGTGATGCTAACCGGTTAGCATGTGTAGCATACCAGTTGCCGATTGATAAAACGTTACTACTGAGTTTTACCAACCACAGCTAATGAATACGCACTGCGTGTTAATCTGTGAGGTTGAAATAACATTACTTTGCACATTAGCTGCCTGCAGTTATTTACAGCTAACCGTGTCATAGGCGTTGAGCTAACGTTAGCAACGGTAGCGCTTGCCTGCCTAGCAACACAGCAAAGACGCAAAGCACAAGTGACTAGCTAACCTTAGCTAGCATCTAAAAACAATTTGGACTAGTCCCTACACACACTGCATACAAACTGCGAGGTGCTATTTCCTTTAGACATGTTGTTATCTATGCCCTAATGTCCACGTTGACTAATCAAGAAAATATATTATGTTATATCGTAAGGTTGCACGCATTGACAGTGCTAACGGTTCCTATTACGGTTCTGCTTTAACAGAGCAATAAGCTTGAAAAATCTGAGAAGCAGGAGGCCAGTGATAACGTCAAGGTCGTGGTGAGATGCCGTCCACTCAACCAGAAGGAGAAGATGATGGGCCACAAACAAGCCGTCGTTGTGGACGAGATCCGCGGAACTATAACAGTCAACAAGCTTGAGACTCCCCATGAGCCCCCCAAGACCTTCACATTTGACACTGTGTTTGGTCCAGAGAGCAAACAGCTTGATGTCTACAATCTCACAGCGCGTCCCATCATTGACTCAGTATTAGAGGGTTATAATGGTACGTTTAGTTTAATATTACCAATGGTGATTATTTCTGTTCATAAACTAATGCTGGAAGTCATCAGTGTAGTGAGACATTATGTCAATACAGACTATCTAATGTGATTTTTATTGCATCTGGTAAAACTAATCATTAATTGATTAGTGACAACATAACTAATATTTGTATTTTTCTTAAGTTTTATGTGCCACACACTGTATTCAAAGCTGGGTTTTTTTGTGCTGTTCATTTCAGGTACCATCTTTGCCTATGGGCAAACTGGCACAGGAAAAACATTCACCATGGAGGGTGTGAGAGCTGTGCCAGAACTTAGAGGGATTATACCAAACTCATTTGCTCATGTTTTTGGTCACATTGCCAAGGCAGAAGGTGACACCAGGTAAGAGAGAAATTAGTTACTAAGGAAATAGAATTAACAAACTAACCAAAAAGTGCACAATGTTTGCACAATTGTCAAGTAAAGAGGGCTATGTTGGCTAGTTTATGTTGCCCAAGGCAACGTGTCAGTTATTTCAGGTTCCTTTTTTCTGTAGAACCGGCCTGGTTTTTATTAAACTAACTAAAGAGCCTCATTTAATTTTGTGTGTCACAATGCGCGCAGACAAAGACACTCGCGTGCACACAGGTGATACTTTTTAAGCATAAAGACCAAAGCCAACCCACACATCAGCCACGGTGCAGGGTATTTAAACTGTACCGCTGATGTCTGCATATTTAAAAAAAACACACAATAACCACTGCAAAACTCAAAAGGTTTAGCTGTCATGCGACTGCAGTGTGAAGGAAAGGGGGAGGGGAACACTACACCGCACACATGACCTCTGCAGCCTGTAAAATATGCGCTACAGGATTTTGTGAATCGGCAATGAAAGCCAGTGATCGACGACCACATGCTTCCTTGTTTCACGTAAATAGGCCAATACTGATCGCTGGCCGATCGACCGGAGCATTCTAAGAAAAACACCTGCTACCTATAGTAAAACATGGTGGTGGTTCCATCACGCTGTGTGGCTGTTTGGCCAGTGCAGGGACTGGGAATCTTGTCAAAGTTGAAGGACGCATGGATTCCACTAAATATCAGCAGATTCTGGAGACCAATGTTGCGTCGGGCTGGATCCTTTAACAAGACAACGACCCTGAACACTGCTAAAAATCTACTAAGGCATTCATGCAGAGGAACAAGTACAACGGCCATCTCAGTCCCTAAACCTGAATATCACTAAAAATCTGTGGTGAGTTAACGAGAGTTGTCCATGCTCAGAAGCCATCAAACCCGAATGAACTAGAGATGTTTTGTAAAGAGGAATGGTCCAAAATACCTTCAACCAGAATCCAGACTCTCATTGGAAGCTATAGGAAGCGTTTAGAGGCTGTCATTTCTGCAAAAGGAGGATCTACTAAATATTGAGTTCATTTCTTTTTTGTGGTGCCCAAACTTATGCACCTGCTTATTTTTGTTTAAACAATTATTGTACACTTACTGTAAATCCTATAAACTTAGTTTCTCAAAAATCACTGTGTCTCCTACATAATAAATTGAATTGAAATTTTTTATCGTAACAACCAATGATTTAAACAGGAAAGTCATGAAGATTAAGAAGGTTGCCCAAACTTTCGCACCCCACTGTATATGCAGAAAGTGAGTAACCTAGCAATACAAATAAAGTTTTTTTCTCTACCGTGCACCGTATTTTGTAAGAATCTTTACCAATTTTTACTGCATAGAGACGGAGATGACGTTTTTTAGACGAATTACTGGGGCTTACTCAATGCTATTTTTCACATCTTGAAACGTCGTAATTTAAAAAATACACAGTTTTAAGTGAGTTATTTAATTGGCGGCTTTGTGTTGGTTTCCACTTTAATCAGCGATCTTGACTTAAAAATGAGGCAGCATCACTTTGTGTCTCATCTTTCATCCAAGTAGTGGTGGAGTATCTGCAGCCTTTGTCCTACACTTAGCATCTACAAGGAAAATAGGTTTCTCGTATCTCTACGATTATGGAAACCATGGTTTATACATACACCATGTGGTTTTGAGTTTATATGACGGTAAGGAAATCCATTTACTCACGAAAGCAGAGAGTGCCCTAGTTTATCAATTGCATATAAACACACTGATCGTGTACAAAACTACAGCTGACATTCCTTAATGTTTTTTATGAAGTGAACAAGTAGACACTGTTTTCAATAAACTCGGTTGACTGACTTTTTGGTTGACTTGCAAAGCTATGTGTTTTCCCAGTACTGTAATTCTGATTAGGTTGCTTATGCAAAGCAGTTTTTTCTGATTGAAATCATATTAGGAGAGGAAAAAGTTGCATGTAAACACAGCTCTTGTAAAATCAGAATCAGAATAAAAAAATGGCAGACCTTTCACGAGTGAAACTATTATATTAACACTATATACATACATATGCAACTTCCCTAGCTATTTGGAAGTTGACATTTTATCTGACTTCTTATACACATTCAATGTTCACAGGTTCTTGGTTCGTGTTTCATACCTGGAGATTTACAACGAGGAGGTGCGGGATTTGTTGGGCAAAGACCAGATGCAAAGGCTTGAGGTAAAAGAATATTAAAATTCAAGAGAAGGATAATGAATACAGTGGTTTTTGGATGTTCTGTTGCAGGGGTCTCCAACCTTTTTTTTCCCTGAGAGCTACTTTTACAAAATGAAAATGGTCGAGAGCTACAAATGCTTTCGTTTATTCTCAAAGCTTACTTCAACCCAAACAACCCGAATAAGCCTGTTTTGCCTGGACATTTACAAAACATTGGTTTACTCCTCATAGAGTTGTAAATACTCTATCTAGGTTAAAATAGGTTTACTCTGAAATATTGACACTATAATAATAACATTTCTTACTGTGTGGATCCGCTTAGTTTGACTCTTATGGAGTCATTTATCAAGGGGTATGTAGACCAGTGTTTCTCCTACTGACATACAAGTGGGGCACCGCATCTGTAGTATAATTATTATTCTTTCTGTACAGCACCAGGTCACATTAGTAGTTATTTCAGGTAATCTTTTCTAGAGAACAGGTCGGTATGTTCTTTTTTCAAACTAACTAAACATCCTCATGTTGATCACCGTATGTACATAACAGCATAATTTCTGTCACAGGAGACATTACAAATTTACACAGTCTGGAACCTTCCAGCTTATTGATATGAATGATGATGATCTGAATATATGAACATCTCCACAGTGTGAACGTCGCATGCGTTGTGCCCTTTAATGCTGGTGACCACAGCTCTAACGTCATTAATTGTCCCCGGCACAGATTCAGTAACAATTTACTGTGTGAGAGTAAATTATTTTGTGAAGTTTTCCACACTCTGTTCTCATGTGCTTCATCCAGAATGTCATATTTTAAAAACATAATAACTTCTGCAAATCTACGAAACAGGATCATAGTAGTGGAAGTACGGTAAATGAAGTTTCACCCCGGCCTTTGGCGAGCTACCAGTAGCTGTCGAGCGCCGTGTTGAAGACCCATGTTCTGTCATAACAGGCACTTATTTGAAAACATGGAAATTTGCAGAAGGTGTCGCTGTGATAACTTTTAATCTGACTTCAGTTTTTTTTTATTATCAGGTGAAAGAAAGACCAGATGTTGGTGTGTATATCAAAGACCTCTCTGGTTATGTTGTGAACAATGCTGATGACATGGACAGGATCATGACACTGGGCCACAAAAACCGTAAGCACAATAATAGACTGTATTATAAAGAGTATCCACATAATGAAACAGATATCTAAAAATGTCAGATCTATCAAACAATAAAGACCTGCATACAATGACGCTGAAGTAAGTTCCAGAGCTATAGGACTCACAGTGTGACCAGTTGATAAAGATTTCCTGGCTGTAGATATCTGGAGCTGTCTTGACTTGTTTACTGTTCATACCCGACTAAGCAGTCACAGCCACATATGACCATAGATCAGGGGTAGGCAAGCCCTAGAGAGCTGCAGACTTGCTTGTTTTTCAACCATACCTGCACTTACAGCTGTTGATCAACAGCAGGAATGGATGATCACCTGGATCAGGTTTGTTCAGCCAAGCAGAAGATGTAAGTGCAGAGATGGTTGGAAAACAAGCAGGGCTGTGGCGCTCTAGGACTGGGCTTGCCTACCCCAGCGATGAGGAAACATTGTTGGTTAGTCCCACTCATCTAACATGCTGTAGACTCTAAACATAGTGAAATTTCAGTTTGTGACGTAGAATGGATGTAGTGACGTACACGTACAGGAAGGGTAGTTGACAATTAGTCAACAACGACGTCATAAATAGAACCTTCAATAGAGGCTGCAGTCACAAAGAACCATATCGGTTTTTGTAACTGCAGTACACTACATGAACATGTGGGGCTAGTATAATTTGTTATGTTAATCAAATCTGCACACAGTCCTACCAACGAAAGAGAACAGGAAGAGAAGATGAAGAAGTATGTAGATGAAAAGAAACGTGGTTGCAGTGAGGAGTCAGATGGAGGAGGGGGAAGGAGATGGAAAAATAGATGAGACAGACACTCTGTAGAAAAAAATGTTCAATTTGCAAATATTCACGACTAATTGAAAAAATAAGGAAAAAATATTACGATTAAAGCCAAGCACCAACACAACAACACAGCATGAAGATTTAAGTAGCTTACATCAGTCATCTGACTATTATTTCACTATGTTATCGTTGCTAGGATCTGTTGGTGCCACCAACATGAATGAACATAGCTCTCGTTCTCATGCCATCTTCACCATCACCATTGAGTGCAGTGAGAAGGGTGTGGATGGAAATCAGCATGTGCGCATGGGAAAACTTCATCTGGTTGATTTGGCGGTACGTATACACTGCTGTACACGAGCAAAAATAGACTACTTCCTAGAAATTGTGATTGCGCTGATAAAAATAGAATATATGTGGTATAATTATTCATCTAGGCACCACCCACTCATCTGTCAATCTAATACTCTCCCCTGCAGGGTTCGGAAAGACAGGGTAAGACTGGAGCCACAGGCCAGCGTTTAAAGGAAGCCACAAAGATCAATCTCTCACTCTCCACGCTGGGCAATGTCATCTCTGCCCTAGTGGATGGCAAGAGTACACATGTTCCCTACAGAAACTCCAAACTAACGCGTCTGTTGCAGGATTCACTTGGAGGAAACTCCAAGACGATGATGGTACAGTGAAAGTTTACCATACTTATGTGTACTAGAGTATGTATGGTTCAGATTCAAATTTTATTTGTCACATGCACAGTCATACACAGTACGATATGCAGTTATTGCTATACCAAAAATATTATTTTCAGCATTCATCACATAGAGAGTGGATAATTCATGGTATTTAAATGACCTGGAAAAGAGACAGTGACGAGCAGTAATGATAAAAAATAACCACAACACACACTGGGTGGTTTCATAATGCAAATTTTGGTTTAAGCTAAACACACAAATACTCCTAGTTCCATCCATCCATTATCTCCCGCTTATTCGCAGTCGGGTCGTGATGGGTGCTGGAGCCTATCCCAGCTGTCTTAGGGCGAGAGGCGGGGTACACCCTGGATGGATCGCCAGTCCATCGCAGGGCCAACACATACACACAGACAAACAACCATGCAATAAAAATTAGCCCTTTGATGGTTATAGTGTTAAATAAATAATAAATTAAAAGCATTTTGACAAACTGCCAAATGTCATCGTGTGTCTCACTTTTATAAACTTCTCACCACCAGTGTGCAAATATCGGCCCTGCAGACTATAACTATGATGAGACCATCAGTACTCTGCGCTATGCTAATAGAGCTAAAAATATCAAGAACAAAGCCAGGATCAATGAGGATCCTAAGGATGCCCTGCTACGCCAGTTTCAGAAGGAGATTGAGGAGTTGAAGAAGAAGCTTGATGAAGGTAATGCTTTATAAATCACTCGCCCAGTTTTATATATTTACTGTTTGGTAGCGGTCAACCTACTTCAATACATCGAATCAAATTTTGCATGAAACAAACCAGAAAATCACAGGTGTCAAGACACTGTCCAGTCATAATATATTTACAGTATAAGGCATTTAGTTGACTCTGCTTTGTCTCACACTGTCCAAACTTTGGAGTCGGATATTCATTCTAAATATATTGTTTTTTACAATTGTAGGGGAAGAGATTTCTGGCTCAGAGGGCAGTGGATCAGAAGAGATGGATGAAGGTGACGATGAAGGAGGCGAGGCAGGAGAGGGCCGCAGGAAAAGAAGAGGTAAGAAATCAGATTATTATTCTTAAACATTTAAATGTGCATTAAAGCAAATGGTATGCCTGTAAAGAGTATTTATTCATACTGTGGGTTATGGTTATGGTTTTGGTAGATGCCTAGAATTCTTCAGTACGTCTATACAGTTCACACATATGTAGTTTAATCTGGTATCAGTAAAGTGCTATGAGTCAACATTCAGTTCCTTCGATAATTATCAAGCTGAAGTTGCTTTAAGGCCACTACTTAACCTCTACTTTTGATAAAACAGGCTTCCATACACACAACAGTGTTCTCACTTAGGAGTTCCCCCTGTGTTCACACCTCCTGTTTTTTGGTTTTAAATGGAAATTGTCAAATACAGATGAACAAGCATAATGAAGTCAGTACATTTCTCCATTATGCTATTCGCCTCTCCTGCATTTAGAAGAAATAAAATGAAGATCCTAAAATTAACAAGGTGCATGATGAATTTGAGCAGCTACAACTGACTAATCTAGGAGACCTAACTAAAGCATCTAGGCTTTGGTTTAAGCTCTAAACCACACAGCTCTTAATCTCTTTGGTGTGTATGGTGCATGCTCTGTTTTCTTTCCAGTCTGTGGCAGCAGCAGCAGCATCAGTAACTCAGAATCCTTCTCAGTGCTACTTCCCAATGAGCACAGAGCTCAGAATAGTGAGTTGGAGATCTAGCAACCCATCACCTACAAGCTTAAGCCCTTTTCACCCATGATGCCCATTAAATGCCTGGTTTAGAAATAATTGCAATGCAGTTTTTAGTGTTGAAACTATGCAGCGTTAAGTCAGTCTCTTGTGAACAGTTCAGATCTACATCTCAGCCTTGGTGGAATCGCTGCAGAAATTAAACCAAGGATGTAGCAGTTCTCAAAGTGCACAGGATGTGTAGAAAGCATGCAGTGTTTTGCAGCTGAAGCTTGGTTGTTTCCCTCCAACATTTATTTGCTAACCACCAGCGGTGCATTGGGAGACTTGACCCCACATTAGCATCAATAGTGGTTTCCCTAGAGGGATTTTTGTTTTCACTGTAAATATACATTAAACATTTTCTTTAGTCTGCTTGAGATAATCTGTCAGTGGCCAGTTTATTTTTCTTCATATTACTTTCCATGCTTTTAGTAGCTAAAAGCTAAAAGCTAGCTTTTTGTTGTAGTGTAAACAGTTGGTATTTGAGGGAAGTTGAGTGCTAGTCAATTGACTGTACTTTCTCACTCTGTGTATGTAGGTGGTTTCTTAAGGGGATTTCCCGATTGTTCGTCATTCGTAATATTTCCTCTAAAGATTAATAGACTTAATGGTAGACCGAACCAAGCAGAAAACCAACATTTAGTTGCCAATTTTAACCTGTAGTTGTAAATGAGAGATCTTTTGGACACATTGCCAAAGCAGATTCTACAGTTACCCAAGTGTGAAATATGGAGAGTTTTTTAAAAAAGAAAATGGAAATGAAATGCATCAAAAATCTGAGCCGCCCGGTAGCTCAATAGGATAAGCATCAGGCTACACCCCTCACACCGGGTGCGTCTTTGGTCAAGCGATATTTGTAAGTTGCCTTGGATAAATGCAAATAAAAATCTGAACTGTAGCTTAGAAACTGTGCCCTAACCACTAGACCTCTTACATCATAGTAACACAACAATTTTAATCACTTTAACTTTCAGAAGATTCTGGGGGCTTTTTGGTCACTCTAGTCATCTCTCAGCATCTTCCTTGCGTGTCAGGTATTCCACATCCTCAGTAGAAAAATTAAGAGCATGAGTAAATTTTTTATAGATTGTGGTGCATGTGTGAAAAGGGTTTTGTAGTTTTCCTGTGTCACATGGAAGCCCTCTGCCTCTCCTGTAGACACACAGCCCAGATCCCCACCCACTCCCCACTGCCCTGCATTTTCATGCCTCCAGAATGTATTGCCAACATAGACATAAAAAGCATTACAGAGCAAAGCTTTATTGTATAACCTGAAAACTCCTTTACCTCCAAGACATAGTTCATCTTCATTTAAGTAAAGTTTCACCTCTTTTTTTTGATGTTCTCACTCCCACTCTATATTTCTTATGTAGAGTCATACGACTTTTAAGTTCAGTCTGTAATATGTCACTGTTTGTCTGTCTCTCTCTCTCCTCATTATGGTGCAAATGCCGCCTGTCTGACATGCTATACCCTTTTAATTCAAGAAGAAAGAGGTTGGTGTGAAATTCACATGGCCCCTAATATCCAGTGGGCCACTGTATGTTTTTGTAGCTATTTCACTAACGCTGACTAATCTATCTTAAAATCAGTGTTATTGGAAACGAAACAAAAACATCTTCGTAACCACTTTGCACTTGATACAGTTTCCTTTATTTTCACATTTGTCTTATGCTAACAGACAGATCTCTCTGCTCTTGATCTCCCTGACGCCCACTGTTAGGACAGAGGTTCTTTCAAGGAAACATACATTTCAATACTGCAGAGTAAATGTATGAACGGAAACTGTACACGTTAAATACTAATGCACAGCCCAAAATGAATTCAGATTTATTCAAATCATGCTAACCCATCACTCACAACAAAACATGTATTTCTTAAAAAGACAACGTAACCTGTTAGTCAATACACTGTGGTTCACTGTGTGTGCGCGTCTTTTAAGGGAGGAAGAAGGTTTCTCCGGACAAGATGGTGGAAATGCAGGCTAAGATCGAAGAGGAAAGAAAGGCCCTGGAGGCAAAGCTGGACATGGAGGAGGAGGAGAGGAACAAGGCTAGAGCAGAGCTGGAGAAGAGGGAGAAGGACCTAATAAAAGCCCAGTGAGTCAATAAACAGAAACCATTTAGCATAACGATTGAAATGCAATAGACCTAGCAATTAATGAAGAATTGTTCTCAGTCTTCTACATTTCATTACCGATATCAGCGCTTGTTTCATACCTCATCCACATCTATCCCCTTCAGGCAAGAGCATCACCTTCTCCTGGAGAAGTTGTCAGCCCTAGAGAAGAAGGTTATTGTGGGCGGGGTTGACCTCTTGGCCAAGGCTGAGGAGCAGGAAAAGCTCTTGCAGGAGTCCAACAATGAACTTGAAGAACGTCGCAGGAGAGCGGAGCAGCTACGGAAAGAGCTGGACGAGAAGGAGGCAAGGATAGATTAACTTAGCATAGTTGGTTCCGTTAAACGTACCATTAAACAAATACTGACAACCTGTCTCATACTTCATCTAATGAGGGCATGTGTTTGTGGTGTTTGGTAAACAATCAAATGAACAACTTCATAAATAATTTCTAGCCACAGACGACATATTGACTTTCTACAGCCTTGCCCTGTGGTACGATGACAGGATAGGATATGAGAAATCACAGCCTACATAAGGTGTTGTTCTCAGTATTAGCTTCATTACAGTTAAATGGTTGCATCATTGTGGTTGGAAAATACAACTACGAGGTTATACAAGGCCTCTCTTTTTTTTATGTCCATACAAAGTAAGGAAGGATAAAAGAGGAGAACCTTATCATTTCATAAGTGATGCTGACATAAGCATTAAAATCTTACATGTATGAAAGAACAATTTTAATGTGTTCTTTTGACTTTGTCTGCATAATCACTGATCCTTCTCCCTCGTTAAACAGCAAGAGCGTCTGGACATAGAAGAGAAATACACCAGCCTGCAGGAGGAGGCTCAAGGAAAGACCAAGAAGCTGAAGAAAGTATGGACCATGCTAATGGCGGCCAAATCAGAAGTAAGCAGATCGTAAGAGTAACATGAATTATCCATAGTCATAGATTTAGTCATACTCCTCAATAAAAGAAGAAAACTGATCCACCTTTTTTGTCTGTTAGATGGCAGATCTACAGCAAGAACATCACAGAGAGATCGAGGGTCTCCTGGAGAACATTCGCCAGCTGAGTCGTGAACTGCGGCTCCAGATGCTAATTATAGACAATTTTATTCCCCAGGAATATCAGGTGATTTTCAATATTTAGCGTAATGTCCACAACTTTTATCGTTCTGCACACACTTTATTTTCGTTTTCTTTTCTTTTACTTTTAATGAGAATAAAACTTTAAGTGGTGCATATTTTCACAAGTAAATAAACCGTTGAATCAGGAAGACTGTCTTTTCATGTTTTCCCATGCAGGAGATGATAGAAAACTATGTGCACTGGAATGAAGACATTGGAGAGTGGCAGCTGGTGAGGTCACTGCACAGCATAGACACACACACAGTGGTTTGTGGTTTAAACAACAACAATAAATGATCAATTTGAAGGTGCAAATGAAAGTGTACCGTCTCTGTCTTTCAGAAATGTGTGGCATACACTGGCAACAATATGAGAAAACAGACTCCTGCTCCAGACAAAAAAGAAAAAGATGTGAGTTACACAATATTGCATAATGAGACATATTCCTGCAGTTTTCTCCTCTCCATACTTGACACTGTATGGGTCCCTGCCCGTTTTCTGTCTCTTCCTTCTGTAGCCGTTTGAAGTGGATCTGTCCCATGTGTATCTGGCCTACACAGAGGAAAGCATGCGGCAATCGCTGATGAAATTAGAGAGACCCAGAACCTCTAAAAGTAGTAAGAGTGGCCGGCCCAAGACGGGGAGAAGGTAATTTATGTATTTGCTACACAGACCACAGACCGTGTGAAACTCTGTAACACTCTATAGTGTAGAGGTTAGAGGTTCTCATTTAACTTTACACAGCTTCATGTATGTGTCTCTGTTGGTTAGTTCAGAGATCTGATTGAAACCATCATGGTTTCCGGACTAAGTCATAATCAGTAACGGGGGGCTGGGTAAGCACTTGAAAAAATAAAAGAAACTTGGACAGTTAAGCTGTTTGTTCCTAACTTGCTAACTACTGTTTAGCATCTATTAGCTAACTAAATTTGTGGTTACACTGAACAGGCATCTAAAATAAAAGCTATCTTTAAATGTCTTATCATGTAATGGGGACAGAGATGACTGATTTCAGTGTAACTTCAGCACTTCCTATGAATGTCGACTTTCACAAAACCGTTCAGCAGTATAATTAGCTGATTGTGGAATCATGGAGAGATTGGTGCATGCAGCTTAACTCCTTGAAACATGTTTCAATCCAATACAACACATAATCAAACAGTCAATACATGTAGATTTCTAAAAAAAGCAAACCAAATTCAGGTTTAAGTTTTTTGCAGTCTTAACTTGTTACCTGCCAGTTCTAGTCGCTCACTTGGGTCCATTTTAGTGTGTTATTGAGACAAACGATGTCAAGTAGAGGTATTGATTATGGATGTTTGGCTGCACTCTCTAATGATTCTATTTATAGTTTGTCGATATGAAGTGTTAGCATGGCCATATTTGTATATTTGTTATCTTGATATACTGTTATTCTGAGAAAAGTGAAACCTCGTAGCTCCCAGAAGTAATTGATAACAGTTATCGCATGTCCATCTCCACACAGGAAAAGATCTGCAAAGCCAGACGCTGTGATCGAATCCCTTTTGCAGTAAAGACGATGTAGAGGAGAACTGCATTCCACTGAACTTCACTTTCACGTTACCATAAAAAAGAGGTCATTAGTCAAGTTTGAAAAATGGATTGTTGAAAATTATTTAAAAGATAACACTGTATAGGACACACTTTTAAATGTAAAGGAGCACACTAGATTGAATTGAGATGGTGTAAAAGACTCTGGTTCGTAGTGGAAGACTTGAAAACGTTCAAGATTTTTGGGTTCCTTTGGAAAACATTTCAATGACGGCAGCCTCTGTGTAAATCAGACTCTTTCACATAAGCACCTCTACCTTTAAGTTAGAACACTACTGTAAACGTATTTAACTTGCAACATTGGTAGGATGTTGACTTCAGAACTGTGGACCTGAACGTAAACTGCATACTGATTAAATCCTAACTTCTGACTGCTGTGTGAGAAACTGATTAAATGGTCCGTGCTGATATAAAGGCAAAATAACTTAATTCAGTTTTCACCTGAATGAAAAAAACTATCTTGTCTCAGCACAAACTGTAGCCTCAGTGTTATTAAATGAATACAAGTAGTCATGAATATAAAGAGTGACAAAAATAAACACTTATGTATGGGGAAAATCTAAAGGAGTTGTAATGGCAAGTAAGTAACTCAAGTGTGCTATATACTTTCTCCTTTAGCTCAGAAGTACAGGGGTATGCATGCCAGCCAGCTCTTAAGTTAGTTCCATCTGCAAATACAGTGCTGTGAAAAAGTATTTGGCCACTTGATGATTCAGAATTTTAATATTACATAAGGATAACCTGAGTAAATACAAAATGAAGTTTTAAATGATGTCATTTATTAAGGAAGAAAAGTTGTTAGTGAGTTGCCAACTCTAATGCCCAAGTGTTTGTTCCACTCTTGGTGGCAACAACTGCAATCAAGTGTTTGTACAAACTGGCAATGGTCCAATTACATCGAAGTAGTTTTTTGGAGAAATTTGTCCCAGTCTTTTTTGCAGAATTGTTTTATTTTAGCCACATTAGAGGTTTTTATGTGCATGGCCACAGCATCTCAACAGATTTCTTTCTGAACTTCAACTAGACCAAGCCAAAACCGTAATATATTTTTCCCTTGGAAAAAAAACAGAATTTAAAGTGCATTTTGTATTAGCTCTGGTGATCCTCTGTGTAATATGAAAATATGTTTTATGATCTGATTCAAGTCAAGTGTGACAAATATGCATACAAATAAAAAATAATAAAAACAGGATGGGGCAAATTCTTTTTCACAAATCTTTTTTTATTATTTTCAAATGTAAGGACACTGTTAATAGAGCTACACCATGCATACTGTATGCCTTAGTAGTATGCACTAGTATGAGTTTTTGTGGTGATATTTAAATGTCATGATGTTCTGTAGTGGAAGCAATTGTACTTTTATTTTGTATCATATGTATGTCAAATGTTTACATTCCCTGGATATTTTATTTATTAAATTATTTTACATGTTTTATCTCCTTTTTGATGCTCTAATTGTTTCATTATTAAATCAGAGCTGTTTGTGATTGTTGACACATGCTTTGAAAATAGGTTACAGTTGTGCATAAATACATATAAACTCAGTAACTGTGGCTTTAAAATGTGGCATCATATAATATCACAAAGCTGGCACAGTGTATAAATTAAGACTTCAGCAACGAACCATAGTTCTTATCATTTATTTATGTAGAAATACAAATATTAAAATAACTTGTAACAAAATAAATAGGTTTTACAATAAATATTAATAAATTACATCATTATATTACATGTGTACATGTGACCCTTTTGGCTTTGGTGACTTTGTAAGCTTATAGCCTTTGTTCTCGTCTTTGAAGTGTTTTGTACAATTCACAATGTCATGCAGTAATTTATGCAGAGTGTAGAGGTCATCTGTCAGCTTACAAGAGACTGTATTCTGAAACAAAGCAAGTTAGGCAGTTTTAATTTAAAGTGCACAAACATCTGGCTGAATGCAAAACTATAAATCATAAAATCATTTGACATTCAAGAGCCTAATCTATCTTAAAACATGCATCTAAGAGTCTCAACAATCCATCAGAATATTTGTTCAGGAATTTTGGCTTGTTTCAGAAGTATATATATATCAGTATATAAACTCTTTCTTACGTTGTTGTATATGTGAATGAGATTCTTCAGTTTTATTAATTCTGGAATTCCTGCGCTATTCAGCGACTTCTCAGCCAAACAAAAGAATTCTTTCTGTGAAGAGAAAGGCACAGTGAGTAAAGGTAGTCCAGCAGTGCGAGTTTTCAAGTTGCAGGGGCAGCCAAAATCTGTTAATGTCTCACAGACTGCTGAAAGGTTTCAAACATACCCCACATGTCTGTCGTCCAGGTCCAGATGCCTTTCGCACCATTGTCATCTGCGTCTGACGAGAAGAATCCACTTTATTATCATTGAATTCATTGTTACATGTTACAACGAAATGTATTCTCTGCATTTCACACAGCCCTGCTCGGGGGGAGCAGTGAGCAGTCGCAGGCGACGCTCAGGGTCCAGATAACAGTTTAATAGACAAGATAGGATTGTCAGTATATTGTAAAACAAATAGGTGAGCCACATGCAGTTTCGTAGTTTTCTTACCTTGTTGCATGTTGCATTGATTACATTCTTTGCTTCTTCTTTAATTAGGTCCAGGTTGTGGTCATATAGTGAGGCTGCATGCACCACCATTATCGTCATAATCACAATGAAGTTCTTCATGTCTTCAGAGACAGTGAGCCAGTACAGCCAGGTTCAGCAGAGGAGCTGAATATAATTCATGCTTTTACTTGTGTGGCTACTTATACTGTCATGCTGACACTTTGAGACCACAGTATACAAACACGTCAGAGGAAGACACCAAAAATGGATTTGATGATCTGGGTTACTATCAAATGTTCCACTATGCGGATAGACATCAAACAATCTGAGCCGTTACCGGAGAATTCATTATCAGCAAAACGCCCAACAAGAATTGCTTGTCATCATTTTGTGACATCACCTTGCATCTTGTGAAGGTTTTCCTAATGTGTAGAAAGGGCAAAGATAAGATTTAATAATTGCAAGATCTTTGAAATTGAATATGATAAAACACTGTGAAACTGAGATGCTCATGGAGACATTTTGACTTGTCGCAGGTGTAAAATGTGGAATGAATTATGTCCAGCAAAGTGTGTTAGTATAACCGTATCTTTAATATTGCTGCATCTTTCCCGTTAAGTCAAAAAGACTGTGATGCGTAGGCATGTGGAACATTTTGTGGTCAAGACATTTACCTTTACACACACATCAAAAGAAGGAAATTGTGACTGAGAAAAAAAAGTTCCTGTGTTACTCTGACTGCTAACACCCCAGAACAGCTGTTGGCATTAAACACAAGCCCACCTGTTATTCTTAGAAATACAGATGAGTTGGGGATTCATACATTTGTAAAATTAAAAGTATTAAACACAAAATATTGAGTTGACAGATATTTCTTAAAAAGCTAAATATCTAAAAATTTCTTACTATTAAAATAATTTAAATAAATGACTAATTGCAGCCATTAATGCCAGTATTGGAAAAAAACTGATGTCAGACTAATGTTATTTATTCTGTATTGTAGTTTGTAGTTGCTGAGCTTGACTCAAAATATAAAAATACATAATATTAAAATCTCCATATCTAACATTTAGCATTTCTGCTGTCATAACTTTTGTCTCCATCAACTGACAACGCTTGAGAAGGGCCCCATCTTCAGGTAATGTTTTGTAACATTGGAGTTAATCTAGTCACACAGTCCAACTTTGAGGTAAACAGGTTAGATTAGTTTATTCAAATCAAACATTTTGTGATCTTAAAACTAGAATAGGTTTGGGTGTGTGAGTACAAATGAATAATAAATACACGCAAAAAACCTAGATATTGTGACTTTATATTATATTTGCGAAACAATAAGTTCTAAATAACAATGACATAATCATTTTATTTATAAAGACACATTTAAAACCAGTCCCCCCTGTGCTGACGCTTCCAGTCATAACACAGCATACCACCTATTTTGCATGAGTGCACTACTTTTTGTGAGTCTAGTCATCCTCCAGTTCCTCCATGCCAGCCTTCAGATTCAGAATTAGAAGAGAGAGAGATACCATAATAAGACGTTTACTGGTATGAGTTACTGCAGCCTGTGAAGTCATGCAGTGTGGGCATCCGATTCTATTCTAGTCCGTTCTATTATCCAACCGTTTACACTGCGAGATCAAACTCGATCACAACCGCCAACTGCTCTAAACGCGGCGTTAGAGGCGAAACAAACTAAACCAGCGCGCCGTCCACTGAATGAATCCCACGAACAGGCACACGGCGGAGTTTCCCTCCCGGAGAAAGTCGCTCCCTCTCCCGCACCAACCAAACGAATCGCTGCTCGCCGGTGAACCCGGACCACTCAGAGCAGGAGAGCCTCTGCGGAGGTCAGCCAATCGGAGAGCGCTAAATATTTCCGCTAGATGCGCCATTTTACCGCGTCCACAGCCATCCGGTAAGATGGTCCCCTTGCTTTGTCTCCCCTGACCGGAGTTGTTTCGGTATTCAGTGGCTTTTCTCGCTTCCCTACCATCGGAAATCCGCTAATTGGATTCAAGTGTGCCACTTGTAGCAGAAAGTAAACGCGTCTCTGTCGGAGAAGACATGACAGCGAAAAGCAGGTAGGAGCACAGCCCGCCGTGTTTGTTTGGACTGGATTCTGCATTGATCACGGTGCTATCTTTGCTAGCGGCGAGCCGGTGTTGTGCCAGAAAAGGCACCCCTGTACCCCGTCAGTGTTCACCCTCTTTTTTTCCTACTAGGAAAGTTTGACATCCATAGAATTTACGCCACTGACCGGCAGCAGTCCTACACCCACACTGTCAAAGTTATTCAATCCTGGGACTAACGGAAACCGTTTGGTGCGTTTTTTTGTCTTTAGAGCCATTCTTCTACAGAAATAATTAATAATTAGCACCAACAGTGATTGTGTGTTTATTCGATCTTAATGGCCTATTGTGGCATATTTCTATTTGTGTGTTTAGCTGTATTTCTAAAGCGATTTATTGCGAGTGACATTTCTTGCATCCTAATTCGTCATGGTTCAACCCAGATTTTCTGAATGTGGTTTTATTAGGAACTTTTGCTTTTTAAATCATCCCACGGGTGTGCACGGCTCCCCTGTACACTATCAGTGTGCACCCCCTCCCGCTAGGAAGGGGTGCCTTTTTTGGCACAACACCGAGCCAAGGCTGTGCGCCAGCAGGCTAGGCTAGCTGAGCTGTAGCTGCTAACTGCACAGCCGGCAATGCTCAAGTGAACACACACGCACGCCGAGATGTGAGTCAAAAACAAATGCCTAATTCTTTACGTTTGTCAGAGTTTCTAAAACCAACGGATGCGTTTGCACAACGTAGCTATTTAGCGTGATGTCTAGCTTGACAACTTCGGACGCTACCGGACGCTAGTGCCAGGCTGTAGCTAGCGCACTGGGCTGTGCTATGTTACCGTCACAGGGAGGGAAGGCCTGTGCATGCATTTTCGGTGCATGTCCCTGCACTGGACCCTGTATGCACTGCCGGGATTGCAAGGTTGCCAAGGAAACGTGGGGCACTGAAAATAACTATTGTCATTTCTGCAGTAAAGATGGCAGCTAAACCTGCTGGTGTTAGCGAGCGCGTCTCTGTTAGTCAGAAGCTGGCATGTTGTCAACAATGCACTCAGGATAAAATGCAGAAACGTGTGCTGCACGGCCGATTTTCTCCAACTGACACAGGATGTTGGGTAGATTTTAGGCCTGGGTTTGGGAGGCAGGACTCAATCAGCACACTGTGATGACGCCAGATAAACAGCGGTGTGTCTGAATACATGCATGCATGTAAAGTCATGTGTGTAAACCATAGTTTTGGTTCGACAGCAGCGTGATCACACACAAAACAGCAGTTTTAATGTCTGCTGATGATTTCGTCTCGTCTCCTGTTGCTTCTTTCAAACATTGAGAAACTTTGAACATTGACATATTCATCATTTGTTAATATTGTGTGCATCTAGCAGATGTTAAATTCATTTTTATTGTGAGACAGAAAATGTAGGTGGATGGATTAAAACGATTAAATATCAGTGGCTATTATTTGAGAATATGTTCATTTATTCATCCCACAAATCTTAGTGGTTTTGTTCTGTTTTTATTCAGTGTGCCTGAGTGCCAGTGTTTACCCTGGAGGTTTCTACTAGACTGCCAGGAGAACAAAATGTGTTTAAATTGCATGTTTATAGCCCAGCCATTTTAAAATGAATTCAGATCTAACGTTTAACACAGACTACAGATTCTTTCTCAGTATCTGGACAGTAAACGACAGAATACTTACTTTCAATCTGTTTAGGCAGTCTTAAATCTAGAGATGATTTTAAATTGATATTTATATCAATTTAAAATCAATGAGAGGGGGACATGACATGTAACAAACGCCACAGAGTATTGAGTCGTGAAAGTCATGTGGTGTCTGGCTTAACCATTCAACCAGCGTATGCACCAATATGCCATCTGTAATTCAAAATGACCCTACCACATCTTGATTTACCAGCATGATCATCAGGAAACAAATGTTAAAATGTCTCTCCAGGTAATATGAATCCGGGTTCTTGTGAATCAAACCTAGACCAAATGGCAGAAAAATCAGAAGAGGTAAGTATACGTGTACTTCAGAAGTCATGTGTGTATTTGTACTGTATTTTGTTAATGCTGTTTAAATTAATCTGAATCAATCTTACATCCTTGTCAGCCTGGTAGCTCAACACAAACAATGAAGCCCTCCTCTTCTCGTAACAAGAGGTGAGAATCGGCTTTCTGAATTGTGTTATTGTTATTTTTGCATTTCCACGCTCTCATCACAGTCATGGCTTAAAATATACTAAAGCCTTGTGCTTGCACGCTTTAGGAAGTCTGCCACAGTGGTGAAGCACACTGGACTGAATGAATCTGATGCCTCAGTCGAGAGTGAAACTGAAGGTGTAGCGACTGACAATCCTTCAGAGACTAACACAGGCAGCACATCCAAAGGTATTTGTTTATCATGACCATGATATTGCAGATGCTGAACATGAAGTGGATTATAGAAATGATTTGTGCGATTCATTTCTTCAGGCACTTTAGTGATGAGGCCAGCTGGAAATGAAAATAAAGGTGCAATGAAGCTCAGAGTGGATTTCAAACAGAAACATACAGGTGATATCACTACCACTAGTTGGGTAACTGTACGTTTGTTTGGTATGTCGATGTTCACGAGCGAGAATGAATTGTCTGTAAGTGTAAAGCAACTGGATGTGATAGAAAGGAAGTAGACTATTATTGATTATGGTGTCTTGATTTTAGATGATGCCCTGCAGAAGAAAGTGAGCTGCACTGCTTGTGGAAAACAAGTAAACCAGTTTCAGCGCAACTCAATGTATGAACATCCGGCGCTCAAAGTCCTAATTTGCAAGGTAAGAAAGAACAAACGCACTATTCTTATGATTCTTCCGGCTATGTTATTCACTGTTAGTGTTCAATTTAATTCTAATGTTTTTCCTTTTTATTTATTCTTCTAGTCATGCTATAATTATTACACAAGTGATGACATCAGCAGAGACTCTGATGGGATGGATGAGCAATGCAGGTACAGAGCTTATGTAACACCATTGTTAACCATAATCCCGTTGAAAGAGTATCATATGTGATTTAGGTTTGCACATCTCTGCATACATGTCACTAAAATGATCATAGATAATCAAATGTTCATATCGCACAAAGATAAATACAAAATACAGTTGTTAAACAGTTATTTCATTAAGAGTTGATAAACCGTTAAGAAGGTGAGGTAACTAACTACCCACACCCACTGGCCTGATCACACCATATGTGTTGAATCAAGAAATCACTTAAATAAAAGCAATCTGTCTAAGTGACACTAAAAGAAAAAAAACAACAACTCAAGATCAAATTCTAGAACGGATGCGAATCGAGGTAATTGACATGTATCGGTCTGTAAAGGGTTACGGAGCCATTCCTAAATGTTTGGGACTATAGTGAAAGCCATTATCAACAAATGGAGAAAACTTGGAACAGTGACAAACCTTCCCAGCACTGACCGGCCTATTAAAATTACACAAGGACACAACGACAACTCATCTAGGAAGTTTCTAAATAACCTGCAGGCCTCACAGGACTGTTGAGTCAGTGTGAACAATAAGAAAGAGCCGGGACAAAATGGACCACTGATGACCACAGGCTCATCTTGGCAAAAAACATCTTGATTATCCCTGAGACTTTTCAGACAAATGTGTGAATTCGGTAACATTTGATGTAAAATTAAAACAGCATTTTTTTATTTACTCAGATTATCTTTGCATAATATTCAAATTTGTTTGATCTGATTAAAAGTGTGACAAGTATGCAAAACATAAAATCAGGAAGAGGACAAATATGTCACGGCACTGTAGGGCCTCATTTTTTTACACTCTAAAATCTGTTGGACCTTTCTTTTCCAGATGGTGTGCTGAAGGAGGCAAGCTTATATGCTGTGACTACTGCAACAATGCCTTCTGCAAGAAGTGCATTCAGCGTAACCTGGGAAGGAAGGAGCTGTCTGCTATTACGGATGAGAACTCAAAGTGGCACTGCTATGTGTGCAGGTCAGAGCCCCTCCAAGACTTGGTCTCCAAATGTCACCGCATCATGGAAAAACAACAACTTGTGCAACTCAAGCAGCGAAAAAGTGATAAAACAGAGGAACCTGAGGGCAAGAAACACGCTAACAAGCCGGTCAAAAAGCACAAAGCAGTTGTCAATGGAAAAGAACACGTTGAAGGCTCAGGAACCATGACATTTTCTTACAAAAGACTGCAGGTACCCAAAGAACTTGTAAAGAAAACAAAGAAGCTTGTTGAAACTACCACTGGTCTCAACAATACTTTCATCAAGTTCATCAAGCTGGCATCTGAGGATCGGGGCGATACGTCGATCAGGTATCGGCACTTGAAAGCATTCAAGGCTGTGCTTGCTGATTTAAAGAAAGCCCACGGTGCTCTGCAGGAGGCTTTGGAGCCTGAGTTCAGAAGCATGCAGATGCAGAATGGTAACGAAGGGCCAAATGTTGTCAGAAGCACCAACGATGTTGTGGTCCCCGTGGAAAGTGATCAGATGGAGAAGGTGGCAGCTGCAGTGGACGAAGGTGAGGCACGTGAGGAGTTGAAGGAGGAGCAGCATAATGAACAGGAGGCGCACGATCAAGGTTCAGATGACACAGAAATGAAAGACAGTCAGACAGAAACTGATTTAGCCAAAAAGACAATTAAAACTACGGTCAGTGATGATGGGCAGGAGTCATCTGGTGAAATGTCCCTAGATCAGGACGTTATGTCGGTGCCACCTTCTGTTCCGGAAGAGCTTTTTCAGATGGTGGAGAGTCTCTCTGATTCCACCATGCTTTCACAGACTGGTGCCAATTCAGACACTGAAACGGAGTCGAATGGAAACTCAGCAGTCGGCGATCATCCCCAGCCTAAGGTGAAGAACCTCATAGTCAAACTGACTCCTGTGCCGGTGGTAAAAACCTGTGGTTCAAGGTCTTCCAGGTCCAGTACCAGAGAAAAAGATGGCGAGCTACCAAAAAAGTGTAAGGAAGAATGTGAGAAGGATAACGATGCTACTGCTCCTGATACAGTGGACGGGAAAACCAGCCCACCACCCAGTCGCCGCACTAGTCGAGTGAAGACCACCCCATTAAGGAAGCAGACTGACAATAAGGTCAAAGTAGAGATGTCTGAGTCGGAGTCAGAGGAAGATGCTAAAAACAAGACCAAATCCTCGAAGAAAACCAACAACACCAAAAAAGAGGATGGAAAACAGACCAAAGCTTCAAAGAAAAAGACAGTTGACTCTGACTCGGATGAAGTTCCTCACATACTGCTAGAGAAAGCCGCAGAAGGCAGCTCATCAGCAGACGAGGAACACGATAACACCAGTTCCAAAAAGCGTTTATTCAAACTGAACAACACATCCGCACAGAAAACAGACAGAACATCCAAACGTAAAAGGAAGTCCAACAGCTCAGATTCAGATTTGGAGAAGAAAAGTAAGAGGACACCCAAGAAGAAGAGACAGAACGGCTCCGATTCCTCTAACTCTGACTCTGAACAGGACAAAGAGTCAAAGAGTAAAACGGCCACAGCAAAGAGGGGATCTAGTCGTGTTAAGGTGCAAGATGAGTCAAAGGAGAAAGACCAAAACTCACCTGAGAGGAAGGCGACTGAACACAGACGGTCTTATGAAAAGAAACGCAAGGGAAAGAACCCCAAAGCAGCATCCAAGCTGGATTCATCCTCCAGTGAGGAGGAGGAGGAGCAGCAGGCTGAAGGTAGCTCTGGAGAGGACAGTGATGAGCAGAAGATCAAACCCATCGTGGAGGATAGTGTGGTGGCCGGCAGTGGAGCTTTTCATCAATCCTCAGGTAATTTGATCTAGACGGGCGCTGAGAATGAGACGGTTGATGTGCATTTCAAGAATCCATAAATATGAATTTGCCTATGCTCAACGTGTGTGCTAGCGTGATGGGTACTATTTTGTTGTGCAGGGGATGAAGTAGATGATAAAGAGGAAGTGACTCGGATTTGTGAAGAAGGTGACGACGATGACCCGGAAAACAGGTACTTAAATAACAATAAATTGCAGGAATACTGGGAATAAAAACGGTCACTCAGTTGGTATTTATATTTAGTTACTGTGTGCTTCTATATTCAAGTTAATCTGATTTATACCAATAACGTATTTCTGCCCACAGAAATGTTGCAGTATTAAATTGTTACAGGCAAAACTATCTTTTTGTGTTCAAGCTCTAATTGATGTGACACTAACAATATTAGTACTCAATGTTTGCATAAAGTGTAACCAACAGTAAACATTACATTTTCAGTCACATTTATGTAAATGTTTAACTTATTTTCCTTATCGTGTCACATTGTGACATGTTGAAAGCAATGAGTTAAAATGTGCCCATGAATTTAACCCCCTGTTGGAGGCAGAGCTGAAGCTGTGAAACTCTCTGTTGTGTGTATGGCTCTAGCATATATGTGTGTAATCCACACAGGAAAAAGTTTCACTACACCCGGAGAGTGGGCGTGTACATGGCTCACTGATGCAAAACAACAATTAATACAGTGAACTTAGCAATCCTAGTCACAACAACACAACACAAGTACTCTTACCATTTGTAGAAGTGAATTAGAGTGAATTACCTTTGACTTAGCTTGTAAAGAGGATGTTTACCATTGTTTTGCTATTTTCCTGTCTGTCATAAAATGCATTCAAGTATTATAAATAATAATAATGCAAACATCCTGTTTTTTCTGTTTTGTCTTTTGAAGGATTGCAAAGAAAATGCTTCTTGCCCAAATAAAATCCAACTATTCTTCTGGAGACGAGAGCTCCTCTGATAACGCAGCAGCAGACACGGACGAGAGGCCACCCAGGAAAGTTAAGGAAGAGGACGAAGAAGAGAATCCAGGTAGGGCTCTTCGGCTAACCATAGCCCATTTTCAAATGAGCTAATTTCACGGTGGTATCATTTCTGGTTTGTGTTTCTTGAAGACAATACAGAAGACTCTGGTTCTGATGTTGAAGTGAAGAAACGGGGCCGACGCCATAAACTGCTTCGTCATAAACTCTCACTGAGCGAGGGTGAGTCGGGGGAGGAGAAGACGGAGAAGAACCAGAGGGGCAAGAAGAAAACGGGGCAGAAAGGTTTATTCCGCATTTTTTTTATTAATTTGCCTCATGTATAATATCTAACAGAAGCAAATGTTCTGATATCTGACATTATTAAATGGTGTTAATGTGTTTTTGTTGTCCGTCAGTGGACAGTGACGACTCTGCAGACTCAGACTTTGACAAATCCGAGTTCAGTGCAGAGTCGGGGATAAGCGAGGAGGTTTCTCAGTCAGAGGACGACGGGAAGCGTCGAAAGACAAGGTGAGGCCCCAACTCCAACTGACGAGAGGTGGTATTTAGTTCACTGCCACTTCATCGTGATCGATACCCTTCTCCTGCTTTGTCTGAGCAGGGCCGCGAAGAAGAAGGATGAGGAGAAACAGAGAAGTTACAAGCAGAAGAAGAAGCGACGCAGGATCAAAGTTCAGGATTCATCTTCCAGCAACGAGAAGGTGTTTAAAATGCATTGCACTTGGTAATAGTTGTCATTTCTCCTATGAAGCATGGCAGGGTTTGCCAGTTGGTGGATGCACCCACATAGCTTTTACTAGTCAAGTCATGCACAACTCCCAAAATGCTATTTGAACTTCCCCCTGGAGTGTGTTGTGAGGATTATTGAAGGCTCCTATTAATCATAGAGTAGGTCCATCATAGGAAGTGAAATTCTTTTTACCTGAGGGCAGAAGATCAGAGGGCTCAAGTTAATGTTCATTTTCACAGAGTGGAGAGGAGGATGGTGAGGAGCAAGACGGAGATGAAGACGGAGATGAAGACGGAGATGGAGATGAAGACGCAGATGGACGGAAAGGACGCAAAAAGATCCGCAAAATCCTAAAGGACGACAAGCTGCGGACCGAGACGAGAGATGCTCTGAAAGAAGAGGAGGAGCGAAGAAAGCGTATAGCTGAGCGAGAGGCGCTTAGGGAGAAACTTCGTGAGGTAAAAGTGAAAATTCCTGTTCTGTGATATACACACGTAGAATGTTCAGAGGTCTGAGGCGCTGAATATTCAACTCTAGGACCACGTAGTCTCCATATAAAACGGAGGAGCTGTGGTATAATCTGATGAATGACCCCCAAAATGAGGAGCTCTCTATTGTGTCTGTAATAAAAACACACGCACATGTTTATTATGCATTTAAAGTTTTAGTTTGTGTTTTCAGTGAGTGAATAATAATTCTGTTTGAAAACGATTTGAGATGAAGTCATTGGAATAAATGAAATAATGAAGTATAATTGTGCGTCTGAATAAATAGGGGATGTGATGAGGAATATGAAAAATGCTCAAATAAAAGCTGTCAAACTTTATTGACGTATATTCACGTGACCTCCCGTCCCTTCAGGTGATTGTGGTGAAGGAGTCTTCTCAGGTCACGTGTCCTATCACCACCAAGCTGGTGCTGGATGAGGACGAAGAGACCAAGGAGCCTCTGGTTCAGGTGCACAGGAACCTTGTTACGAAGCTCAAACCTCACCAGGTTGATGGTGAGGACAAAATAAACACAGTTCATAGTAACGCCAGAGAGCAAAATGAAACCAGACGCTGTGATGCGTAACGCTGAACTAATGCAGCCGTCGTGTTTTGTTTCAGGGGTACAGTTTATGTGGGACTGCTGCTGTGAATCTATGAAGAAGATTCAGAAGTCTCAGGGCTCTGGTTGCATCCTCGCTCACTGTATGGGTCTGGGAAAAACTCTACAGGTACGGACGAGGGCGCAGCAAATGTTTCTGTCACGCTGAGGTAGAAATTACAATGTAGCTTTTAGGCTATTTGCATCTCGCCTCTGAGTAGTAGCCTGGGTTTTGGCTGTGCTGTTTTACTGTTTTTGGAGGTTACCATATTTGTTCAGTAAACCACTTATGTTTAATCAGCAGGACTCAAAAGGGAAAGAGATTCAGGTCAATCTCCTGTTGGACTATCGATGCCCTCCTAATTATATTTTAAAGGAGGTGTCCTGAAAGAAGAGCTTGTTTCAGGCCCTTGTGATATATCAGCCTGTCATGTGCTGGGAAATAATTTAATATTTAATATATTATTTAGTGTTGCCTCTGTAAATATGCAGTGAATTAAAAGAGTTAAAACACTGCTGGCGTGAATCTGTCTGCAGCCTCTTTTTTTTTCACACTGCGTCTAACTGTGTATCCTCTTTTGCCCTGTAGGTGGTGACATTCCTTCACACTTTGCTGCTTTGTGAGAAACTTGATTTTGTCACAGCCCTGGTGGTTTGTCCTCTGAACACCGTTCTTAATTGGCTCAACGAGTTTGAGAAGTGGCAGGAAGGAATGAAGGACGAAGAATGTTTAGAGGTAAAGAGCTGCAGCTGTAACTGTCGAAATGTTCCAGTCATCGCAAGCCTGACCCGTTTGTGTAGATGTTTCCACTACGTGTTGATCCTGGATGTGATTAACAGGTGACTGAGCTGGCCACAACGAAGAGGCCCCAGGAGCGAGCGTACGCCCTGCAGCAGTGGCACGAGTCGGGCGGCATCATGATAATCGGCTATGAGATGTACAGAAACCTGACGCAGGGCAGGAACATAAAGAGCAAGAAGCTCAAAGAGACCCTTCTGAAGACACTGGTAGATCCAGGTACAGTGCTGTGAAACGCATCTCCACATGTCTGTATGGCTAAAGGTCCTATCTAAAGAGGGGCGGCCTATAGATCCCTTCAGGCTTCCATTCATGAAAGAACAAATGGAAGCTACACACATTTCCTTTCTTGTTATTTGTTGGACACCAGGTCCAGACTTGGTGATATGTGATGAAGGGCACATCCTGAAGAACGAGGCATCTGCAGTGTCCAGAGCGATGAACTCCATCAGGACAAGGAGGAGGATTGTGCTGACTGGAACGCCTCTGCAGAACAACCTCATTGAATGTGAGATTTGTTAGAACGGGATTTTCTGTGGTTTTGGATGCATATAAAACAGTTTTTCTCTATTCACCAGATCACTGCATGGTGAACTTCATCAAGGAAAACCTGCTGGGATCAGTTAAGGAGTTCAGGAACCGCTTCATTAACCCCATCCAGAATGGTCAGTGTGCCGATTCCACACCACAAGATGTGCGGCTCATGAAGAAGAGGGCTCACATCCTCTACGAGATGCTAGCCGGCTGTGTCCAGGTTAGAAAGCGGCTTTCAAAAACATACTCGCGCTCTCTGTGATCCACCACTTTTCTAAGCACCATTGAGAGAGATTTATTTCTGCTTCCAACAGAGGAAGGATTACACGGCTCTCACCAAGTTCCTGCCTCCAAAACATGAGTACGTGCTGTTGATAAGAGTGACTCCGCTCCAGTGCAAGCTCTACAGATACTATGTGGAGCACTTCACAGGTGAGTCCCTTCATCTAACGGACGTTATTGTTGCACACACGCAAGTTGTTGAGAACTTTTGGAATACGTCTGTAGCACAGCTCAGGCAGAGGTAAAAATTCAGCACTGGAAAACCACTTCCTCATAAAAATGCCCCTTTTGACTTGATGTCAATTAGTCAGACAAGGTTTTCAGATAAACGCAGGGCGTTTCTGATCTTTGCCGCGCTGCGTTGTTAAGTCGTTTAGTGAACGTTCCTCTCTGAATGTAGCCTAGAATGTCTGTGTGTGTATAAAGGTGGCAGCTGGCATAGTGCCGAAGGCAGGGTTTTAAACCCAGTTTCCCACGTCTCCCTAATGAAGAGCCCTGGGAGAGCAGGAACAGAGGGAGGGGGCGTAAAGGAAAGGGAGAGAAATTTCTAGGGTGGAGGGGCCAAGGGTTTTACACCAAAAGTGAAAACAAAGACCAGGGGAGTTGGTATGTAAGAAGAGGAGAGACTGGGGGGTGTTTGATGGTATGTGCTGGGCCTAATTAGGCTGAGTTGTTCATAGGGCACAGGGTTGATGTTGTGACTGCGACAGTGGTGTTTTTGCATATGCAAAATCCACCACGGCGTCTGACCTCTTGGGGTCAGTGCAGGGCAACATGTAGAGCAGATGCAACACGGTAACATTTCAGTAGCCGCGTCATGAATCACGAAGCCACTGATTGAACATGCTGTCTGACATTTACTAGGTTGGATTTGTTTTGTGTAGAAAACTCCTTTTTGTCCACAGTCAGGTGGTCGGGGACTGGGATCAGGCTAGAACCCTTTTTACACTGCCTTCCCACATTGCCTGTATTTATCAGGAAATTCATGGCAAGCTGTCGTGTATATAATGCAACTCTCATCAACCTTCCTCTTCACACTTCTTCCCTCGTGTGCAGGTGTGGGGAACGCTTTGGAGGGGGGCCGTGGTCGTGCAGGGACCAAACTCTTCCAGGATTTCCAGATGCTCAGCAGAATCTGGACCCATCCCTGGTGCCTTCAGCTGGACTACATCAGTAAAGAAAACAGGGTAGGGGTCGGGAAGACGAGCCTGAAGCACACTACATGCGTAAAATTGGTGCAAATCTCGTGGTGAAGAACAACTACTGAAGAATTTCTCCATTATCCATAACTTCGGCTAGCCACCGTACTGCTATTCAACTCTCTCTGTTGACCCGTGTAACCAAACCGTTAACACAAATGCACTGTTGCAGGGTTTCTTCGATGAAGACAGCATGGACGAATTCATCGCTTCAGAAACAGAAGAGTCCTCCATGAGTCTGTCCTCCGAGGACGAGAAGATTAAAAAGTAAAACCCCAGTCGTTTCCTTTTCTGTACATTTAAACAGAGACGTCCTCGTTGAACGGCTCTTCTGTTTTTTGCATCTGGTCCTGTTGAGCATCTCTCGTCCAACGTTCTTTCTTCCCGATAGGAAAAAGAAGCAAGGAAAGGGGAAAAAGAAGGGATCTGATGACTCAGACAGCGATGACGTGGAGGTCATCAAGGAGTGGAACTCCAGCTCTCGTGGCAGAAATGGGGAGGGTCGAAACAGGGCAGAGTCTGTGGATGAACGTGAGTTTGGTATATTAATTTCACATTAGGTGGCATTAAAGTAGTACCCGAGGGTCCAGAACTGTAGTTGTAAGTGTGCACGGTGGCTTGGGTTGATGCATCTAACATCTGTATTACACTACATGGATGTAGCATAGTAGAGCAACGTGTAATCCTAAAGCTCAAAATTAGCAGCATGGCGTCTTTGTGAGAGAGTTTGTTGTTATGAAATGTCGCAGAAGAGCAAACTAATCTCTGACGTCCCAAACAGCTCGGCCCTCTGGCTCCGCACCAGGCAGCCCCACTGCCGACTGGCACAAGCAGTTTGTCACTGAGAGTGATGCTGAGATCCTGGAGCACTCTGGGAAGATGATGGTCCTCTTTGAGATCCTGCGCATGGCAGAGGAAGTAGACGAGAAAGTGTAAGTGTGTCTGCACTCTAAGGGAAGCCGCTGCTTTTGGTTGTTGGCCTGACCTACGTTATGTGTCGATGAAGTGACACTTCTGTCCTAATGCATCCTCAGGTTGGTGTTCAGCCAGTCTCTTATCTCCCTGGATCTGATAGAGGATTTCCTTGAACTCGCTTGCAGAGCTAAAGATGAAGACAAAATCTCTCCATACAAAGGTAGCGCAGTCTGACGGGCCCTCTCTCTCTCTCTCTCTCTCTCTCTCTCTCTCTCTCTCTCTCTCTCTCTCTCTCTCTCTCTCTCTCTCTCTCTC
>JAUMTR010000002.1:8172985-8238730 GCA_032270685.1 Microctenopoma stevenorrisi | reverse complement strand
TAAGTCCAGTTGCTATTGGATAAACCTTTTTGAGATAACCATGACCTGGATGACTGAGAACCTTCACAGATATGTAAGTGTCAGATAGTTATCGTCACACCAATGAAAAGATAGAAAATATTGTCTGACATTTAACCGGCCCGTGGGGGCAAAAAATATAGGCGGCATGATAGCTGGTAAAGCTGTCGTCTTCAAACCCAAAGGTGAGGGGGTTTGATTCTCAGTCCCACCATGTCAAGGTGTCCTTGGACAAGTCTCCGATACCACGTAGTAGTGGTAACACATGTCCAAACAACTATTTCCCGGCCTGGTAGCTCAATGGATTAAGCGTCATACTAAGATTTAGAAATTTGCAGGTTCGAACCCCCGTCTGACTCCTAATGCATTCCCTAGCACCTTGTAAGTCGCCTTGGATAAAAGCGTCTGCCAAGCAAAGTAAAGTAAAGTTAAAAAGGTTGGGGACTGCTGGCCTATAGCATTCAACATTGTAATCAAATTTTAAAATTTAAGTGAAGGCCATGACATGTTTTCACAGTCTCCCTACTGCTGGTCTGTTGTGGTTAAAACTGTGTTGGTCCTCTGGGGCCCCCATGGCGTCGGGGCCGTAGGCAATTGCCCGCCTTGCCTGTCTGCTAGCGGCGCCTCTGGCTGTATTTCTGTGAAGGCTACCTTAGCCAACCCTCTGTGATGTGGTTGCTGAGCGGTGAGTGGCTCACCGATGTCACCGATGCACCGGGTCCAGGAACTATAGTCGAGCGCAGATAAGCCCAGAGGTTAGATGGATTATGGCTCTCTCCAGAGGTTTGAGATGCTGTCAGAGGGTTTTCTCCTGGATACCTGTGCTTATTATCACCTCGATGGTGTTGTGGTCGTACTACGCCTACGTGTTTGAGCTGTGTCTCTGTAAGTATGACGGGCCGTGCTCGTTTGTTGTCTTTCTGCTCGTTTTAAGTGTGGACATCGCAGATAGCCGCTGTTGACTGATTTAACGCTGTAGACAGAGCAGGAGCTAGCAAACCAAGCGGAAGTGGCTTAGGGTGTGTGCTTTTTGTGTTTAACGTGACATTTCATTAACAAAATAACTGGTAATTTAATTTCTCTTCACCCTAACTGTGTATTACTATTGTTGTGACTCTTAGCTACAGCCTGTCAATCTAGCTAGCAGCGGTAGCCGGGAAATGTTTGTCTTCTCTTAAAGGATCAAATCCAACTATCAAATATTTCTGACGTGGTTTTATTTGATCATATTCTCATTTCTTACAGTTACACTCACCAACACTTTAGAAAAAGGTGAGTTATCCACCGATGTATGCGCTGTTGTTACACAACAAATGAAGCACACGGCATTGTTGTTGTTCTCTATCATTATGTGTGTGTGTGTGTGTGTGTGTGTGTGTGTGTGTGTTTTTAGTTGTATATCTACTGGTATTTCATGTCTGCTTTGCGATGTTCTCCTGGACCTACTGGAAGTCCATCTTCACCCCTCCCGCATCCCCATGCAAAAAGGTATATAGGTATAAAGGTGACAACAATCGATTTAATGTACCATCTGTGACATCTGCAATTTAATACTAGTGTGATATTGATAACAAGGTGTGTTTGCTGCTCTAGTTTCAGCTGTCGTACTCGGACAAGCAAAGATACGAGATGGAAGAGAGGCCAGATGCACAGAAGCAAATCCTTGTAGAGATTGCAAGGAAACTGCCTATCTTCAGCCGAGCTCAGTCTGGAGGTAGAACCAGTCAAGTCCTTATTTCTCCCATTTAAGAGTATATCCTATAGAATTATTCAGTTATTTGCCATATGTTCAAACCACTGGGTTACATATGTCATGCATATTAGCCACAAAACCCCCCACCTGTATGTTGAGGGCAGATACACCAAGTCAATAGCTCTGTGTCCCTACACAGAGTAATCAGCCAATGTATATCTGTCATTAGTGCTGATTGCTAAGACAAGGGTAGAGGCAGAAGGAAGTAAGTCAAGGGTGAGCTTAGCTCAGATGTCGTTCATTTAACTGGCCATCTTCTTCTTGTCTCTAGCTATCAGGTTCTGCGACCGTTGCCAGGTGCTGAAGCCTGACCGCTGTCACCACTGCTCGGTTTGTGAAACGTAAGTCACCCTTTCCTCCGCAATCCATTTATCTAGAGAGATTGCCCCAGGCAAACAGATATTAGTTGATGTGGGGCTGTTAATTAGAAGGTGCTGCTTTGTTGACATACTGCCTCTTTGAAAGAATATCCTAATTATCAATCAGAACAGCGCTTTTCTTTTATACTGGATCCACAGACTATGGTCAGATTAAGAGTCAAACAGAAGTAAGAATTTTGAGAAATTACATGAAGGTATTCAGTGCTTTAAAATAGCTTCATATGAGTCAAATAAAGTTATGTTTTCTGTGTTTATTTTTAAGATGTGTCTTGAAGATGGACCATCACTGCCCCTGGTAAGTTGCAGCTTAATTTAACCTGTAAAAATGAATTTTTGTGTTGATTTTGTTCACATCAGGGTTTCTTTGCTTTTCAGGGTGAACAACTGTGTGGGTTTTTCCAACTACAAGTTTTTCCTGCTTTTCCTGTCCTACTCCATGCTTTATTGTATATACATTGCAGCAACAGTCTTTCAGTATTTCCTCAAATACTGGGTGGTAAGTGTCCATTAGTCTATATGATCATTGTCATGCACATCTGCCAATACAGTCGTACCATGTTTGAGTTGTAGTCAGCACTTCTGAAATTTCATTTCATTGTATGACTTATTCCCTGTTAAAGTCCAACATTTTCTTAGATTTCTTTTTCTCTTGTTTCTCTCTAAGGGTGATTTCCCTAATAAGTCTGCAAAGTTTCATGTCCTCTTCCTCATGTTTGTGGCGCTCATGTTCTTCGTCAGTCTCATGTTCCTCTTTGGCTACCACTGCTGGTTGGTGGCCAAGAACAGATCCACTTTAGGTGAGGGTTTGCATATTTATTTGAAAACCTCTTACATTCTGCTCATTAACCTGCTCCGTCACTTTAGTCGACTGGTTAATGATTAACTGGAGTTCTTTTGTGTTGTTTGTTAACATTTACTTACTAGCCATTTACTCACTAGTTGTTCTGGAGAGCATTGTATTAAGAAGTGTTTCTAATGTTTTGGTCCAGCACATTAGTAATGTGTGAAAATAGATGGGCCCAGTAAAATCATATCAAGTATATAATTAACACCTTTCTGCCAGTTTCAGACATTTCTATTTAAGTTTGTAAAAGTAGAATTTGTGACAGAGCTGCTGTGTTGTTTGTTGTTGTTTGAGTGTATATGTGGAAAATTAAACATTAGAACATATTCTGACCAACTTCTTTTTTTTCTAGAGGCCTTCTCAGCTCCAGTTTTTGTCGGTGGACCTGACAAAAATGGCTTTAATGTCGGCATACGTAAAAACCTGGAGCAGGTATTTGGAGAAGATCGGAGACTGTGGTTCATCCCTGTCTTCACAAGGTAAGTTTACTATCGCGACATATTACAACACTGCATAAATGACTATACTGTATATTTAAAAACACAGGCAGTATGGATATTATTTTTTCATGCCTGAGAATAAGTGACACCAATTTATTTACATGTCAGCCAGGGGAATGGCCACTACTACCCCTTAAAGAGTCAGAGTTCTGAGTCCCATAACCCCCTATTAGCTAATGAGGACATGTGGGAAGAGTCAGATGATGGATCTGAGGAAGGAAGCTTGGGTGAGTCACATTTTGACAAAGTTATACCCTCATACAAACGCTTTGTCATGCAATCAAATATTACGCAGCAAAAATGTTAATGACGTTTTTTACTGTTTAAATAATTATTTAAACAAAACATTGGTTTAAGCTTAAAGCAAATTTCTGACAGTTCCATAATAAAAAAGTTTTACATCAGTTTTAATTACATCAATGTAATTTCAGTTTTTTTCTGGTGCCCAAACCCAACAATTTATCTGCCATGCTTACACCAGCCTACCTTATCACTCACGAGTTGCTGGCTGGTTCCATTAAAATCCATTCCAAAAAATCCTAAGAGACATGATGTGTGTAGCTGCTTCCTCAAAGCTTATTGTGTCAATTCTGATGATTCTATTCTGCCACCACCTGGTGGTCTCATGCAACAAGTCTGCATAGGTTAAATCAATAACAGCTCAATTAAAAAGATATTCATGTACATGCTGAACCTTATTTCTTTTTCATTTCAGTTGAAGATCAAGACCCCTCTGTTACCATAGAGATGGAGGAATAATACTTTTATGTAAGGACACTATACACTGTCACAGGGATGTACATTAATATCTAATACAGTGTACCATGAGGCAAATGCATACCAAATCATGTCAATGTTCAGACACAGCAAAATGCGAAGGGGGCCAAACGTGTGGATGAAAACCTCCATGTGGATTGTCATTGCCACTCCTAGAATGGTGTGTTAAATAGCGATGAGTAGAGGAACACATGGATGTCCTGAAACAGCTTCAGCCGTCTTCTCATCAATGGCTGAACAACAGTATCAGTTAGATTTTTCAAATCTTACCTCACAAACACAGGCAACTCTTGTTCACCGTGGGTTTGTTGCCTCTGGTTGTTCATCTCAAGGCACCGTCCGCGTTGGGTTTAGAAATGACTGTTCATTGGAAAACGTCTGTTCGGCACTGTGCTTTTTCTCTAGGCCTCTCTTTCCATGTTAAGTTGCGTTAATCTAAACGGACCTCAGCTGTTTGGCCTCTGCCTTTTTGGGTCTTGCAGCATATAAGTTTTTTTGTTTTTTTTCCCAATGTACATAAACATATTAGAATACCTAACTTAACCCACGCCTTATCATTTTATTTATTCGTGTGTTTTAGGAGTTCATTTTCCTAAGAATGTAACGAGCAACCTGCTTGCTGCTTGCAAGTGGAAATGAATCTATTATGAATTCATCATAAATATTGATTTAATATGCCATTACTAATGTCTAATTTAAGTGTTGAAAGTAATAAAAAACAGGATTCATTGATAGCTTTGGTCCAAACCAATATGGAAAATTAATGCTTACACATAAAGTGTACTGTTAACATATTGTTGATAATTTTTAAGTGGACATTTACTTAAATTTTGATGGCTACATTGCTGGAAAATACACCGTTTTCCTCCAGATTTTTAAATCTGGGACAAGCATGCAAGACTGTAATAAGCATTTACTAAAAATAGAAATACCACATTATTGTTTTCTACTATGTCAGTCATCCCTATCTTTTTTCATAGGCCCAAAAACAAAGTTTTTCTATGTCTGATTTTCATATTAGATTCTTGCTAAACATGGCGTGTGTATGTGTATACAGTGCTTCGAAAGATTAAGGGAACACTTAAATCACAAATCGGATCTTGGTCACTAAATTACTGATGTTACAATGATCTTATGTGCATTGTATAATTTGTTCAGAAAAAAGTTCAGCGGAAACTAGAATCATCTATGGAAGGCTGAATTCAAAATCACACTAAAAATCTAGTTCATCCAAGTTGCGTAAATGTCATCACGGCAACACATAACGTGACTCAGAAGTGTGAAATCCTGTCATGCCTGTCACATGTGCTCTGCGGGAACCTGCTCTCATATGTGAAGAAAACGATGTGTCAGTGGTGGACCTGCCAATTCTGGCATTCTCAAGTTGCAGTAACTTAGCGATCTTGCGTTGCTCCTCCTGTTTTTCTTTTCACAAAGAGCAGATATTGGTCTTGCTGCTGGGTTGTTGCCCTTCTATGGACCAGTCCAGCTCTTCTGCTGTAATGGTCAGTCTCCTCCAAGCTCTGCAAACCTGAGCAAACTTTCTTGCCCTAGCACGTATGGATGTGCCATCTTAAGAGTAACTAGACTACCTGACTGGACTTCAGGTACTGCCTTGTGCTACCAGTAATAGCACAGACACTGATCAGAAAAGACAAGGAAAGAGCATTTGTCTGTGGTCATCTCGTGGAAAACATTTCTGGCTGTTGTCTGTCTTTCGTCTCTCCATTGCACGTGTTGTTGATTTGATTTGCGCCACAGCCGGTGAAACTGATTCACGATGACTTGTGCTTCCTAAATGGACAGATTGATATCGCTGAAGCTTAACTGACGTGGTTTTATACTATGATGATTTAAGTGGTCCCTTAATTACTTTTGACGTGTATATAATTACTGAGCTTCATCCACTGGTTGGTAGGAGTTCAGTAGTCTACTGCAATATGATGTTCTGTTTGTTTTCTACATGTATGTATTTCTTTTAAACCTATAAAACCTTATGGAGATTATGGACGTCGGTCATGTATGTATTTAGCCAGTTTAATAAGTAAAAAAAACATGACTAAGTACATCTTCTTATCCAGTATGAGGAAAAAGTTAGGCTTAAATCGAACAGCGGTTTGTTATTGACACTCCGATCGGTAAGCCAGATACAGTGCTGCTCGTGTCCGAGAAATCTGATTAAATGTGTTGCTTTTATTCTGAGGTATGATTCAGTGTTTAGGAAAGATGTGGATGTTGAGTGCGTCAAGTAGTCTTGTCTATTTATTATGTTTTTTTTCTAAGTATGCTGCTACAGGCAGTTTCTGTATATGTTGCTCCATCAAGTGACACTTAAAATGTTGAAGTGATGTGCTTTTATCAAACTGTAGGATATTTATACATACGAAAATGACAAATTATTCTCAGCAGTTCAGTATTGCTTGAACACATATGTCATTGGAATAGGTCATGTGATTGTGGCACTTCCCTTTTTCAACACGCCTGAAAAAGAGTGACACCGTTTTATTTGCTTATCCATTTGTTAACAAATATAAATTCTTTATTGATTCGTCAGTTATTGTAACATGCAAAATAAAATGATCCGAGCTGAACCCTAGAAATGATTGCATCGTTTTCTTTTTATAGCATTAATATTCACAGCAAAAAACATAAATACCACCGATCACATACGGCATATAGAATTTTGTTCTGATTTAGAACTTTGGAGATCGTAGCATTGTTTGGCACAACAAGGAGAACACGAGGTACGTTTAAATAAACAAGACTAATATATCGTTATAGAAATATACTTAAACCTAATTGCAGATCATGTTCCTCAAGTTGTCCTCTGTTTAGTCGGTGCCAAAGTATCTTTGTCCAAAATGTGTCGGAGCCACTGGATGAACCTCTGTCGTCAAGATGGTGATATCTGGAAATTCCTGAATGATAGATTTGGCTCCTAGGAGAAAGATGAAAGGTTGTTACACTGGAATCCCCTACCTGGTTGGAATTAGAAACATTGGTTGGACAGCTACAATATTATCTGCCCCCTTTCCTGATTCCTTTGTTTTGCATATTTGTCAAACTTAAACGATTCAGATCATCAAGTTAATTTTAATTGTACATAATGAACTTGCTGGTGAGTTACAGGCGATTGTCCAGCTGCATAAATGTGTTTAATGATCTAAATTATTTAGTTATGATAAATATGCCAAAAAATACTACAGCACTGTACATGCAAGTTGCAATAAAATGTGCTACAGACAAATGTCTCCATTGACGATGAAAACTATTTTCTTCAGTAATCACCTGCCTTTACATGACATGCTGCACTGTATTCCCTATTCCCAAGAGCTTTACAAGCTACCTTCAACACTACTGACTATGTATAAAATACAATTAAAACAGACAAGACAGTCCGAAATCAAAAATCATCAAAAAGAACAAATCCAATATTAATAAAAATACATGTGATGGAAGTGTAGTTTCTAGAGCTTTAAACTAATTTAAGAATAAAAAAAGGTCTGTAGAGTAATTAATAACTAATTAATTACCAATTCATCCTCTTTAGGACAAAAGGCTTACAAAAATTTCAAATGGCAACAAGCCATTATTATATAGTTCATAATTTCAACAATTTTTATTTAAGGGTGATTCTGTCTATACACCGACACTTGGGGTGAAACAAATCAATTTATTATCCAATTTCCAATGATATTTAAATATTTTAAATGAGACTCTGCTGGGCAATAATGACATCAGCAGTGGAACCAAAGAGCATTATATACAGTGAGGAGCATAAGTATTTGAACATCCTACTTAGAAATCACGGAGGGGTCTGAAATTCACATTGCAGGTGAATTCCCACTGTGTTCTTTGTTTTGTACTGCTGCACATGAGTATTTGAACACCTGTGAATATTTAGTACAGAAGCCTTTGTTTGTAATTACAGAGGTCAAACGTCTCCTGTAGTTCTTGAGGGTTACCCTGGCTGTGTGCTTTGGGTCATTGTCATGTTGGAAGACTCAGCCAAGAACCATCCTCAATGCTCTGAATGGGAGAAGGAGGAAATCTTACATCCTCTCCTTAAGACAGTGCAGTCGCCCTGTAACCGTCCTGACCCCCAAAGCATGACGTTACCACCCCCATGCTTCACAGTAGGGATGGTGTTCTTGGGATGCAACTGATGTTTGTCTTTCCTGCAAACACAGTGAGTGAGGTTTAGAGTTCTGGGCTGATTCCTCACCTTTCCTATCACCATTATAACCCTAACCCTACACTTAACCCAGCAATACCACACGAAGTGAGATCTTGCATGGAGCCCCAGTCTGAGGGACACAGACAGCCTCTTCCAGGTGCTACTTATTTAGATTAATGAGTGGAGTAGAGGTGGACTTTTTAAATCAAAGTAACAGGTTTTGAGAGCCAGAATTCTTGCTGATTGCCAGGTGTTCAAATACGTATGTGTAGCAGTGCAAGACAAATACATTCTTTAAAAATCATACCATGTGATTTCCTGAATGTTTTTTAAATCCTGTCTCTCCCTCTATGAATTCTAAGTGGGAGAATTCGCAAAATCGCAGGGTGTTCAAATACTTATGTTCCTCACTGTAGCAGCAAATTGCACTAAGACATAAATACAACAGGAACAGAGGTAGAGAGGAGACTGGGAGCAAACAAAAGTAAAGTGGTGATGAGCTGCAGCTGCTGTGCGCTGGCTGTGTTGGTGTACCGTGAGGTGTGGAGAAAAG
Organism: Microctenopoma stevenorrisi; assembly: GCA_032270685.1. Lineage (NCBI taxonomy): Eukaryota > Metazoa > Chordata > Actinopteri > Anabantiformes > Anabantidae > Microctenopoma > Microctenopoma stevenorrisi. Next base: position 8,229,728 of record JAUMTR010000002.1, on the reverse strand, counting down.
GCTGAGGAGGATAATATGTCTGGGCTGGACTCTGTGCTCTATCAGCACCCTCACCGCCTCAATCACTGTGTTCCCTGTACCTGCAGATATGAAAAATGTAAGGTTTAAGTACACGTTAAATGTTGAGTCACATAGTTTACACATCACATAGTACATACTATCACTAGTTTACACAAAAAATGGTAGGGTCAAAATTTCTAACTTGCTTTTACACCTCATCAGGTTGATAAAATGTCATTAAAGGCGAAATAAACACATTGCAATATGACACAGATACAGTAGGTTTGCATCTGAAAAAAAGGCACTGAGCTGTGTGCTGACAGCTCTGCTTGGCAGCCATAATTTCATCAGTATAACTACAAGTGTAGGTGCTGGGGGTGCTGCAGTGTTTCAATCTATCTGTAATGTGGACCGAAATCACAACTTATCATATTTTGTAATGTGCCTATGTCATTTGTGGGGACCCAGGTCAGCATGGGTACTCTGACCAGTCTGCAGCTCCACAGCCTCATGTGCACCAAGATGTGTGTGTTTGTTAACCTTTTCGCATCACGCCTGCTCTCTTTTGCACAGAAACTGACTCTCTTGACATTAATGTGCTGCTTGAGGTGTTAAACTGGAGTCATCGGTAGAATAAACTGTGCTCAGCGCTCTGTTACTTACTAAGGATGGGATACATGAGCAGCACTTTTCTCCTGTACACATCTGGGGGGAACTTGGCATAGTAGACCTTGGCTTTCTGTGTCTCCTCGTCACTCTGGATCAGAATCTTGCCAATACGGATGGAGCGGCAGCAGTCCCGGAGACCCTGTTCCATGGCCTCGCCTGTGGGGAAACACACAAATAAATAAATGTGAAGTGGGGTATTTTTTGATCAGTGACTGTAAGTCAGATGTCAGCACGTGGTTTCCATTAGCATCTAGGTTATGTGTAACAAAAACATACATAAGTCTTTGTGCAGTAGAATCATCACAGGGGTCTATGGGAGACTGGTCAAATATAATGTCACATTTTTTTTCTTCAAATAATGAATAACTTGTTACATCAAATGTGACAACAATAATAAAAATGATTTTAATATATTAAATTGTGGCTTTGGCTCTGAGAACAAAGTCTGCTCAGTCACCACTCCACAAGAACACAAAGAAACTAAGGACAACTGGAAAAGCGCACTGAAAAAAAAACAATATTAAATAACAGTCTAATTAAATATTAAAAAAACTCCATGTGGTGCCTTCAAAGACCATCCTCTGCCAAGTAGAGAACTGTATCTATCTCAATACCTCATGCTATACTGAATTATTCAAATCATCAATCAATTTCACTGAGAGAAAGGAATTGACGTCTGACAGAAAGCGTATGATCCAGCATGCATAACGACCTGATGAATAAGCGGCGAACAGAATGTACAGCACTAGTGCACAGTCTGCACAAATTGAATATGCATAGAAGACATATTACATGCCCTTACAGTACAAGGACTCAATTTTGGTAGATGTGCTGCAGCAGTTTCAACTTACCACTCCTCATAATGCTGACTCCACAGTTGCCTCTTTCGAACTTGACACCCTCATACTTGTAGCCTGAGGGTTAAAATGAGGTAGAAACATTCAACAGACTGATCAACAGCGGTATTTAGCTTGGTCTAGGAGCTTCTTACATTTAGATTCTGTGTCCAACATTTAAGCCTAAGCGTTAACTTTGCTATTGGAGGATGATTCTCACCTGTTGGCGTGGTCACAGTACATTCTGAGTAGGGGAGCTGATTCAAACCCTCTTCAACGACTAATCTAATCTGTTGTTGGACAACAAAGTAATATTCATTGAACAAACGCACTGTGCATATGCACACATGCAGTACGGGCTGTAGTAATAAAGTCATACTCTTACCAGTCGGTCAGCACAAAAGACAAAATCTCCTCTGCTAGTCGTCCTGAAATTATAAACATGAATAATCAAATAAGGGTATTGATCAGTTTCCATCCCTGCTCTGATACCAGTGATTTTGGCTTATTGTCACTTGAAATATTTACCTCACGAGGTCATCTCTCTAAATATTTCTAGTTATTGCTGTATTCTTTAGATACATTTATTTTGTTCTAGGAGATTTATGCACTTGGTTAGTTGACATTATTATTTGTTATGACAGTGACGACAGAAAATCCTTTAACACCCATGATGTCTAATTTGCTCTTTGAAATGTTTTAAGATGGGACATTAAACATCATCAATCTGTTCCAGGTTTTCTTGACTCTGTGTTTTTATTTCTGCACCATTTCGTCATAACAAAATATTCTATACATGTAGTTTGTATTACTCTAAATAATGTCCACAATTTTTTAGCCCGGTTCCTTTGGTCTAAAATTAAAGTTCTCTGGCGTTATAAAAATTGACCACTGGACAACATTAGACCGACAGTGGAAAAGACAGTATTTGCCTCTTCTACCCAGCCATCATCATTTAGTTTCAGACCTCTATGACAGCACCTACACGTCTGTATACAGATCACACTGGAGCAATTGAGTCATAATTATCCCAGTACTTGTCAAACTGATTTGCTATTGAGGTGTGTTATATGTATGTTAGAGGACAGCACAGTGGGAACTCACCTGTCTCTGATTATGGTCTGTAGTTCGCGGATCTGGTCATTTAGAGGGAGAAGTTTGAGCTGGGGTCCCAGGTTTTCCTGGCTGCCAGGCTGAATCGTGGCATCACTTGGTTCAGAGGTGGGCACCGCAGGGACACTGCTGCTGTTTGCGAACCGTACCTGCTTCATCGGGTGCTCCTGGCCACTGTTCACAGTATTCAGCTGCTGGTTGTGGCATGGCATCCTGAGTGCGCGACGGCTTTGTCCTAAAACTGTTATTTAGTTGCTTCTCAAGCAAACCTCTTGCTAGGAGTATGCCCGACAAAGGAGACAACGTGCTCCACCTTTACCGTCAACCCTTGATTAACCGACTCAGGCAGCCACCACACAGAACCTGCTCATCAGGAGCACGTTCGCCAACCTTTAGACAGTCAGTCACGTCGTATTGTAATCAAAATAATTGCATATATTTCCTCAGAAACGCGGTATTAAGTAGCTTAAGCTGTTGACTTGCTAGCTCTGACGCTAACAACTTTGACGGCAGCCGGATATGACGTAAGCAGCGTGGTCACTAACCGCCTTCCTCCTTCGTGAACATGGCGCCGATGTTGGTGCCGCTGAAATTCGGCTTTTACTTACAAAGACGAAAACTGGCACTTCTCCTTCGGCAGACAGCCTCGTATCATCTTTGGAATAAAAGCCCCAGCGAAAACGGGACCGACCATAAGCATCAAAGTACATACTTGGTGAGTGAGCGGGAGGACGCAGTGTTTTGGGTGCGAGAGTCACCACACAAGGGCAGAGATGGAAAGTCTTTCTAACTGGTGAAACCTTCAGGAAAGTTAGATTTGTTCACATGGTCACTGTCTCTCGTCTCTGCGCTAGAGAGGCTCGCTGACATGCGGATAGGATTTTAGTTCATTTTAATTAGCTAGAAAAGTTCTGCAGTGACTCGCTAGCTAGCTGGCTACAGTTTTAACTAGTTACATATATGTGTAAACATCGTTACTACGTCATGTAACGTTACTACTACGGTGAATAAGTATACCAGGTCTGGTCACTTATATTTGGATACACGTCAAGTCACCGTATTAAAGGAAAAGCCCCACTATTCAGCCTGCTAATTGTGTAGCCGGTGGTCTCAGTCACGTGTTGTTGAGAGACTGTCAGTAAATGTTAGATAAGAGCGTCTGTCCTCCTCCTGGTGGACCTGATGTTAGTCATCACGTGTAAACAGTGTGCGTTACTGATCAACGCGTTCACAACATTAGTGAACGCACGCAATCTTACCCACGGGTATTTTATCTGGAGAATAGAAGTTATGCACCACCTTAAGGCAGATTGATTGTGATTTACTTAGTGTAACACATGGTATAGGTAATCGAACAAGTGGTGTACAATTACTCTCCCAGTTTTGTTCTTTTTACCTGATTGGGTAATCTGGCCAGGAGTATGGGTTACAGGTATCTTCTTTTGTCTTCAAGGAGGTTAAAGAACTGCATTGGCCTTCTAGTATTACCAATAACTAGTAGTGTTAGTTGAGTGTTGAGTTATAGTGTAAGTGTAGATACAGCGCAGGTTTAGGCGCAGTATGCTTATCTTAAACCACCCACAATATATCTTGCATTATCATGCACTCTGTAGGCGTAGGCGTGCATATTTTCATCTCTAAACAGTGACTGTGCTTAAATTGAGACTTTTTTGCAGCTTTTGAAAAGCACTGTGTGCTTCATAATTCCACAACAAAGAAGTTAATTGATTTGCTTTCATTGTCAATAATATGAATTCCATTAGTTACAACTAATTAAGGTGAAAAACATCAGCTACTGTTAAACTACAGTTCTTGTTCATTACCTTTCTAATCATTGAATAACCTTCAATCTCAGACTGTTGTGACATACAACCGTGAGCAATTTGGTTGAAGTGGAAGAAAAGGTTTCATACCTGTTTTTTGTAATTGGAATCCATTTTCTGTGTGCTCTGTTGTTATTGATTTTCAGTATCTCAGAATATTAAAACAAAAAATAAATTAGAAATTAAGTAATTAACTTTTTCATGTGTTTCAGTTGAGTTGGCTTCCACATTTACGAACAGCAACATGGAGCACAAACAGAAGCCAAAACAGTCATCGGATATTCCAGGCAACAAAAGTAAGTGTTATTGAGAACAATTTGTGAATAAGTATCTGGTATCAAAATAAAACGTTTAATCATATTGTTTCAACAGCATTTACAGGTAACAGACAAACGAACGTGTTGGCATGGGCACGCGGGAGGAGGCTTAAGCGCAGATCCGAAGAATGTGGTGAGTGGGCTACTTCCTTCTAGTCTGAGGTTATTAGAGTAACATACTAGTCCTGTGTTTGGTGTCGGATTTAACTTCACACAGCTTTTCCTTAACACCTTGACAGTATGAATAGTTTTTGCTGTTGAAGCTGAATCAGATTTTAACTTTAGAAAACAAAGTTCCATAAACCTTTTTGATTAATTAGACATTAACTGGTCATCTTCACATATTACACAAACCTTCTGTTGCCCATTTAACTCATAATGTTAATCCTCCTCGCTCATCCTCACATATAGCCTGACTATATTAGATTAAAAGCAGCTGTTGGGAACAATTCCACTGTAATTCCAGTTCGTATCCTGCCAAACAGCAACACTGTAACATGGTACCACCATATTGGGTGGATTAGAGGAATTACCTCCTATTCTTTGGTCTGCAGATTGTCCCTGTTGCAGGTGTGTGGTGGAGCGTAGGTAAATAGTCATGCTGTGGGCTTTCAACCTCAGCTAGGATGACAGCCCGTGTCTCCTGGGAGTTGTAGTGTCAGGTGGGATCTCCAGGTCCACCTGGAGTCTGCCGTCATTGCATCTCCCACATCTCCCAAGGGATGTCTGTTGGCATTTGATGTTCCATGTGTATGATTGTCACAGTGAATGCAAAATGCAAGTTGACTGCCAATATTATCAAACAAAAGATATGTTAGAGAATGAACGGTATAGAATAGTAAAGGATATTTGACTTATCTCTTACAGGACGGATATTTATCAAACTTTAGGCATTCTAATCTAATTAGAGGCTTTTTTTTGTTTTCTCTATTCCCTTACCACAGCTCAAGGAGGTGAATTCAGCAACAATTCTGGCTGCAATGCTGTCTTATGTGTGGCCAAAGGACAGACCAGACCTACGGGCACGTGTTGCCATCTCTCTGGGCCTACTCGCTGGAGCCAAAGTAAGTTGACAGACATAGTCCCGAGTAACAAATGGGGTTTTCTTCTATTTTACAGTTTAGGTTTTTTGACATATAAACCTTATGTAACATGTTTGATCGATGTTCATGATGATAATTCATTGTTCACACACTTGCAACATATCTCAGCTTTTTGTATTGTTGATTTTTTTCCCACCCTAAATTCAAACTTATGAACAACAGCTAATCCTCTCCCTGAATAACAACGACCTTTTGTCAGATACAATGCTCAGGCTGACATACGTTACCGTATGTAACTTCTTATTTATCTTTTTTTACTGGAAATATGCTTATTTTAATAAAGCTTATTTTAGAGGTGCAGTGGAACCCTGAACATATTTACACATATTTACCTGGATGAGCTGCGTGTGTTAACACAAATGTCTGAGTCAGATGGCCCGGAAATTACCTGGACCTTATCCTGTGAGCCCCCTAGTACAAAGTCCTTCTTTGCTCTTTGCTGTGTCATTCAAGCCTCCAGCATGCTCTTTACAGGCACCCCTGTGCGAGACTGTGTCCAGCCCACTCTGTATATGTGAATACACAACCCTGCTCAATGTTTGGAGCTGAGAGCTTGGGGCCTTTTTTTATTGCTATTGTATTACGATAAATACTTGAAGCTGTAGACAGAACATAAGAATTTAAGAGAAGACAGAGGGCTGGTTATAGCAGTGTAGTGTCATGCTAGTTCTAGCTGGTGTTGCACATTATAGCTTTTAGCAAGACACTTGTATAACATATATATCTTGTCATATATCTTGTTAAAGTTGGGCTTAAATTCTTGGGTGTTATTTAAAGAAAAATTCAACCTTGTAGTGGTTACAAATAGCTATGGTTCTATAAACTCCGTGTGGAATAAGTTTAGTTTATTTAGTAGCTTTAGTTCTTTTATGTTGCAGTAAGCTGTAGCCCTGTAGTCTTAGGCCCACCCCCGAATGTGTTCATTGGTTGAGACGCACGATGACGCCAAAGCCACCACTCATGTTACCCATTGTTTGTCTGTGTGTCATCATGTGTCGTAATAATAATAATAGAACTGCGTTAATGCACGATAATACAATTATCGGCGTTAATGAATTACACCGTTAACCCGCTAATAACACATTGACATTAATATTTCATAATATTTTGTAAATTATGTTTAACAGAGAACATATTAAAACATAAAAACAGCTAAGCCAACAATTAAAAGCCAAATCTCTAATATTTTTAGATGAAGAGCTCAGGTATGACTTTTATAAATATATTTATTTATTTGTTTATGTAACAGGGGCTTTTTAGTTAAACAAAGCTTCTTTCATAAAAATAAGGGCAAAAGATGTATTATGTACCTTTCCGTAATAAATTATTCAGCCCAGTTTACAGTGCTGTGACATAATATGATAGTGTAGATAGTAGTAGTAATAATAGTAATAATACAAATAAATACTTTATTGATCCCCTTGGGGAAATTGTTGTTTTGGACAGCTGCTAGACAGATGTCTGCGCTACTACGAAGTATCGGTGTCTTGTCCAAGGACACAAAAAGACACAAAACTAAAATAAGCTGGATGAATGATACGTCATCTTTTACTGATTAATTGAACTAGGTTAGGATTCTTCCTAACACCACTGCTCCCCTCAAGGGAGGATGGGTCAAATTACGTTGGAACATGTCAGAATGTATTCAATGACAATAAAACGGATTCTTCTTCCAGGATGGAAAAACAGTTTCCGCAAAGCTATGTACTGTATAAAATGTCTTATTCTCACGTGATTTTGCTCTATGTATGCAGTGTTTTCTAATACTGTTTATAACACCGTCTACTTGATCTACTTACCTTGTTGGATAAACACATCTTCACACACTGACGTCAGCTTGTTGATATTGAAAAGGGTGATCATTTTGAAAATGATCTATACTGATGGTGATTTTCATGTGTACTGTACTCCGTATTGTGCAGTAGTTTTAGTTAAGGCAAGATTTAGACAGAACCAAATAGTTCTATGTAGTTCAAAGTAAATCTAGAAAATGCTAGAAAAAGTAACCTTGGTCAATTTTTCCCTCCAGTAACATTGTGCATTTAAAACACCCCAGTTTGTAAATAATAAGTTGTAAGCATTAATCAGCACACTATGTATTTCATCTTCCTTTGTTAATGGTCTCTAATTCACACCCTGGAAAACAGTCACACATTCACAGCTCCTAAACAAGCTTGTCCCGCTGCTGCTTAGCATGGCTCCATCTAGTGTGTGCTAAGGAGGACAGAACAACACACACATTTCAGTTGTCTCCTCCTATTTTCCTGCTTGGCTGGAGTTAGCTTCAATTTACTCAAACCGCCAGCAACGTGGGGGCAATTTTTAAATCGGCAGAATAATTATGTGGTTACAGTGCATCACACCTCTGCACTACACATTATCAGTGACATTTTCATTTCTAATACCTGAGCTTTTGTTTTCCTTGGCCTCAAATGAAGCCCTTTCTCTGTGTCATACTATAAGCTTAAGCTAATTCTTGATAACCTTAAGCCTCTACTGCAGTACTTGACACAGTATCTCTATTATAAAATGATATATTGGCAGGTACAGATTGACATGCTGCCGATTTAATCGCCCGTGCTGGCCGTTAATGGATTAAAAGAACACATCCAACCTTATCGTGTATTGGTGGTAAAATTGAGGATGTCTTTTGGCCCTGTGATAATAGGTTCAGGCTATTTTTGTGTTATGTTCTGTTGTCTTGGTAGCAAAGTGGCAGATATTGTTTTTGCTTGAGGGTCTCAGAGGACTTCTGTAGTCAAGTATAATACCCGAGTGTATAAAGCAGGAACAGGTGATAGCTTTTGCAGTATGAATGGTGAATTATTAGCTGCCCCTTTATCATAGCAGGGTCAAAATGAATACTTTTTTTTCTTTTTTACAGATTTTATATAATAATGTTGTTACCATTATTTTTAAATTATACAGTGCATTTGACAGAAATAAAGGAACAAAGAGAAAAGTTAAAAAAAAGGCCTTTCCTTGTGTTAGGTGTTGAGAGGTTTAAATGAAATGGGTTTCAAATGAAAGTGTGCTGCTGTGTTTTCTGGCTGTCCTAATGTGCTGCGGACCGCCTAACCTGAGTCACACAGCTGTCCCTGTGCTTTTAATTAGCCTTAATAACCATTTCAATTCCATTAGCAGGAAGCACCAGCACAGCCAGTTAAGAGGACTGCATAGATGCACGGCGTGCACACATGCAGCATTTCATACATTGAATTCACCTGTGTTGGTTATGTTTGATTTCCTGCTTTTTAAGAACGTGTAGTGCACATACGTAGATACTGTATAGTGACACTACAGAGGGCTAGAAAAATGGCTCTTCACTGTACTGAGCATATGTCTGTCTCCCATTGGAAACTATTTCACATCTCTTTTTATTTTTTGCTTCCTCTCTGACTGTGCCCTCCCTCTCTCGCTCTCTGCTCTCCCAGCTCACCAATGTGATGGTGCCCTTCATGTTTAAGTATGCAGTGGACGAGCTTAACCAGATGTCGGGACACATGCTGAACCTGAATGACGCGCCAAGCACTGTGGCTACCATGGCAACAGCCGTGCTGATTGGCTGTGAGTCCCAGACTTGTATTGCACTGGCAGGTGCCGTGCTCATCAGAGGGTACTGTGGGACTGCCTATTATCTACGGGCTGACCTTTCCCAACACATTCATATCAATGCTGCTCCACAACCTCCTAACCTCCTCACATTATTTACATTATGTGCTCTGCTCCGCGCCCGAGTTCACTTCTATTAATCCACATGGCACTGAAGACTTTCCAGTATGATACCTGTGTGCTTTGAAGGCAAACAGAGGTGGATACATTTCTAAAGCAGATGGGAAGAAATTGTAAATGTCCTTTGAAAATAGTTTGTATTACGCAGAGGCTAGGGATGTTTCTTTCACTTCATCCCTTGAGAGCGCCTCCCTTTTTTCTTCTCTTTGTTCAAATGGGCCCTCTGAATACAAGAGGGGTTAGGGATGAGATGTAGCGTGAATGTGAAGTTCCTTGTTGATAAGAGTTTTTTTTCTGGGCTAATGGTGAAAAACAAAAATAAATAAAGAACTTTTATATTGTAAAGCTGAAACCTACAGCAAGTCACTCTGGACTGGAGTGAGATTAGCTAGGATGCAATGTACACTTAGCCCTGTAGCCACTTATTTTAATGAGCTCACTTAGGTCTTGCACACTAATGTTCCCTGGTGAGTAATAGGGACATATGAACAGGACTCTAGACAGGATGAATTAGGATGACGAGGAAGAATGAAAGGGATGCTCTTAAAGATAGGAATTGTATTTTCTTTTTTTTCTTTTTCTCTTTTTGCGGGCCTGATACTTGGAACCTGTGGTGACGGCTGTAATTTGTCGGAAAAGGTTGCACAGTGCTCATCCTACCTTGTCAGATATGGACACATTGTTCATTAGATGAGCATTCCTATTTAACGCCACATTACAGCCCCATGAAGACTGGCAGATAGAGCGATTATTACCCTGACTATGGTCTCGGCAGACGAGCGATGTTCACACAACTCTGTGAAATCTCCACAGGAAGGCCACGTGTCATTCAAACACAGACTAATATTAATATGACAGTCATGCTGGCCATCTGCTTGCATAATCTAATAACTGACTTTTTTGGAATGTAATGTGTGATTTCTATTGAACCAAAACTCTAGCTATCTTATAGAAAGGCTGTTGTGCTTGCATGCATCCATCATCGCAGAGATCAGCCGGAGAAAATCTAGACTTAGACAGTAGTGAAATTAAACCCATTGACTGACAGCTTATAGCCATATTTAAACATGACACCCATATTAAAACCCCCTTCCTGTCCTTTGTGTTATACACATATATTCTAGTCCCTGCCACACACTCAAACTCAACACACTTGTGTACCTTCAGATACGCTCCCTCCCCTCAGTCTGCAGTGTGCTGGCCTGCCAGAGTAGTGAGGCTTCAGACAGCATCCTGCTCTGTAATTACAGAGGCTGCTGCTGTTGCACTGCAGGGCTTGCAGAGCACAGACGATGTGAATACCACCATGCCACTCCGCCTTTTACAAGCGTTCACTTTAGAGCAGTTGTCGAGCCTCAACCTTGCCTAGTCTCAACTGCCTAATTATACTGTATTACAGCTCACAGGTTAAGAAAGGTGCGGGTCCAATTCTTTTTTTGCTGCTTTTCCAGTGTAGAGGGTTTAGGACAAGGATATATTCTCACTTGATGGCTCCCAGCCCTGCTTTTTGAACCTCCCTGCTTTTCACAGCAGGTGTGCTAAACTCTCATTCTCCTCCGCTATCCCAGATGGTGTTTCTCGGGCTTGCTCAGCCCTCTTTAACGAGCTGAGGAACACTGTGTTCGGCAAGGTGGCCCAGAGCTCCATTCGACGCATCGCCAAGAATGTTTTCCTACACTTGCACAATCTGGATCTGGGTTTTCATCTTAGCCGCCAGACAGGAGCCTTGTCCAAGGCCATAGACCGCGGCACCCGGGGCATCTCCTTCGTCCTCAGCGCCCTCGTCTTCAACCTGGGACCCACGGTCTTTGAGATGGGCCTCGTTAGTGCCATTTTGGTGAGTTTCAGTGTGAGAATGACACACAGATGAGAAGTCATTAGCTTTGGTCATTAAGTTATTGTAGGATACCATCAGAAACACTGCTTACAATTTTCTGGCTCTGATTTCTTGTTGCTGTGCCCGTTTCAGTCCTTAATGTTAGCTCAGGATCTTTTATCACCTTGACACTCTTCACAGCAGATTGTCCGGAAATTAATTTCGGGGATATTGTCTCATTTACATTCTAAATGGAATATGAATCCCCATGAACTTTTGGTGGCAACACAGAGCCCATTAGTGTCAGTGATGAATCCCAAAGCTTTGTTGCAGCTTAATGTCCTCCTGCAGAATATGCCCTGAACAGATGCCCCCCCACCCCCCCCTCCTCGGCCAACACAGAAAGAACGGCTTGTCTATAGCTTTGTGCTATCATTCCAGTCAGGACGGTAATGTCAGCTTGCCATAATGAGGGCAGACTTCATTGCCCAAATAGCTAAAGCATTAGCATGATGCCTTCTTGTAGTATCCCCTACATTTGTAACACTCAATTTGGAGTGGAATGGTCAAAAACGGTGTGTTCTCAGAACACCCTTTAACACCAAGGATGGGGTCCGGACAACTGATGTGCTCAGTTGATTTTGAACGCTGTTGAGTCACTGCTTATAAAATATGTTTTGTCTTTCCTGCTTTTCTCTTCTGCAGTATTACAAGTGCGGTGGACAGTTTGCAGCAGTGGCCTTGGGCACTCTATCAGCATACACCGCTTTCACCGTTCTCGTCACTCAGTGGAGGTAACGTTGAGGATGTTTGTGTCTGTCTGCAGTTCAGTTGGCTGCTACCGTGCTCACATTTACTAACGCTTGTCAAAGATTCAGTGAATGTATCTGTGGCTGTCTACGTGTGCTGCCAGGAAAAAGGTTCACACACAAAAAGCAGAAATATGTTCTTTAAGTAGTGCTTACATCATTGTACATATCTCTCTCTCCTCAGGACTCGTTTCCGCATTGAAATGAACAAAGCAGACAATGAAGCTGGCAATGCAGCTATTGACTCTCTTCTTAACTATGAGACTGTTAAGGTGAGATCCAACGCACCACACGCATCCACACATCTCTCATACACCCTTCTTTTCAACTCTTTACAGCACCGCCCTCCTCCCTTGATCAACCCTTCCTTTCTAGCGTTTCTCTTTTCTTCACTTAAGCTAGGCACATCGACGTAAACAAATATTTACTCGTCTGTGATAATAGCGTTTCACTGGCTTGATTGCCACTGTCACAATTTGCTATTTAATCAAAGAAAAGTGCTCCCCCTCTCTCTGTCTCTGTCTGTCTTTCTTTGACTCTCAACACTTTCATATAATCACTGTGTCAAAACAAGCCCAAGATGAATTTTAAAGTAAATTTTAAGCATCCCCCTGTAAGAGTCATCCAACCCTCTTATAGGTTTACTTATTCATGGCCATATTACCTGGCGTTTCTACACTGCAGGTGCACATTTAATGAAGCCCAATGCCCTGCTTGGCAGCATTATTGATGGATTTTTAAAATGCAGGGATTTCATATTGGAGACGGTAAAACATTTGCTAATATATCAGTTCTTCTGCATTATTGATCTGTATATAGATCAAAGATGATGCATAAATTAACGTTTTACCACAAAAGAGTAAAATGGTAAAGAATTGTAAGGAGTTTTACCTCTACACAGTAAATATTACCATTTATTATCATTCAGACAGACACATTGGGATGAATATTGATCTAGAACCTAAACTAATGAATATTTCCATCTAAACTAATTCATTTGTTGATCTATAAAATGTCAGAAATATTGGAAAACATTCATCACAATTTCTAAAGGCCAGAGTGACGTCTTCAAATAGCTCATTAGCTCTCTGTCCACTAACCTATTACACCCAAAAACATATCGCACAAGACAAAGAAAAGCAACAAATAATTACAATGGAGAAGGTAGCTGTAGGCGTTTATTCTTGAACAATGTATCAAAACTATTCCCAATTGATTTTAAGATGCTCAGTAAATTGGCTAATCTTTTCAGCTCTGCGTTGACCCACTAATTCGACAAAATGCAGATTTTGACTTTGATCACATTTTATCAACAGTCTCGTTTGCTCGTGTTCTTTGTCCTGCTCTTCTTCTCTCTGTGTCAAATTGTCCACCCCTTCTTGTAAATGTCATTCCAGCTGCTGCAAACAATGAGACATTTATCACCTAACACTCAGAGCTATTTTCTTGGTTTAGTCAATGACCCAAATTGTGTGTCAATGATTAGTTTTGGACTGAAAGCGTCTGCCTCTGGAGGTTTTACTTTGAATAGAGATGTCTTCTCAGGCCCAGGATGGTTTCTGGGTGAATGCGCTCTCACAAACACCTGACTGTTGTGATGTGGTGTGAATATAAACATTGCATTTCACTTTTTCTCTCTGACATGGTTATGCAAAGATTTTAGGCCCTTTTCTAGGTAACCTCCTTCCACAGTGCACATACGAACATAATCACCATCCAGTACTGGCTGCTTTGTTGGCTGTTCCAGATATATTTTGGTACCCGTGTTATTTCCTTTGCTGTATTATTTTGCATCCTGTTTTTCTTAATGTTTTGTTCTGTGTTATTTTGTGTCATCTATGTCAATGCGGCCAGATTTAGCATCACTCTGAGCTGTTAGTGTGCATATGTAATTAGATCTCCACCCACTCAGAAATCCGTTCCACTTTCACAAAGGGCTGGATGAGAACCTGAACACGGGGCTTTGCACTGCTTTGGTTTGTCCTCCATGTGCTATTTTCCTCTCTCTCGTTGATTCCCTGCATTTCCCTATATGCAAATCCATGGCAAGTCAGTAACAGCACAGCACCACTAGAGAAGCAAATCGCCCACTTAACCGGAGCAGAGAAACAGTAGTGCAAACTAAACAAACAGCAATATTAGGTAATTGGCAGCAGAGTTGTGGAGGGTCGTTGTTATGATTATGCTGTAGTGTGCTTGTGGCTGATTCATTAGGCCTTTTTTTTCTCTAAATGATAGCTGTATGTCTTAATCAAAATTAGTGCTGCTTGTGTGGCATAACACTTAAGAGAGCTATCTGTGCTCTGTTGGTAGGTGTCTGTGTAAGCTGCTACAGATGTAAATACAGAGGCTGGCGACAGCTCCAGTGATAAATACTCTGCAGCAATTCCCTTCCTTTCAGTCATAACTGCCTAATAATTTCTAAATTGTTGTTTTGGCACCAACGTCCTCTGCCAGAGCTTCAGATCTACAGCCTGCGCGGCAAAGCAGGTTCTGCATTCTGTTATATCGCCCTGCATGTCCTTTAAGATCAGTGGGGAGAAGATGAAGACGGCAAGACATGAAAAAGCGCTTTAGAGGCCAGCTGAGACCCAGACTACGCCCAGAACGGTCACTGAGAACAAATGCAGCCTTGAGGCTGTCTGCGCTAAAGTGTCTGCCTGCCTGCTCTCCATGCTTTTTTTTTTAACCTTTAACCTGAACCATATTTTATATCTCTTCCTCTTTCTCTCTCAACTTACATTTTCATTCCTTTTGTGAATCCTCTTTCCGTGTCTGTGCCCTGTGCTCCCATCTCTGTTTCTCTTCTTGGCCACAGTACTTCAACAATGAAAAGTATGAAGCTGAAAGGTATGATGGATTCCTGAAGATCTATGAGTCATCATCTTTAAAAACTACATCCACACTCGCCATGCTCAACTTTGGACAGAGTGCCATTTTCAGTGTCGGCCTCACTGCCATCATGTTGCTGGCCAGCAAGGGTATTGCAGCAGGTGAGTGAATAGAATAGAATAGAAGAGCCTTTATTGTCGTTGTACTGGGTGCCACCCCCTTTGGTGCAAAAAGACTAGAATGTGTAAAAACACAATAATAAAATGAAATCTAAAAGCAAACGATACATTTTGCCTATTGAGTGAATTGAATATCGCATGCATTTTATTGCACATTGTCTCTGTTGTATAGTAGCAGAATATTTGCATAATTAGCATAATATGAATATCACATATAATATTATTGCACATTATCACTGTTGATCAGTTTATGAGTGGTTCAGGTTTCATGGGTTCATCTGATTTTGTGTTTATCTACTGCGGTGATGGCTCTGGGAAAGAAGCTATCCCTCAATCTGTTTGTCCTGGTTTTAAGTGACCTGTACCGTGGGCCTGACACTAACAGTTCAAACAGATGATTGCTGGGGTGGGAGGAGTCCTTTATGATATTGCCAGCTCTGCTGAGGTAGCGAGAGTTGGCAATGTCCTCCGGACTGGGCGGGGAGCAGCCAGTGACCTTCTGGGCTGTGCTGATGACCCTCTGCGGTACTTTCCTGTCTGCAGCTGAGCACCCTGCGTACCATGATGTGATGCCGTACACTAGGATGTTCTCTATGGTGGCTCTGTAGAATGTCAAGTGAGGGGTTTTAGGTGGTGTGTAAGGTCTGGACTATGGAGTATTTTCCAGCTTTAGGAAAAACCTTTTTAATTTTGACTAAGTTATAAAAAAAAATTGACAGAATCCAAGTGCAAGTGTGCAAAATACATCACGTAACTCTTCATGCTTACAATCTGTGTCCATAGCACAATGGGGAAAATTGTGCATTTAGAAATATGAAAGCTTAAAAAAAAAACACTGCAAAACAAAATCAAATGGACAGATGAAAACAACAAGTAAAACCCTGACTGAACTGGATAATAGAAAGTAAATGAGAACAAAGCACAGCAAGCATGAAAAAAAAGGCGTGAATAGGAAATAAAGTAGCCTTGATGCAGAAAATGAAATCACAGAGGGTGGAGATGGATTCAGACTGTAACATGCTTTGTCTGCTTTCACAGCTTGAAAGAAGAAATGGTTTGAGTGGCACTTCTTTAGATCTTGTATTCAAAGATATATACATGATACAATAGTGCTCGATGATTTGCATCTCTCTAAATTTTTCTGTGTCTGCTGTGTAGGTACAATGACCATAGGAGACCTGGTGATGGTGAATGGCCTTCTCTTCCAGCTTTCCCTCCCACTCAACTTCCTGGGTACAGTGTACAGGGAGACCAGACAGGCTCTAATAGACATGAACACTCTTTTCACCCTGCTCAGCGTCGACACCAAGATCAAGGTAACGTGACATAAACCTCTTTACACCATTGCAGAAAATCCTAAAAGATGTTCTTGTTTCTTTTTTTTTTCATCCTCTAATAAAGAATATTAGAAATGACCTTGTAGAAAAACAGTATAGAACAGCGCAGGACTAGAAGTAAAAACTAGTGCTGGGCTGCGTTTAAAAAATGTCACAGCTTTTCTTATTCGCACTGTTGCGGGCAAAATTTATTAATGAATTCAGCAGTAGTTTATTGCACACGTTTATTTATTACGTACTTACATTTATTATTAAGTACTGCTTTATGAACAGAAGTGCAATAACATTTGCAGCAGTATTAGGCCCACCCCCAAAAATCTCATTGGTTGAGACACTTCTTGACGGAAATCCCAAGCCAGTACTCATCAATGCCCCACTCCTCCTGTGACCCAACTTCATCTTTATGTGTATTCAGAGCCAGTGAGCAAAGGACTTTCATGATGATGATGATAATAATAATAATAAAAAAGGTACATTAACACTTGATATAATAATTATTGATGTTAATAAGTGTGTGTTAAGTGATACAATATTTGAACACATGTAGAGTTATTCTTATGGCTGCATGACGATGGCTAATCTGTTTTGGAGTTGTGCATTAAGTCCAGTAGGTAACCAGCAAATATAATTTGTACTGGGGGAAAGCTTATTCATATTACAATGAGGGTGTGAGCACAGGTAAAAAATTACACGATGCAGGTGGGTAGCTGTTGAAAGACAGATGTTTTTCAGGCGCAATTCTGTCATGAATAAATATAATTGAGAATGCAGCTGACTGACAGCAACTGGAGATGAGTAGTGTGAAAACGGTTGGCTCTGTGTCACTTTACGTAAGCAATTGAAGCTCTTTGCCAGTGTTACGCGCATCTGAATGGAAGTGGTTCTGCGTATAAACGGTCTCCAACCTGGATGACTCTTAAAGGATTGACTACACCTATTAGCCCCAACGGTAACTCGACTTACTGGTTTTAATATTGTGGAGGCCAGGGGTCAGCACAAGGACAAAGCTTTGCCGGCCATAATCGACAGTTGCCAGACCAGTACATCACAACTACAAATGAGGAAGTGTCGCCACAGATTGGTCAGAGCCCACGCTAACCCCGAACACATCATCAAAACCACCAGTAGGATTAAAAAGGGTGAATAGTCTGCACTTTACTCTGCTTCTCATACACACACACACTTACAGACTAACGCCTGACCTGACACACTGGAGCAGTTTGGGATTCAGTGTCTTGCCCTACGACGCTTCAACATATGACTGGAGGAGCCGAGAATCAAACCACAAGATCCTGAGCACCATCTGAACTATCCACATGCATTAAAATGATGGGTTGTCATTAAAACTAGTAATGACGTGTTTGATGTGACTCGGGTGCTTGCTCACATTTTGCCTTGTTGCTGATTTATTTTATTAACCGGGAGCCACTTTACTCTTCACTTCTATTTCACAAAAATAATATCGGCTTTACAAAAAGCAGAACACAAGATTGTTTTGCATCTGATAAAAACAATCACCCTACTGTGGTGAAATATTATTCTTTTTGTTGTTTTGTTGCTTTGTTGCAATACTGGTTCAATCAGGGATAGCTTCTCTGAACAGTGAGTTAGTGATCACTGTCAAGATGTGGAAGAGGGAAACAGTTCTAAATGCTGTTTTAG
Source organism: Microctenopoma stevenorrisi (assembly GCA_032270685.1). Classification (NCBI taxonomy): domain Eukaryota; kingdom Metazoa; phylum Chordata; class Actinopteri; order Anabantiformes; family Anabantidae; genus Microctenopoma; species Microctenopoma stevenorrisi. Next base: position 8,211,500 of record JAUMTR010000002.1, on the reverse strand, counting down.
TTAAATTGCCTGGGGTTCATATTTTCCTCTTTCATTGGTATTTTTATTTATTTTTTGTCTGCAAAACTGTTTTCTACATCACCCCTTTAAACTTATTTAGTGCTAACTCAGGTTGCTACCAAACATTATTTACAGAAATAATAATCATATCAGTATTTAATTCATGCAATTGATTTATCATTTTGTCTATAAATTGGTTAAAGTAATTTTCCTGAACCCAAGCTGATCTATTCAAATCAAGTCTTTTATTCATTATAGAAGCAAAAGCAACACATTTGATATTTTTCTGAACAATTAATACAAATTAATTGAGGTCAATGGACTAATCGATTCATTAAATTGCTTTCACATCTACTGAAATTTATAGTAACGGCTAAATTAATTCTATCTTATCAGATAAAGCTCTTTGCAGTTCGCCTCTCATCCACCCATTCTCACACGCACACCTTTATGGTGGCAGAGCGGCCATGCGTGGCACTGGCCTGACCACTGGGAGCATCTTATGGTTCAATGTTTTGCTCAAGGACACTTCAACTGACCTATCAACTGCCAACCCTGCAATTACTCACTCAATCCTCTGAGACGCAACCACCCTCTGCCACAACTGACTATAATTCACCTTAGAACACATTGAAATACCAAGTCTTATTTAATATAAAAATTACATATGGTTCTTTAACTGAACAATTAAAAATAGGTCAAATAGATTTTAAACTCCTCAAGGAGGGTGTTTCTTCACTCTGATAGCTTTCAGTTGTTTCTCTGAGACATTTCGCCGCATTTAACGTTTTGTTTCCTCTTTTTAACGCGTCAGCCCATCTTGCGTCAGAAGAGCGCGCTTAAGTGCAAATGTGCGCCTGCTGTCTAACAATATGAATGCCATTCTCGTCTCCAGCCTGTAATTACAGTAGGAGACATGAATCTGTCCAGTTATTTTTCACTCATCGGTAATACTCCTCTCCATTGTGATTCCCTGTGGAATGGCACTCCCCAGCAGCCCATTACTGTCTTAATGTTTTTTTTGTAGAACACATTGGTCTATTATGTAGATGTAAAATAATTACAACTCCCCCTTACTTGAAACTCTTCCACAAAATAAAAAATAAATAATTTTGGCTCTTTTCTATGTTGTGGGGTGTGAAATTATCGTCTGTCTATACTAATGGACTGTGAGTTATTTGTATTAATTGGCTGAGGTGGATTGTGGGTGATTATGTTGCTATTAGGTAGTGCAGACATGAAGCTGAGCAGGCTTTTACTCTCTGGTTAAGGACGGCGCTTTATTCACTGCTGACCTTGGCTGCATCTCAGCACTATGGCTCAGCTCAGTACGTACTAAAAGTTTTCACGCTTATTGATCCTTCAGTCAGCATGAAGGACAGCATGTGAAGGTTCTGACTGTCTTTTGAAATGACCTCCGGAATGTATTGTGAATGTCTGTGTTTATTGCAGTCTGTGTAAGCTCTGTGCTTCAGCATTCACCCTCTTCACAAGGTGTTGGAGTAGCGTTGCATCATGCCAGGCCTTCTCTGCCAGTGGGTGTTTTGTATGCTTCTCCTCCGTGTTTTCATTTCGTCTCTGTCTCAACCCCTCTGATGGTTTGCTCTAGGAGAGGGATCTCGCGCCGCCATTAGCTATTGCACCGCAGGAGGCCACCATCCGCTTTGAGGACGTGTATTTTGAATATCTGGATGGCCAGAAAGTCTTAAATGGAGTGTCCTTCGAAGTGCCTGCTGGAAAGAAGGTGGCAATCGTCGGTGGCAGCGGGTCAGGGTAGGTCAACCTTCACACAGGAACACTGACTGTCAAACCTTTTAGCCAGCAGTGTGTTGTCTCATTTGTATGTGCAACTAGTCTTATCATCAGATATCATCAGTAGACTGTGGGGGTGCAGCACACAGACAGAATGATGCTGACAATTGGTTCCACGTCTGGTTTGCAGGAAGAGCACCATCGTGCGTCTGTTGTTCCGCTTCTACGAGCCTCAGCGGGGGAACATCTACATAGGGGGGCAGAATATACGAGACGTCAGCCTTGACAGCCTGAGGAAAGCTTTGGGTGTTGTACCTCAGGTCTGAAACAGTAACACAAAAACACTGAAAACTCATTAACACTACATAAAATTCCTTTTTCATAGTTAAAATCTCACCGTCAACAAAATGTACATTAGTCTAGATATTTTTTGTGATGTCTCTGGTAAAGTTATTATTGGTAATTATATACAACAAGGGGGCAGCATAGAACAATGTAACATTAATAGTTACAGCCTTAGAAATAAGCTGAATTCAGTCAGGTTTTCATTGCACTGAGCTCAGAAACTAATCTGAACAGATGGTACATGAACAGTATTTTGTCATTTGCGTTCTTCCTCTTTCTCCCTCCTACCCTTGTCTTTGTATCTGCAGTCCTCTGTTACTGTCTCTAACTGCAATAAAAACGTTCTCTGAAGCCTCGCTTTTTTTTCTCTAACTGTGTTGTTGTCAGGATGCCGTTCTGTTCCACAACACCATCTTTTACAACCTGCAGTATGGGAACATCAACGCTACACCAGAGGAGGTGTACCAAGTGGCGCGTCTAGCAGGCATCCATAATGCTATCCTCAGGATGCCCCATGGCTATGACACCCAGGTTGGGGAACGGGGCCTCAAGCTGTCAGGTTTGCTGCCTTTATGACTAGTGTTTAAATATTTTCTCTCTGCACAGGCAAGTGGAGGGGGTGTGTGTTTATGTATTTCTCTGGATGGTATTCTAAAATATAGAAAGCAGCTATTATAATTCTGTAAGGTGCAGCAAAGTATCTTCATAGTCATAGATAAGAGACTTGGGAAATTTTGATTATCGGTTATTCTTGTCATTAGTTTGATGTGCACATTATTTTATTCATCACTTTTATATAATATCAGAAGTTTAACAAAACCCGAGTTGGGATGTTCAGCTTGGGTGTTTTGCCCCATTTTTGTCATAAAATCAAACCGTTTCATCATCATAAGTGAAACACAAAACCAGAAAGTAACACTACAAATCCACCACCAGTGAATGTTTGGCTTTCTTTTTTTAAAAAGACTTCAGTGTTTAATCCTTCATCAAAGTCGCTGTAGATTCATTTATTTTTTGTCTCTTTTTTTTAATGGTAAAATGATAAAACAATTTCTGAATTGAACTATTTTACTTGCCAAACGTAATTACATCGTGACCTTTTTAGTGACCTGCTTGGTATCTATAAAAGCAGATATAGTTCTACCCAGACTATTGTCACATTATTATTAATTATAAATTATTAAATTATGATTTAGAATTAAAATGTGCAATACCATACGTTAATCTAATATGTTTGCATAAATAGTTTTGAAGTTTATTATTCAGTGAATAATAGTGAATATGATTCACTTACTAATTAGATAAAATGTTATCTTTTATTGTTATTTTATACCTTTTTAATAGATGGTAGGACTTGATCTTCGGCAGTACGGTCATTATTTAAACATTCTCTTGAGTTTTGTGTGTGAACTTGTTTAATGGCATGTTGCCTAACAGTTAAAACTAATTCTCATTTGATCTGCAGCGAGAGCAGACTCTGTAGTATTTGGCTCCTAGCATCACTCTGTAACTCATTTAGCCCACGTAAACACAGTGTGTGAGCACTTTCACTCAACATTCAAGACGCAATTACTGGCAGCACAGATTTCTTTATGTGGAGTGACTGAGTGAGGGAATGGACAAAATAAAGACATGACTAACTTCTCATTAATTTTTACTGCTGCTGTACGTGACAGCTGCCAGTGAGATTGTGAGAGGAGGGGGGGGCTCTTGGGAGGTGGGCAGCCAGGGCTGTGAGGGTCCTAACTTCGTTCATTGAGGTTCTCCTCGGCTAGTGGTATTTATATCCGCTGAACGGTGCTTGCTTTCAAGAGGCCACACGCAGCTCATGTGTAATAAAGTCAGAGTCAGACGCAGTGGGAGAAATCTTTGTTTCCTGCTGATTTTTCTTCACAATTAAATAACAGTCTGAAGCCTTTAGCATTGTTTCTGTCAGAGTGATGGCCCCTCCATTTGAAGTAATTATCTGAGAAGGGCCAGGCAGAGACCTGCTGCAGCCTCCCATATTTCAAACCTTTTGACCTGACTCTGCTTTGCTTTTATTTATGATCTCTATCGTTTGTTTGTTTTCAGGAGGGGAAAAGCAACGCGTTGCCATTGCCCGCGCAATTCTAAAGAACACACCCATCCTCCTGTACGATGAAGCAACATCATCGCTCGACTCCATCACAGAGGAGGTGAGTCTGACGGTGCATGAAGACACAGACACACGTACATAACATGTCCACTAATGGTCGTTCTATGCTGCGCACACAGGTTGACGCCTCGCCGTGTCTACGTGCACATTTAGCAGAACAAACACCCACTGTCACCTGCTGAAGGTTCACAATAATTCACCTCACTTCTGCGTCACATACCTGCTGTGACATATACCCCTCCACACACACACACACACACACACACACCACCTCCATATTCTCCTTTGCCACCTGCCACTGTTTTCTCACACTTAATCTCCAGCTCAGCTTAAACCCCACAGTCTTTGTAAATGTTACATTTAATGAGAAAGTTCAGCGTGTCCTCTCTGAACTTCAGGAATACGAGTGGAACAAAAGATGTGATTGGTAATTTAGATTTTCCGTTGCTTCTCATCACAAAATTGTTGTTAAATTATATGTAAACACGGGATTGAAAAGCATATGAAGGTCAGTGTTGCTCAGCGACATTGTGTTGACTTAGCTTCTTCTTCAAATCAAAGTTTGGCAGTATATTTCATATATATCCTGTCATTCACGCCCTTCTTTTTCTTCTTATTTTTGCACACCAGCATTATTGCAAACCTGGGGGAATATTTTCCTTTGGATTATAAGATACATTTCTAAAGCCTGACAATGATAATGATATTTGTCTTCATGTGCTCCCAGAACATCCTGAGTTCAATGAAAGAGATGGTGAAAGACAGGACATCGGTGTTCATCGCTCACAGGCTGTCCACGATTGTTGACGCAGACGAGATTTTAGTGCTCAATGAGGTAAGAAGTCATCCTCTTGTTTTTTTTTTTATTTGATCTCTTACCTTCCTTGATTAACATTTCCATTTGTGAAGTCAGTTTCATAAAAGTAAAGTATATGACGGTTCAGAGTTTGCCAGGATAAACATGAGCTGTGTTAATTGCTAGTCCAATTAGACGACTTTGCATTGAAGGGAGGATGATGACCTGCGCTCTGCGTGACCCTCAGTGCTACTTCCAGTAACAATAATTTAGCAAGTAGTCTCTGTTTTTGTCACTGATTTATTTTCTGTTACCTTTTCTTTAACGTGCGCGATGAAAACATGCTTTGTTTAGCTTTTCTCATTAACTTCAACAACAACAGGTCACTGTTAGTTGAAGTGAATGTATTATTTTCACCATAAGGGCTCATTAAAGCAGTCAGACTCGACTGGCTGTTTTGCTCAGATGGCGTGTCTTGTTTGTCTCGGTGACTAATAATGTATGGGCCATCTTCCCAGACACTGATGAGGCCCTATCCAGGACTAAATGTGTCTTTCAGTGATTGCCATTCAAATGGTTTGTCTATACCGTGATGTTTAAGTGTGGCTGGAGATGCCATGGAGACAAAGAAATGTGGAAATGTGAATCTTTCTGGTACATTGTCACAGTGTAGTGCTTCAGAGAAATATCCGAGGGATAAGAGACATTCAGTGGTCTGTAATGGGTTGGGCTCGGAAATGCTATAAAACACAAAAGATACAGAGTGAAGTCAGTCATTATCTGGAAAGTAAGAGTTAATATGAAATGTCACAGGTGAAGTGACATTTTTCACTAGTGCTTTAGTCGGATAGGATAAAATGGAAAGAGGTTTCTTTGAGCTGTGGCGAGTGTGCTTGTATCTTTCCATGATTCCAGAGTCAGATGGTCGGGATCAGAGGGTCGTGGCGAGAAGGCATGTTTGTGTGTGATGTCGCCATGGCGTTTGCTGGTGTCACCAGCAGAGGACTGCCTGGGGTGCTCATTAAAATAACGAGCGGAAGCGATCACGTGCTCATCTGCATGCTCATGGGAGGTGGGGGAAGGGGGTGCCTTCGTTTGTGTTTGACTGTGTGGGAGGTATGTGTGTTTTGTTTCGCGTGGATGGGCGCGTGTGTCTGCGAGTCCATGTTTTTGAGAGAGGAATGCAACAGTTGTTGGGGAGGCGGCAGGGATTCTAGGGGGGAGCTGACTCTCTGCAGAGAGTGTGGTCACTGTTGTTTGGTCATGACGAGATGCTAACTATAGGACTCTGTGTGCATGGCCCCTTGATTGTAACTGCAAACATTTTTACTTTACTAAATTGTGTTTCTTCCTTTTCCCTTATTCTCATTTTCTCTCCAGGGTAAGGTGGCAGAGCAAGGCAACCACCACACCCTACTCAGAGCCCCGGCAAGCCTATATGCAGACCTGTGGAACACCCAGAACAGCAAAATCCTCAACATCAGCAAGAGCTCATCCGAACCACCAACTGAGCGCCTGTCCCAGAAGGAGGAGGAAAGGAAAAAATTGCAGGAGGAGATACTCAACAGTGTGAAGGGCTGTGGGAACTGCTCCTGTTGAGAGAAGCTGCCACCTCCATGTCTCTTCATCCCTCACAGGTGGCCTACGCTGGAATCCCTGGTCTGTGCGGTACTGGTGAAGGGGGTTGGGGGGGGCGTGCTGATGCCCCACTACCCACTCCCACTCTAGCCAAGCCCCCACCTACGTGAATATCCCTCCTTCTCATGTGAATAAAGGCCACTGCTCGGCGTGGTGAAGGAGGAGGAGCAGCAGCAGAACAGGGAGCAAGTGTTTTGCGCACTGGCTGGTGTCCAGAGATGGAGCTTCTATGCCAGTTGCCTCTGCTGAAGCCAAGCATAAGAGACCTTGTATATCACATACGTGTGGGTAAGACATCTGTTAGTCAACATGGTTGTGCCCCCCCCCCACTCCCTCGCTCCTCCTCATTTTTGACATCAGGTTTATTGACATCTTTCCTTGCACTGGAAACAGATGAGCGTACGCGTAATGACTTGCATATGCCTTGATTCTTTGACGCAAAATGTACTGATTTAATTTTTTAAACTATTTTACTAATAAATTGAATCTTTAGGTTGCGGGTTTATTTGATGTATGTATACACTTGCAGTTTATTCTGCAATTAAGTTATCACAGCCACAAACCAAAAAAACTGAGATTGTTTTGTTTCGCGTTTGTTTGTGTGACATGTTCATAAAGCAGATACTTCAGTGGAATTCAGTCGTAAAGCACAATGCCCATGATACTGTTTCCTAAAACTATCAAATCTGGCAGATAATAAAGTCTTTTAGACAAATCACAGCACAAAATGGATTTTTGGTCTCTCTAGTCACATACACACATGTAAATATAACACTGAGAATGATGAGAAGTATCTAATAAATCATGAATGGTTGTCACCACAATTGGAGCCACATTAGGAGGCAACAACTTGAAAGCCTCCTCTGTGAACATATCATTCAGTCATATTATTTAGCCTTGGTTGACGGGCCTCTTCTAATAAAAAGTTATTCATGGGGTTTCAATAGTGAAAAGACAGCTTTTTGGATTGTGTAACGAGAATATGTTGACTTCCTCCTGAAGTTCCATGTAAGTGCTACGGCTTAAAGACTGACAGTACAAGTAAGTCCTCATTTTCTGAGGGCTGTTATGCTGTTATATGCACATTTTGTTAATATATTGTATCTATAAATGAAAAAAATATTAGTCCGGGTACAATGCAGATTAATAAATGTTTGTCTCAATAACAAAGTTTCCAGATGTTTTTGTCCTGATGTGTGTTGTTGAGTGATATGACCACAAAATACACTACAAACTACAAACAAATTATTTTTTTACATTTTTGTATGCATGTTACTTTCCTTTTTTGGAAAATGTTAATATCGGCAAACATAGCATTCTCCTTTCTGTCCTTCATCTTACCTTGTATTTAAAGGCGCAGTTTTACATTTTGGATAAAACTGGCAGCTCATATTAAAAACAAAGCTACATTCAACAGTACATGCGGTAGCTTAGCATAAATGCTGGTAGTTGGGCAGTAGCTAGCCTGCATCTGTCCCACGGTAACACAATGCACATACCAGCTTCCAAAACTCACTAATTAACACGTTATCAGTTGTTTGTTTGATCTGTGTAAAAACCTCAGAAAAGGAGTGACAATTCACCGTTTGTTGTGCCGTACTATTTGTTGGCTCTGACCAGTTGCCAGGAAACTAGCAAAGACTCAAAGAACCTAATCGTATTAGTCAAACAGTCACAGACAGACCCCTGTAAAATGGCGAACTGTAGTTTTTGTACCTTGTACTTTTGTTTTTGGAATAAACAAACAGGATAAAACATTAATTAGTGAGGTTTAGAGGTGCTGATAGGCTGATGTGTTACCTTTGATTACAGTGGGGTTAACTTTCTAACCTTTGTATTTGCTAAGCTAGCTGGCTTTAGCAGACAGAAATGAGATTGATAACCTCGTGCTAATTAGGCACTGAAACTATTTATTCAAATATCATGTAACATAATTAATGCTGGACCTGCCAATTCTTGTGATGATATCTGGCTAGTCTAGCTCCACTGTGCTAGTGAACATGGGGCCCAGTAGTGTACATTGGGCCCTCGGGCCTCCGTCATGAAGTTTGTTTCTAATGCTAGAAGTTGACAGATATTGTTTTTATTTTTGTGTCTTCAAGGGTTAAGGATTCTTCCGAAATGCTAAAGCGTTAAATTTTTGAACACGATTCTAACATTCTCTTTTTGTGGTTATTGTCTGGTCAGAGTGACATTGCAGCTCTCTAAATCTTCTTCTCGAGCCAGATGCATTAGACAACACTTTCCATAAGGCCTTTTGCACAGGATTAAAATTGAAAATGACAATAAAAATACATTGACATAGCACGTCCATGACCAAGCCTTGCTCCACTGCATAGTGAATCCTCCATCTAATGAAGTCCCGTTACAGATGAAAGTAGACTTTGATAGAGCTCTGCTTAAAAGCAAACGAACTGGATGATTACTGGCTGGATTGGTCTCCTTTCATGCGTCAGATGTCCAGGCAGATGAGTTGATGTTAATGACGTCCTTCTAATTTAACCTAGGAAGAGATTATGAGACTATTCATTAGTGACTCCCAACAACGTTCAGCTTTTGCCCTAACAGGTTAGTCGCTAATTATGCAGTGAACATACACTGTTAAAAAAAAATGTATCAGTCTATATAGTATCAAATCAGTTTAACTTCTGGGATATTGATCTGGTCAGTTTAGAAGCAAAGGGGGTTGTTAATCAGCGTCAGCTGTTTTTGTGTTAATGAACAGTAGCATGTTTAGCATGATAAGTTTGGTGGTGGGTCAGTGTTGGTCTGGCAAGGCCCATCCATGCCTTCCCTTTGCTACTGCAGCGGGTCCGGGGGAGGGAGGGGTTGTGGAGACACAAGAAGCATGTCCCAATGTTGTCAGGCATACAAGTACATGGGGGCATTTTGACTTGCTGCAATGACATTTCAGCAAATTAAACTAGTCTGCTACATCAGTTTTTCAGTTAAAATTTCTTGGTGACACAAAATTAAGCCCTCTGCAGGTTGATAATTTCCACAAATGATGTGGCATCCTAACCCATGATCCATTCCATATCAGTATGAATATCCAGGGTGATTTTTTTTATGTGTTTTCCCAGTGTTCTTTTAATTTCTTTGAGCAGTGTAATTCACCATGATCAGTCAGGGTTCTGTGAGAGAGCCTTAGATTTTACACAGCACCATTTTCCCCCCTCTCACTTCTTTGCTGAGGCAAAACGTTTTGTGTGTTTCACATGGTCAAGGACATAACACTTAGAAGTGTTGAAGTTACAGAACAATCTGAGTTAAGGTTTTAGCTTTCTGGCTATTTTTACTTACACTGAATCACAAAATCTGTTGTTCAATAACCCTTAATTGTTCTCTATAGCATGCGTTTGATTAGTTCTGTTGTGAGCCGATAGTCTGCTGGAGGTAATGAGGAAGCCATCTCCCTGTTTACCATATCACATTCTGCAGGCGCAAAAGAAGACCTGCACCCAAAGGCCTCTAATAACGTCCTTAATATGGACTGCAGCAGGAGAGTAAGTCCCTAATGTAAGCCGTGACCTTCTACAGAAGGAAAGATTTTCAAAGAACATACTGCAAATGCGCAGACAGAATGATATCGTCTTGTTGCACACCCACTGTTTCTGTCTGTACACACCGCATCATCCTGCGCGGTGATTCAGTGATGGATTTAATATGTTTATTCTCTAAACAAAAGCTGTGTTTTTAGTCCCATGAAAGCAATTGAGAGGGTACAGGTGATAAGAGGAGTACGGCCACACACGTCAAATCCCTGCTGACCCTTCTTTGGCCTGTTGCTGAAGTCTGACGCACTCTTTTTCATCATAATAACGAGCAGAGCAGGCTGAGGCTCAGGGCGATCCCTCTGCACCAGATAGTCAGCTCACTCCCATCCCACTACAATGGATCTAGTATGTGGCCAAGGGCGTCTATGCCTTGATAAATATGCATCGATGCCTCAGAGAAGATGTAGTTATTTCCACCGTTTTGTGTGGGAGTGTAAATTTATGTGCGTAATCCCTGTGTACTATATCAATGCTCCTGGTCAAACTGAGAATGAATATTCAGACATGTGTGCACTTACTTACAGCACTCACACGGCTGAGCCTTTTAAAGTAAATAAACACAGATATAGTTGGTTTTACACAGTATGCAGCAGATGATGCAACCCTTGAGCAGAGCCTGGAAGATCCAGACCACACATCTGTAATGTGTTTGCTTACTGCAAATACAAAACTTATGAGTATAAATATATTTTTTTATAATCACAAGAAACAGGAAATAACAACTTGATGTTTTCTCTTCTTGAGGGTAATTTAAAAAATCTACACAGTTGCTAAGCTGTGAACTCTTGTAGGTACAATATACAATATATATATACAATAGATGATATTTAATAGTTTGTGAACCCTTTAGGATTCGCTGCATAAATGTGAACTAAAATATAAGCCCATTTTAATGCAACTTTGAAAACTAGCTAAAGATATCCAACTGAAACCTCATCTCCCACTGTATGTATCTGTGTGGCAAAACTATGTGAACCTCTAGGATTATCAGGTTGACTGAAATCTTGAGGCAGGAGCTGCAGTTACAGGATAACAATCAGGCGTGAGTCTGTGAGGCCCTGCCAAATTTAAAGAACTTAAATATTGGTCTTAATATAAAACTTGTATTGGGACAACAAAGGATGTCAAGAATGTGCTCGATCGTGAGGATTTCTGAACACCCTAGAAGTAGAGTTGCTCCCTGGGTTGGAAAAGGTTACAAAAGTAGAAGAATCCACTTTATTGTTATTGATACATTTTCACGTGTTACAACAAAATTTATTCCCTGCATTTGACCCATTCCCCCTCGAGGGGAAGCAGTGAGCAGCGGCGATGGGGAGCTAGCGCTGGGTGTCTCGCTCAGGGACACACCTGGTATGGGGGATGGGCTTGGAGTCTGGGCTGGGATTAGATCCTGCTATTCCTGCATCCCAGCCCTCTGCCTTAACCTTAATACTACCTTAATATTTATGCACAAAACAAGAAAATTTTAAGGGGTGGTAAGTAAAATCTGCAGGACTACTAAAATCCACCTTAAAACAGAAATAGTTTTCTTTCACTGACTTTGGACAGCAGGTGACATTGTCTCAGTCAGCACAACTGAAACTGAATAAGTGAATAAACCTTCAGACATTCCTAATGTGGGTCAGAAAACATCCGAGTCTCCCACATAAAATGTAGCTGCTGACAAAAAGTCCTGCAGAAGATGTTCCATTATTCAGTGTCTGCGGCTGTCTGACTCTCTGTTGCACAACCTTACAACAGGCTTAATCAAATTCACAAATTCAAACAAAGAAGTAATACAGAAATGTGTATGGTGCCACAAAAATCTCCCCAAAAAAGTCGGGTCGTCGGAACAAGTAACTAGGTGCGAGGCGTGATTTGTGTGCTTGTTCTGACTGTGCCCCGTCATTCCACTGTCTTCGAGGCGACTGTCACACAAATCAGTGTAAACCTGTGTGTACATCACAGAGTTGCTTTTATCTCATTGGATCCTATAGCTCACAAATCGGACTAAATGGCCTCCTCTCAGACTGTTTGGTCAGGCATGGTGACGCTAATACAAAGACGACTGCATGCAGGTTACTGTCAACTGTCATAATCTTATTAGAGATTTCACACCGACTGTCAGACTTGGTGAGCATCAATGCTTTGAATTTCAGCATTTACATACTGCTCTCTACTCCTCTCTAATTTCACATTGGTTTGAATGCCAGAGACACCAACTGTAGAGTATTTAAACTTCAAATTGCCTTTCAGAGAATCTGCCCATTTTCCCATGTAATTTAGATTAATGTTTCAGTTGCTTAGCCTGGAAATCCCACCTTATTATAATGTAAAACATTTTATTACTATGCCAGATCTGCGAGTAAAGCTGTATCGTTCTACGCCGCTTTGTAATAGTTCACAGTACACATACTTGCCATAAACACTATTAACTACTTGACTGAATTTCAAGATTATTACTTTTGTCTCCACTGGTCACAAAAAGCTTTTAGTACACAAATCAAACTAGTGGTAACATTTGATCAAGTAGTTCACACTCACACACAGCAGTGGGATTTAAACGCACAATGTAATATACAAAGTATAGATATAGTCTTTATTTATGTTGCTATTTATGTAACATATATACATATAGATATAAGACTTACTCGCATAATAATATTATTATGCAAAACCAAGCAGAACCAGGAAAAAATCTAAAACACACACACAAAGACACACACACACACACGGCTTCAAATTCTCTTCACATCTGTGTAGGAATAAATTAGAACCTGTTAAACGTCCAGCTGTAATGGACAGCTGTTTAGGCAGTGCTTTAACAGGGCTTGTTAGAGAAGCTGCTTCTCTGACGTACAGAAATGCAAACGATGCGTCACTTAATTCTGGTCTTAAATGCGTCACTTAAATGATCTTTAAATATTCTATGCATTCCTGTCACTTGTTAGTTGTTGTGTTTTGGAAACATTGTCTGCATGTGGATGAGATATTCTTATCTAGAATTTAAATAAATTCCACAAATGTATTCTGTGCCAACTCAGTTAAAATGCATTTGACTTATGAAAAAATTATGTATGAAAAAAACCTCCTAACTCAAAGACACAGCCTGTTTAATTGTAGTTTTTATTTGTGTGCACCATCTTTCTTACGTTCAAACATCTTTGTTTAAGTTTCATTTTAAAGGCAATATTTCATGCATTGTGTGTAATTCCTCTTCTTATATCTTTTAATATCATGTTAAGCCTCTCTGATGATATGGAGAGAAAAAGATAGTATTTACATTTGATTTAAGTGGATATGAAACTTTTCATACATTTGCTAAAACAAATGTTATGATGACCTTTTCTAATAATTACACTATCTGTGGCTATCGTTGCTTTAAATTAAAGAGCATGGGAATTTCTGCCACAGTCACAACTAGCAGGTCTAATTGAAATATGGATCATCATTGTTGTATGCAACACATCAGCAACACTTATGCTTTAGAGCCAATGTGTATAATTAATCTTATTTTGTCACCATACAGTACAACATTAGCGATCACAGTCATATTATGCTCCGGGTTTTGTTGTCAACTTGTTGTGTTTTAAGAGAAGCTGTAAACTAAGCCAATTTATCTCTCCCTTAAAAACATCTGCAACGATGACTACAGATGAACAGGTATTTTAAGAAACGTGGACATAATCTCTGTTACTATGGAGATCGTTAACATAAGTCTTGTACTTAAAGTGAAAAGTGAAAACAAAACTAATAAAATAAATGCTTCTCTTCTATTTCCAAGGTAATTTGCTGCATGTGTGTTTGCATGCATGTGTACATTTCAGAGTTATTTATATTTATAAATATATATTATGTGCATGTACGTACAGAAGAACAGGTTCAATTTATTTGTATATCTGTTTTTATGTGAGATAATATTATGTACGCCCAAGCTGCAGTTAAAAAACTGTTTTATTAGGGGCCATTACAGCTTAATCAAGCAACCACATGACAGGAAATTAGGTATTTAGTTTAAATAAATTGTTTCGTTTAGTGGTTCTGTCTCGCTGGGCATCACTACACATGTAGATTATTACACATACATATGCAGACTTTCACACCAGTGATGATGGGAACCGAGGAGCTACACGATGACAGACGTTAGGCTACAGAGTATATTGCTAAACCTGAGCAATACATTGAATCAACCCACGAGGAATGTATTCATAACAATAACAGAAAGTTGAATAATTTAATAACATCCGTTTTATTGTTTGAAATGTGAACATTTTGAGTTTTTGACTTTGCTACACTTGGTCTTTGGGTTATATACTTGAGTCAGACAAAACAAACTTTTCTAATATGTCAACTTGAACTTGACACATCACAAATGTGATGGGGAGGTTTTCACCTTTCCAATATTTAGTCTAATATATTATTCCTCGAGAAAAGAAGAAAAAGGTTTTATCTTGAAATGAATAGGAAATAACCTCTGAGCTAAATGTCTTCATTTGTCGTATCGAACAATAAAACAGTAAAAGATGACATTTTTGAAGCTGCCAAGGTTTTTAATATAAACATTTAAATGATCTAAAGCTCAACTATTAACTGACTAACTGTTTTATATTCTGTATTGAATTCGGTCCAGACAATTGACCAAACATTATGTGTAACTATATTTTTTAGTGACTTGTTGTGTCGGTGGAAAAGCACTATACTGTGCACTGAAACTGATCAGAAGCGATCAGCTGAACGTTTACTGAGACACATGATGCCTCCTTCTTTGCTTACAAATGTCCCACTGTCCGTTTTGACCCTTTCCATTTTCATGTAATCGATTATTCAGTGGTTTCTCGTTGACTCCTCTTTTCACAGTTTGCAGATCCATAGATGGAGAAAAAGAGAGGGAGGGAACCTAGAGTCTCTCCAAATCCTGTTTCCAGTCCGGTAGGCCAAGTGTTCTGAGTGGGCCTATCATCCAGCATAGGCATACATGAGTAGCCTATTCATTATTCATGTGATTGCAGTTGCCCTGTTATGATACAGTCCTATTTGGAGTGGGCTACCTGATTTGCTCAGCGCGTCCGTCAAAGCAGTGCGTGGCCCTGCGTCGGCTGGCTGCGCGCGCTCATAGGTCGGACCGAGAAGAATCGGAGGGGGAGCGAACGGGAGTGCGCGCATACGAGACTGCGCGCCGCAAGGAGGGGGAGAGGTCCAGCTGCAAAAAAAAAGGAAGAAAAAATATGCCGTGACAATGGCAACATCAAGCAGCTCGTAAAAGGTAGAGAACAGGCGACGGGGCGCCGCGAATCGGGAGTTTGAGAGGCGACGACCCCTGATTGTCCCGAGAAAAGCGGCGATATTAGGACATGCTGGCTGCCCTGTAGCGCGTTTCCTGGAATACGAATTCTTCCGTAATTGAAAATGGAGCGGCGGGGGAGAGGAGAGTCGCGCTGTCTCCATCACTGAGAGGCGCGTCCACCTGCTCTGACTGGAGGCCCGGGCTGCTGCTGCTGCTGCTGGTGCTGGTGGCGGGGAGGGTGGGGGGGGGGACATGCAGGGGAAGTGTTTGCATTTCGGGGGAAAGACGCAATTCTGATACTGTCCAAAGCAGCCGAGAAGGATCCCATTGCGACGGGGGAAAAAAAACGCAGCTTGGGCGCATACGCTCCGGAGGTAGGCAGCGAAAACCTTATTATGATGCTGTTCAGCTCTGCTAGGTGTGCACATGACAGCTTCTCGTTTATATGCTGGCTTTTCCCTCATCTGATCTGATCGGACATTTTATTCAAAGGGAGAACACACCGAGCATGCGGTGTAGTAGCAGCCCTACCTCCTTGGGACAGCTGTCGTAGCCTACATTCATTCGTCTCTGCTCCATCGATTACACATTCTCTGCGAAAATATCACCCCCCCCCCCCCCCCTACACACACACACACACACACACACACACATTTAAAGCACGGGCTCTGTCCGATTCGCTTTAGGCTCCGACATACAACATAAATACAGATGCCACGTGTGGTCGTTCAGTCACCTTGCACTGTTTGTGTGTTTTGAGGACCAGCAGTGGCCTGTGGACGTCATTTTGTATCAACGCTATGCGTCCCGAGCAATGCCCCCCCCCCAAAAAAAACGATTAGGAGACGAATAAGGGCGAAAAGAGCTGTAGTCCACACTAATGAATGATTCATGAATGGGCCATTGAAACCCAATGGGATAACACATCATCCTACAGCTAGGCCCCTCCACTGGGATGAGGCGAATAAGCGATTCGTGAGCGGTTTCTAAGGACAAATCCTTCAGACTGGCCTCAAACAGCAGAGCAGATAGCAGGGCACACATGCAGGTGCACCGAGGCACGTGTGCATGCCTGCACTGTCAGGTCACTAGTTCAGTAGCTTACTGTGTCTGTGCTCCCCTTCTGACAGATGTTTACTGGATATCCCAGGCAGCCGCACTGCCAGCCAGACAAGAAATGCTAGAAAATAATGAGCTTCAGCCCAGAGTAACAACCTCTGCGCTGTGGTTTTGTGGAGGTGTTAGAATTAGTTGTTAACTTAGTTTTAAATAGGATTTTAATTGGATTAAATTTTAACGAGCTACAAATTTGCCTGACTGATGTTTATTGGTTCGTGAGAAGGGATTTTTAAATGTGCTGAATGTATCGCCACAGTTAATGATGTGCACAGCACACAGCTACTGACCTGACATGACTTGGTTTCATGTGTGTTTTGAAGCTTTTGTAGCCTTTTTGAAAAGGTGTTTTGGGGGCTTCCCAGCATGCACTGGGCACACGTTAGAAGACTTGCTTTAGAAATGCAATGCAGTGTTGAGCTGCATGGGTCGA
Source organism: Microctenopoma stevenorrisi (assembly GCA_032270685.1). Taxonomy (NCBI): domain Eukaryota; kingdom Metazoa; phylum Chordata; class Actinopteri; order Anabantiformes; family Anabantidae; genus Microctenopoma; species Microctenopoma stevenorrisi. The sequence goes on along the minus strand of JAUMTR010000002.1, from coordinate 8,194,460 downwards.
GAGGCCAGTTATGGCGAGGTGTTTGTGAAACCCTTGTTAGTGTCCTCTCCCTCTCTAACGTGAAGGCAGCAGAGGAAACCAGATGGAAGGCCATGCATTGATTGAGTCAAAGAGAGCTTATGAGAGGGCCAAATTGAGTTGACACTTTGATTTGGGTGTCATTATCATGTGTGACGGCGCTGTGCGCCACTGGGACCAAGGCTACAGTATGTGACGAGTAGAACGGAGATGGCCCCTTGGCTCTGGCCCGGCTGGCCTGGTTTGACGCTCACAAATGTGGAAACTTAACAGTGTCTTTATTTTGTGCTGTGCCACCGAGCTCCCCGTGGAGGTTTGTCTCTACATCATTTGCTATTCATACTTCCTCCCGGTCAGTCTCGTTGCTTTCACTAAAGTGTTGTTCTCCGTTCAGTTTAAATTGGGTGAGAAATTGAGCCCAATGACACATTTCAGCACCGTGGCTCCCTTCCACAGGAGCAAGGACAGCACTGGCAGGCTTCCTAAAAATGTGTTTAAAATGCTATCCGAGCGTTATGTTGCAGCAATAAAGCCAGCAGCTTGTGTACATAGTCTCTTATCTTCCCCGGCCCATGTGTGTTCTGTGGCCTCTCCTCTGCTTCAGCCTTAGGCACATGTGTTAGGTCTCTACTAGCACATCTGTCGAACGGGGAAAGAGTCTCATTTATACAAAATGAACTGATCCTCATCAGTCATCCTTTTATTACCACGTGGACATGTTATTCATGTGTGAAGATCATGGGTCGGATTAATAATTGACATCTTTTTGATTACTGTAAAGCATAATTGTGAGAAGAAGCAACAGTCAGGATACAACACTGTTGTATCATCAATGTTTATTTGCATGCCTGATTATTTTTAGTGACATTATCTTGCTCCTGTAGCGCTTATAGTACATATTCTGACTTTACAGATCTAGGGGAGACTATCTCCTTTAGTGTATAGAATGGGCTTTTCTTGCCCGTACGCAGCCCCGCTGGGTTCTGTGTCTGAAGCGTTGCAGTTTTCTCTGCACATTGTACTGCTACAGTATGGAAGCACCGTTGCTCTGTCCCAGTGTATGTGGAAACATGCTGAGCCCATCAGCACTGGCTATATGCTTAAGCACACTATATTTATGTCGGGCCACTGTATGCAGAGGCCTGCTGCGTCTACCTTACCCTCTGGTTTTGGGCTGTGACATGCTGGCTTCGGCACAGCGGAAGCAGTCTTTCTCTGTGCTGCTGCTGCTGAGTTCTGTAATTAAAGGCAGAGGTAAGTCCAGGGGAGGAGGCTGGGCGCTGATTGCTTTTCATGGCCGTGAGGAGAGAGCTGCAGCATGTCCTGCGGGACTGAGGCGCTGCTGAGCTCTTTGCTGCCTGCTTTGCCCCCTTCCAGACGGGAGCTGTTCCAGGAAGACGCACACATTTGTACTCGGATGCCACCGGCATACTCATGCGCACACATGTAAACATACTCAAACGCATCCTGCCACGCGTGCACGCTCGCGCACACACACAGGAGCTGAGAGAGGCAAAAATTACATCTGTAGCTGACAGGCAAACTGTGCTAATCTACTTTAAAGAATGCCTCGTTTTAGAAAATATGTGTCAGGATGAGGTGTGAGGTGCTGAGGCAAAAATGCAACAGTGCAGTCATGTAATGAATTAAAAACACCAGAATCACAAAAGACATTAAGGGTCGCTCCCCCAGTTTGCTGCAGATTGGCATTGACAGTACAGTTGTGAGCAGAGGCTGCCTGTGGTTGTCTTGGACCAGCACTCTGCAGGGGGAGCTGTGCCTTCCTCCTCTCTCCCTCCCTCCCTCCCTCCCTCCCTCGCTCTGCACTAGGACTGCTTTGCACTCAGTGGGCAAGGCAAACGTGAACGTGCTCACATATAGAATCTGGGTGGGCCCCAGAGCTTTTAGGGGCCAAATAGCTTCAAAAGTCTCCGCTCCTCTTTCTGTGGATTCATTCATGACAGCTGGGTGGTTACAGTGCTCTGAAGGTTTAAACCGTCGCCCTACCAGAGAGATTCCTGTGAAAGAAGAAGGCAAGAGTACTTTCAAGAGAGGATGTTTAAAAAGAGTTAAAGGGGAAAGCAGTCGGATGCTATTTAAATGCCAAGTCCAGTCACGTTTTTGCACCGTGTACATGGATTAGTTCTGCCAGGATAATTAAAGTAATGCATCAGGATTTCTCCCATTAACAAATAAAAGTCCAATTAAGCTAGGGTCTATTAAACCACTTTCTGTGTTGCCTACTTGATCTCAATATGTAGGCTGGTGGCCACTGGGACCATGAGCATGCAGGCTTGACGTTCATAGCTCATTTCCCGCTTCCGCATCAGACTCTTATATTGCAGATGGATAGATAATGTGAAATTTCCCCAGTTCTACTCACACTCTCTTGGGCCCTCTCGTACTTTGCGGGATTCTTGAAACGCATAGCGAGATGTGATGCTGGGAAATTTGAGAAGGAGCTGAAGGAGGTGCAGGTTTGATGCAGTGGACACAGGTGCTCTGACGGGAATGGTGTGAAGGTAGAATATTCACAACATGACCTGGAGGGAAGGAAACTATATGATGAAACAGGATTTTAATTGGTTACACACAGTGTGCTCCCATGTATTGTTCCCTTTGTAATGACACACACAGTGGCAATAACAGCTCTGGTTTTTGTTATATAATAACACTAATAGATTCATCGCCCCTTGTCTAATTTGAACATGTTTTTTTTTTATTCCTGATGTTTGAGCCAGAGGAACTGCATATCTGTGTTACGCTGCATGTGTATACTGTCAGGGTCCCGAATGCTGGAATAATAGGCCACCTTCATTAGCCTTATCTTTGATTTGGACGGAAAAAAAGAGGAGGGGGTGAGATGAAAAAAGAGGTTGATGATGAGAAAGGGAGCAAAACATAGGGTAGGTTGTACTGTGAGAAAGAAAAAAAACACGGAGCTGCAGAGGAGAGGGGATTGACATGGTGGGAAGATTAGATAAAGGGCTGGACAGACAGACACAGAGGGGACAGAAGGAAAGGAGATACATAGTTACTGTTGGTGGTAGGGGTTCAGGGTGCATTCTCCCATCACAGCAAGTTGAAACAAACACACGGTATGGAGACAGACAGTGTTATTTCTAATGGGAGAGACGCTCACTGTGCCCTGGTTGTTTCCCTGCATCTTTCATTTTCTAAATGCTGTTTTGTCTGTTCACCACTTAACAAGCCACCAGTGCCTTAGAAAGGAACCACGCTTTATTTGCTGCTGTACATAATTACCAGCCATTCAAGACAGCCTTGTTTGCTGCTCTAAATGATGTTGTGAATTTATGTACAAATAAGAGACAGGCTATATTTTGCTGTAAATCGTTTCACAGCATATAAGTTGACTGTTTAGGATTTATGACATTGCCAGTGTTCAGTCTAAGATTAGTTGTAATTCATTTCTCTGTAGAGACCAAACAGTTGTGGTCTAATCAAACATTTCTGATAATTGAATAGAATGGTTGTTTTATTATGCGCCGTAGTTAATGTCGATGGCAGAATGACAAAAAAAACATACAGTCAGCTGACAGACAACGCTGCACTTACTGTAGCGCACCGCAGGTGAAACACAACCCATGTGAAAGCCACCTAAGCAAAAGTGAAAATGTTTTTGAATATCTTAACAGTGAATGTGAATTGAGTTGCATACATGAATTTCAAGTTGGATTTGACCCTGATCTGTTGTATGATGTTGCTGATGATACAACAGCATGACTGCTATTCTACTACGGGTAATAATTATAATCATTCACAGCTAGTGGTCCTTGTCACAGGAGTGGGGTACAATGGAAATAATAATTAGGACTTCTCATTTCACATGCATCACAGGCAAGTGTATGAAGTGTGTACTGCAGCTCTTTGACTTCTAGGATGTAGAGCCGTGTGTGTTTGCTTGTTTTCCTGTGTGAGCTAGCGGCAGCGTGCTCCAGGAAGGATTTCTGCTGGCTCTAGGTTTCCGTCAGCTTTGTGACTCCTGCTACTCCTCACATGCACACTCACACGTGTGCATATATTATGTTCATTATGACAGTGGCCCAGGCTTTGCTGTCATAAGCAAGTAGCTAATTGTAGCATAAAGAGACATGAGGGGCCAGAATGCCGGCTTCACATTCCTTCTGGGCTCGCCCCTGACAGCAGCACTCTGTGACGTACTGAGGCTCTGTCATGCGCAAATAGATATTTTTCAACTCACTATCTCTCAGTGCTCCTCTAACCCATTTCCCCAAGTCATCATTCAGCGGCACTGTCAGAATACAGCCCACATATATCACAGTTGAGCCAGTAAAATGCTCTCCAGGAGTCAAATATGCACCTCAGCGTAACCGTTACTGATAAAAGAGCTAATTCATCATTTAGTCACACAAAGCCTCAGAGATTTTTTGTAATATTTTGTATACTGCTGGAATTTGGGAGATAAGGTTGAATAATTTCTAGACATTCTGGGTAACGCCAGTGTTGGCCAGTTAGAGCATTTAGATTTGTTTTTGTATGAGATACCACATTATTAAATGTATGTGTTGTGCTGTTTTTAATTATTATTAGAAATTATAATTTCCAATGGTTACCCATTTAAGCAACACTACCAAATATCTTTAACTTCCTGCTGCAAGATTGCGAGGATCTGCTGCTGTTAAGTTTTTGACATGTTGAGAATACTCAGCAGACACTAGGCTGAGTATTATAGTCATCATAATGAGTCATAGGCTGTAGCCTAGTTAAGACAATTTAACATTGTTTTTTATTGGTACCTAAATTTAGGATAATTTCAAATACCAAGCATCACCTTACAAATGCTGTACTTCGTAAAGTGCATAATGCTACGTCTTCCACAGTATGTTAGAGAGGTAGACACGTCATGCCTCCACTATCATTGGTAAATAACTTGCAGATGCTTTTAGTAAAAGTAATTTGTCAACAGTTGCCATGCAGGATAATTAATTATGTATAAGTTATTATTTAATATTAAAACTACACTAGCTGGATAAAGTACACGCGGCAGGAACTGCTGAATACCTCCCCACACGTAGTGGCCAGAAATCTTCCCTCTGCTGCCAGCACTTATTTATTTTCTTTTCTGTTACTGTTATGATGCAGTGATATTTCTGTCATAATGGGCTAAGTACTTTGGGAGCATCACAACATCAGGTATTTTCCTTTTATATTATAATGATGCTGTGCATAACCTGCTCCTTTGAGATCTGCCTCTGAGAAGCGTATATGATCAGGTGTGAGTGTGCCTTTTTGCCTCCTGTGTGTACTGTTTGGGGTCTGCCTGTGATGTATTTAAGCAGGTAATTCCATTGAGAGAAAGCCTTTGTCAGGGGAGGGACGGTCTACAGTTCGTGTGCATATTTGATGGCCATATGATCTAATAGGTTTAAATCTGACTATCAAAGATGTTTGCTGCTGCAGTGTTTTTTTGGCTCTAGTGATGAGGCCTCTGGAGAGAGACGGTGTTTATGCACATAGCATGTGGTGTGGATGCATGTGTTTTTATGCGTGTGCATTTGTACAAATGAATTATCTGTACTAAGAGCAACTAATACATAGAGAATACCCTGCGCAGACAGTTTCTTCTATTAAAAAAAAGAAATCCCAAACGCTTGTCTGTCTCTCTCCTGTTCTGTTACAAGTCTCATCACAACATTTGAGCCTCCACAGAGAATGCACAGTAATGTCAAGCACTTGTAAATACTAATGTGTATATACATATGTGCACATGCTTGTTTGACCCCCTGAGCCTCTATCGGGGGCATTGAAGTTTGTTTTTCCTGCACGCTTGAGTCAGTCCACAATCATTTAATAATTACATTATTTATGTTTTTTCATCTTACACTGTACAAAAATGATAATGAGCAAACATTGTTGTTTGGATAACACTGAGTGCCTACAAGGAACACACATTCAGAGGACAAAGGCTCCATTGTCGAGAGGGAAGTAAAAGAAAATGTAACAGTTTACACTTTGACTCCATCTCTGGGGGCTTTAGGAAATGTTAATTTAAGTTCCCATTATAAAATGTATTTAAGTCAGACTAAGAATTAATTCCATTATTCTTGGAGGCAGCTGGGGCTCTCGTATCCGTCGAGATGGTTTGCTGCTCCCTCCTGAGACCTGTGGGTTTTCCCATCACTTTTAAAATCAATTATCTTTCTGCCTCCATCGCCTCTCCAACTCTCTCTAAGTACTCTCCTCGTATTCTTCATTAGGAAACCCACCACTTCACCTATAGCTCACTATGAACACCTCAGCCGGAACTCTGTGTGTTTTTAAGTGTTCATGGCACGTTGGAATGCCTCCCTCTGATTTATTAATATGTCTTACACAGTGCTACCATATAGCTGTAGGCCTGTGTAGATTGTTCTCAGCCAGCTTCTTCGCTGTATCCAGACAATGTCGCTGCCTCAGATATAAATAGGAAGACAATCTGTGATTGGGTAAGACCGATTACCTGGTGTGATACTAAAACCACAACAAAGACGCTGCTGTACCGCTGCTGAGGAGCGGCTGCAGCCCTTGGGAGAGATCATGTTATTCTCCCCTGTGCGCCAGCTCACAAACATCTCATCGCACTAACTGAGGGGCATAGGCATGGATGGGCTTGACGGCTGCTTCCTATTTTAGTCATCGGCAGGTAGGCGGACGAGTTGAACTGCGGAGGATCTCTGTGCAGCGAAGTCTTCGTCTAATTAGTTTGTCTAATTATGTCTTTGTGCTGGAAATTTCTCAAATTAGTGGTATCGTGCAGAATGTGAGCATGCTCATTATAGTTGTCATGAGAATTGTTGCGGTGGTTGAGAGAAGAGAAAGAGAGAGAAGGAGTGTCATTGGAACCAGCAGCTCTCCACGGTCCAAATCCCTTTTCAAATACAAATATCTTCTAATGGGAGATGTAGCACCCAGCTCCATCCCAGGAATTCACAGGGAAACTGTTACTTCTGCCTGTGAAACACTTGGCATCTTCCTGTCTGTGCAGGCTGCACCTATTTGTGTCAGACCACAAAAAGGTCCCTTTTGATTTTCCTTACTTGTGCATGAGCTGCAGTAGTGTCACAGCATCACGGATGTAAGTGTCTTGCATCTGGGGACACTTTTTGATTTTCCCTCCTTGTGAGGTACCAGAGCATCGGGCATGAAGACACCCCTCCTCCTCCTCCCCATCACCTGTGATGCTGCGCTGGTGGTCCTGGCCACCAAGTGAGGACAAGCCCCTAGATCTCCTGCCAGTGACCCGAACGTCTCCCTTCCACCTCTCCCGAGCTTCTATTCTTTCTTCCCCTCAACCCTTCTCTGCCACTCCTCTTTCTCTCACTCATTCACCCTCTCCCTCTATCTCTCTCCCTCTCCTTCCCCCACTCTTGGGCCTACAGTAATTGGTATTCCGAGTGGCAGCTGGGATCCATACAAACACAGCAGACAGAGAGAGAGAGGGAGCGAGGCATAGTGTGCGTGAGAGAGAGACATGGAGGCAGAGAGAAAGAGAAAGCCAGCAAGTCAATACGCTGGTTCATTAGAGCACTGAGTCACAGTGGCCGCTGCCTCGTTTGTTTGTGTTTGTCCAATCCTCTGTCTTAAGCAGAGCCCACCGCCTCTGTCCGCTCACACTGGCAAACCTGACAGCAACACACCCCAGGCTGCCTGGTCGCCTGTGATATGGGTTTTTCTGCACTCGTGTGTATTTTGACACACCAGCTTATGAAATAATTACCAAATCAATAGTTCTGAATTAAGGGAAACGTGGCCTTTTTTAGGATTCTTATAAGCACATAGGTCCATGCTTAGAGCAGAACCTGTTTGCTCAGCTGTATGTGAGTCTATAATAATTCTGAATCATATTTTTCCATGACTGATTATGTGTTAGCAGCACTTTCTACCCTGCTGTTGATGTGAAACGCATTGACAGAAAAATAGCAGGTCTGATTATGGCTGCGGATGTAAAGAAGACAGGCCAGTTCCCTGAAATGGAATTTCGAGACGAGAAAAAAAGACGAGAGGCTCCATTAGGAAACAAAAATAGGAATCTGCAGTTATTGAAAATATGAAAGTACATGTTCCAAAAAACAAGAGGGAGGAGTGTTCTCTGGTCCCCGCAAACTGAGAGCAGACCACTTGTCAGGATATTGAAAGAGAGAGAGAGAGAGAGAGAGAGAGAGAGGCAGGTTGAGAGAATAGACTAAAATGACCTGCTCCATGCTTTAAGGCCTGTTTATCTTGGAGGAAATAGTAATATGACAGTGGCTGTGTGGTTGTCCGGCCGAGGCTGCTGGCTCCGAGGGCCCTCATGGTGCACAGTGACCTCTCATTACCAATGCTTGAGGGAGCGTGAAACAGAGGAGATCACTCCAAAGGGCAGCTGTGTAGATGCGCCTAACCTTTTAAACCATCGGAATACGTCAACCATACAAATAACTCATTAACCTTATCCATTTAAATGAAAAGCTCTATACTTTTATCCCACACCCCCTTTCTCTCTTCAGTATTAGATTTGTTTAATTGGCCATTGCACATGATGAAAATGGCAAGTCCCTTTGCAACGTTGTGTGGTCAGGGTGAGCCATACATCAGGGCGACGGGGATCTGAGATGGTACAGAGACGTAACAAAGCTGGTTTTAGATCCTGGGAGAGGCTGAACAAAAAGTAATATTAGTGTGGAAGTGATATTATGTTCACATATGTATAGCTCTGTTGTTTAGGAAGTGGCCTCCAGCCCTGTCCAGTTGCACAGGAGGGCATTGATTGGAGGAACTCAATAGCTCGGGCCTTTTTAATCACCTCACTCAGAGGCTGCATTGTCCCACAGGCTCAGAGAATAAGTGCTGGTAAAACCCCTGTGCATATACACATTTCCACTGGCTCCCGGGCTTCTGCAGCCCCACACAGACCCACACAGCCACTAATCAATAGGCCTGATTACCAACAAGGAAGCAGATGGGCCTTTGTTCTCATTTGTCCACAGAAAAGCTCGTCCCCTTTCCCAAACAACTTGCCACCTTCTCCCTTTATTAGACACAATATGTTAACAGTTTAAATTTGACCTGCTGCACCCAGCGTCTCATCTGTTGTCAAATGACTAAGTGCTTGTTGTGTGAGCCTAGAATAATGTGCTGTTCTGACCCAGTTGTATGAAGAGCATTTACACATCAGGCTTCTAAAAATGGCATTTCTCTCACTCTCACTCTCTCTTTGCACTCTGTCTCTATCTCTTCTCTCTCTTCCTCCTTCAATCTGTCTCTCTCTGCCTGCTTGGCTGTCATATCTCTTTATACTGTTTAGAAATGCTGTACATTGTGTTACAGGGTTGTGACTGATAGTCTGCCAGTTTCAGCTGTGGCACATCAGAAAGGTTATTAACCCCCCCCCCCCCCACGAACACAGAGATACACATTAAAGCTGTGACAGTGTGCTCCTTTTGCTGCTCTCACTGATTCCATACGGCCTGATTAAGTGTTTCACAAGAAACTGGATTTTTATATTTATTATTGGTAAAGGACCCCGAAAACACAGCTGCCAAAACTGCAACATACAGGAGCTTCTTGGTGCAGGAAAAGACAGAAACTCCCTCCTGGCGTGGCTTCTGTGCTGTAGACATGCGGCAGCTTCACTCGAGCAATAGACAACAATTATTGTTCTCACTCATCAGAGATCCTGGGGACATTTATATTTCCATCTGCACAGCCTATCAATAAGCCTCTAAGCTGGGTTTCAAGAACTAATAACATCAATGACGGTTTTATTACACTCAAGTGACCCAGTAAGCCACACGTCTCTGTGAGGAGCATGCACAATTTCTGACCTGCAGAACTGGCAACCATAATGGCATATAGTCATTTCTGATACCATTAGTTACACACACTTTGAAGCTGTAACGTGTCACACCTATTTACTCAGTTTTTCATTCTACTCTTTTTTCCCCTGCATTAGAATTAAAAGCCATATCATCCCAGTGAGATACCAGTAAAAGGAATATTTTAACGTCCAACTAATATAAGTACTTGTAGTCAACAAATAATATTCACATATTTACTATTAAACGGAAGAAAGATGGTGCATGGCAAGATGTGTTCATGTGTGTAGAAAAGGAGACGTCAGTAGAAAAACTAGAGCGAGTTCTTCCCCAGAATATGAAGGTTGTGTTATGTCGCAGGCCGTTGTCCTGCAGACTGTGGCCGTCTGCCCTGCTTACGACACCAAAACTGATGTTGGTGCTGTATGGATGATTTGGTGGCATCATGAATTCAAAAACTATAAAAATGTCTTTATGTCTTAAAGGACTTTTGTTTGCAGATATTAGGAAATATACTAAATCTAAATCATTTGTTGTATGGTCTATGCTGTATAGTGACACTACATGGACTGTGCTATCCCACACAGTAGTCAATTCCAGGATGAACGGCAATAGCCGAAGACAACAACATACAGTAACTACTGACAATAATTTGATAGGATGAAAAACTTTAAAGGGAAAGAAGAGAATAGAAATGATCTGAACTGGTCAACGCGTGGCAACAGTGCTGTGGGAGAACAGATTTCCTCTGGCCAGTCATGGCAAATTTAAGAGCAAATGACCAATTCATAACTAACGAAAGCAATGAGTAAGGTGCCCACAGACAGGCTGTATGGTTCTGAATATGCAAAGCTGGACTCCCACCAGACAAAAGAGACACTCAGTATAAAAGCTGAGCACAAGGATAAGAATAATCAGGATACAACGGACAAAAAAGGAAAGGAAAGTAAGCTGTATAACTAATAAATGACATTAACACTGGAAAAATGAAGACAATGATGAATAAAGACAAAACGGAAAAAATGCTACTACAAATCTGTGACAGAAAAAGGTCAGATGGGAAAAACAAAGCCTCTAAAACAGACTGAGGAGACGAGACGGTAAGAGTGAATAAGGCAACGAAAAATGGAAACAAGGGACAGAAATGAGAAAAGTTAACAGCACAAAGCAACAAAAGAGCAACGCAGGTACTTACTGAGGCGCTACTCTCCTCCAGTATCTGTCAATGCCATTTTTGAAATAAAGCACAGCCAGCCACCTGACGTTCACATCCAGCATGTGGTTATTGACGATGTTCTGTGAAAAGGTAAAAATATATAAATGTCAGCCTGCGTTGGTTTTTTTTGTTGTTGTTGTTATCTCAAATGAGTAGTGCTGGAGAATTTAAGGTCTGACTCAGTTTAATGATACATTCAAGAAGAAAAAAGCACGTAAATCTGTGATGCCATAAAGCAAAGACTTTAAAAAGTTTCTTCATTGAAATACAAGGCACATTTACTACTTATGTTATACACAACAATAAAGTGTTACTTCTTATAAGTGTTAGAACGTCTAAACTGTTCATACCTGGCAGAGTGATGTCACAAGTCATTACTCTATTCACTGCAAAGGCAGAAAGCTCCATAAAAACCAACACAGTAATTTCAAATTGGAATCCTGGCTTTTATTACTGAATCCTGGGACTATTAGCAGAGCTGAAAAGTGTTTACCTGAATACGAAAATTTAAAATATACCCCCTTCCACTAGATTTATATTTGATGCATCAATGCAGCTGTAATTTAGTTGCCCTGGCTGAATTGATTTACTGACACCGTCCCTTTAGACCCACCTACTGTGTGGCAGAGGCATAATTCTCTTGAACTACATGAGGCAGGGTACATTGCTCACCTTGGCTTAATTGCTCTGGACCATGGCATCACTGACAGCTACACAAAATTAAGCATGAACCCAATTTTCTCAAGAACATCTTCTGCACTGTTAAATCTGTGACTCCGGAGACAATATTAAGTTAAGAGCTAAGGACTACATAAAGTAATTTTTAAATCTGTTTAAACTGTGATTACTTATAATTAAGCACTTTCTTGATCTGTTTAATGACAGCGACAGCGGTCATGTGCTAGCGTAGTCTATTTCCACTATATTATAATGATACAAATATGGAAACAACACACACAATGCAGACAGCAACACATTTTTTCTATGAATAGAATACATTCTTAGTGCTTAGATAGGCAGAACACATCCTAGGCCAATTTCTCTACTAAATGCACAGAGATGAAACTAAAATCCATTTTATCATATAAGCCTGATTGAGCCAGTAAACAAACATATTTCTGGAATTAGTAGTCCTTTATGGATCACCTCAGGCTCTGTGTGGAATCTACACCAAACCTTATGTGTTACCCAGAGCCAGGAAAATATCCGATTTCTCTATACGCATTCTGTAGCAGTGCCAACAGAGGCCGTTCATGAATACGCATGCAGCAGCTGGCCAACTCACTCAGGAGAAACAGCGGGAAGCGACAAGGCAAAGCCACTGACCTCCCCAAATGGAAAGTCTTTTACATAGCCAACTTGTTTGGCACAGACAGTGGTAATATAACCATGTATCTGAACTAAGTAAAGCAAACGAAACAGTTCCCAATGTCTATGGCAAACTGATTGTGAAACTGAATATATGACTAAATCTGTTTTTGTTGTGCAAATTAGAACCCCCGTCTTCTTCATAACTATACTAGATAAAACTAAATATTCCTTGCTAGTGTGTGGAGTGAAACAAAATACTAAGAATGTACAAACCCAATGTCACTTTCATTTCGGTAAAACGCACCTTGTTCACCAACATCTGCATTAATTAAAGTCTTAATAATTTTCTCTCCAACAAACTCATTCCAATCATTTGATAATATCCCTCACCAGAAGGACTGAGTAGAAGCCTGGCTGCGTCTCCCACTGTCTGAGCTGCTCCTCTGCAGGCTTCAGCACAGCTGTGTCTTGGCTGGTAGCTTGGGTTAAGGCCTGCAGCACCACTGTACTGGCACTGTCCATATCCATAGCTGGATATATATCTGCAGGGGAATACAAGAGATGAGGGGAGGGAAGAGAAACAGACAAAAGAGTTTCACCATTCTTATTGAAAAAAGTTCTGGAGGAAAAACACTTTCAAAATAGTTTCTACCATAGATAAAAGCAGAACAACAAAACATCCCCTGAAAGCGGAGGCAGTCAAATTACATCTACAAAATAATGTCAGAACAAAGAATCTTCTTTCCTGTTTTGTCTAGCTATATCCCCTTTTCTCCTATTTTATTATATATCAGTCAACAAAGAAATCACTCCCAACTGTAGTCGGAAAGCTCGTTCCGAATAGAGAAAAGAACATCTGATAAACACACAGGCAAAGAGCTGTTCGATACCCAGATAGCATTCACACACCCCAGCTTCACAGGTCTAAAGGCTTCAATTTCAAAAGGCAATATCTGAGTCAGTAGCCTTGGTGGTTCAAACAGAGGATTGTCAGATAGAATAATAAACCGCTGCTTAAGCAGACCTACTTGGGGGTCATGAATCTTTTCCTATGAGATCATATCTCAACATCTCCAGAGGAGTTTGTCAATTATAGAATAACTGATGTGAAAAATAACTGTTTATTTTCCGCCACTACAAAACTGCCATAGATCAAGTCCTATTATTCCCCATTTGAGTGCACTCCCAGTACTTTCACAGAATGTATCTGACAGGCATGCAAAGGAGTGATTAGCTCGAAAAGAAATAGGAATATGTGTTTTTCAACATGTCACAGATAGAAAATATGACAAGATACTGCAGCCAGCAACTATACAAAACAACGCATTCAGGTTACAAACCATGATAGAAACATATGACCGTCTTGTGAAACTGTTTGTGATGTTAACGAGGTAGCAGGGGGCTTTCATTAGCAAGGTTCAATATGAGAGGGGAGAAACACTGAACAAGGCTGCCACCTACAGCCAAGAAACAAACATTTCATCATCCTCTACTCTGTGCCCCTGTAAATGCATTCTCATTGTGCACATCGCCACACAAAAATACTTTTATTGCACTTGTAGTCTCATAATAGAGAATTATTCATTCAATAAACAGCCCAAGAGTTAATAACTCAGTAGGAAATATATTAGAAAGTTAGGTAAGGATTTCCATGTGAAAGAAGTAGGGCTGCCCGAATAATAATAAACAGTTGTGTAAGACCAGCTTGTGGTCTACCTTTTTAGCTGGACAGTTGTAATAATGTTGGTTCTGTTAACAATCTGCGTGGACAAGACATGTCCACACCTGTCTCACTTCTCCATCCACCTGATCCACTGTTATGAGTCAAACACATGACAGTTTTCTCATGGGATCAAATCAACGTCACAATGATTTCGTACTCATAGAGAGGATTTGTACATAATCTGTAGACGGTAATGTAATCTTTGACATCAAAAGCCTTTGACATCTTGACACGTCATTGCACAAAAATCATACAATATGAAAATATAATATTCAATTATATTGTATTGTATAATAGTTATATTCAATTTTCAATTTAAGTGTTTAGAAACTTTTACAGTGAACCAGCATGCTCAACACCAAACTGCATTTCGCTGCCTTGTACTTGTACATGTGTAATGACAATAAAGTTGGATCTAATCTAATGTAAACATAGCTGCTGACATAAGATGGAGTTCAGCTAACCACTAATTATATTATTTAAACCTATGGCTTTGCCAGGTCATTGCCTGATTCCAGTCTCACTGTGCTGTCTACTAAAGATATAACGTGTACAAGCTGTCATCCCCATTACTTACAGAAACAGTTTTCACTAAATGTCACTCCCCCAATTCAACAGCTACATGTGTGACTACGAAACTTGACCGCGTTGGCCTAGATACCTGGTGCTCTGTACACGCCTCTGGCCTCTATCGCTAACATTAGCAAGTTCTCCAATCTTAGCTAAGGTAAGCTAGCGGTAACACAACAGCTGATTACCGTGACAGCTCGTTAGCTCAGCCCGCTAAAGCGTCGTAACTAAAGCCAAGTTATCCTGCGCGCAGCCCTCATGCGACTGACAGCCGCACACGCATGGTTGTAAACATGGACTTGTATCACAGCGAACACAGTATAGAAACAGTTATGATGACAATCGCATATGCTGCCAATCATATTGATGGAATAGGTTGGGTTTATTTCATTTTATTTGTATTTTTTAAAACGCACTGAGAACAAAAACAGGCTCAGCGTCATGAGGACAGGGTGAGGCAGCGATAGCTCCGCAACATTCAAATTACGAGTTTCATTATGGTTGAAAGTGTAGCCTCGATTCTTTAGGTATAATCTCTGCGTGTCATATACAATTAAATACGAAAACCACTCACGCGTTAATGAAACGGGCGACACAGAGATTCACGCGTGTGCACCAAAACCCAAAGCTAACTTTGAGCTGACTAGCAGGCTAAACTTATACAATACGACGCCAAGGGCCGATGTCTTCCGTGGTGTCCAATAACGCCTGTCCTCCGGAAATTGATCAGCTGTCGTAAAATATAAATATAAATCTGGACTCACCTAAAAAGACTGCCGGACAGAAAAACAGAATATTTTCTCGTAACAGTGGCTACTAAAGCTCTGCCAGGGTATGTAATGGCGCGAGGCGCCTGTTGATGACGTACGGCACGGCATGTGTTCTTCGTCTTGAATGAATGGAGCCAGCTGCTGTTGTAAGCTGCAGATATAGCATTTTTTTTCATTGCATGCCTTTTCTTTACTGACATTTTATAACATAAAAACTTTACTCTTAACTGTTTACGCACAATAGCATAATCTTTATGTCACGTTAAGACTATCATGTACACAAAAGTGAGTACTGAAGTTCCACAGGGGTCTGGGCTTGGGTTTTACATATGTCCACCTTAGGCAATAAGGTGAGGAAACATGCAGATGACTAGAGGTGGTAAGTAATTAAGTACATTTATTAAAAGACAATTCTTGAGTACAGTTTAGAGCTACCCTATACTTTATGGAGTAGTTTCATTTTATGTTTCTTTTATGTTTAGTCCCCTACAAACCAGGGAACATTACATTTACTCCACTTTACTCATTTTAACATCATCAGTATAACATCAGCACCTAGTTCCTTTTTGCAGGATTAAAACCATTAAAAGGCTCCTATATCATACAGTATTCGGATTAACTTTCTGTCACTATATAAGATGGTTGAAACCAGCTCCACCTTCATCAGCTTCTCTATCTGTCTCACAGTCTGTATATTAACACATTTTAAACATCATTTTTACCTTTGAGAATTTGTTGAACAACTGCCCCACTGAGCTGTGGGGCAGAGGCTTTTAGCACACTGGACTCAAGCGACCTGCCACATTTGAGATGTGACACATATTTATCAGAATAATAAATTAACTAAAATTGTATAAATGGTTTCTGACATTTCTTGTCCTAATGATTGTAAGACACATAGCAGTTAGCATTTTCCATGTAGCTGCCAGTCTGTTCATGTTTTCTCAGTTATCAGGAAAATATATATTAAATCCATTTTACCTGTCTGAATCCAGACTCATTGTTTTTCTAACAGCTGACAGAGAGGGAAAAAAACAACAGTGTTCTGAATTAGTTTTGTCCATGACACAAAACTGCTCCTCTGACTAATGCGAACAAAACACCAGCAATTTCCTCTTCTGGAGCTCTAACCTCAGTTTAGTGGGAGGGCTTTGGGCACAAAATATGTACTGCAGGATGTTCCAGTGCACATGCACCATTTATATCGTATCTAAAACTGTCTATGGACAGGAACACAATATATGTCATACGACCGTTCTGTTGCAGCAAACAAGAGAGAGAACATTTTTAACTACACTTGAGTGCAGATTTTACACAGTATTCAGGGTCTGTATAATATATGGATTGTATTTTATCTAAAATCATTTAATGTGATTCCTATCTTCTTTCTCTTCACATGAGACTGGCGCCCTCTATTGACAGGACGCCACTGCCCGACTGACCTTGTGATATCCTGTCTCTAAGAATTTCTGGCAAGGGTCCATTTGGCTGCTACCTTAGAAACGTGCTATAGCGGCCTCACATATGTTCTGATCACATTGAATGCACGGGAAACACTACATACAGCTGGAAGCTTCCAAACATTGTATAATAGTAGGGGAAACACTGGCAATTATCCCTGAATCCACATTGAAAATAGATCATCATTGACATTTTATTACTTCAGTATAACAGGAAAGCAGTGACATGACGCAACATGTGCTTGATTAGTAGGGTGAAAGTCCCTCTCTCTCTCTCTCTCTCTCTCTCTCTCTTGCTCCTTCTCTCCCTCGCTGCAGGGTTGGGGAGGTGTGTGCACGTTCTTGTAATGGGAGTGTCATTCGGCCCACTTGTCATTCCTTACTTTGAGTGAATCACTGAAGTGTAAACGCAGAGGCTTAAATCCTGAGTTTGTTGTGTTGGTCAGGCATGGATTTAATCAAACTTTTTTTCATCTTGCTTGGTGCTACTGTTTTTGTCTTCTATGGAGTGAAACTGCTGCTCTTCAGTAGGATGCTTTTTCCCAAGCTGTGGTTTCCACTATCAAAGACCTTCTTCACTTCAATGGGAGAGTGGGCAGGTGAGCTGTGTGTACATGTGTCATGTGTGTGCACTGTTTTGCCAGACTAACAGTAGGTCATACAATTTTCATGCTGTACTGCATACTCCATTTTGACACTCACATTAACAGTTTATATTATTATGTTTTTAGCATTGTAGGAAATAATCATTCAGTAAAGCACTGCACTCATTCTTTTCATTTTTATTATGTAATTATACTGGTTTCCTGAGGACATTAACCCGCATGAACTAAGGTCAGAATGTACCTGTAGACAAACCATATGGTTTGTAGACTTGCTACATACTAGACTCTGCACTGTTAAACAAGCTCACACCTGCACAATGTTTGAACTGAACAAGACAGGTCCCGACTTTCCTTTTGGAAGCCATGTGTTCACACCTATCAACCTCATATTTCAGAACAAATAATATTTTGGCATGGCGCACCCTTATGGTAAGTAGACATAGGGATTAAGGACACTAAGAAACTGATGTTGTCTATAATGGATCAAGCTTTCCTCTGCACATCCCAGAGCTACAGTTATCATCCTAGGACATTTCTTTTGGCATCTGAAAAAGAAGTGATTCAGTCTTTCAGAATTCTAAAGGAAACATCGAGATGGGTTTTTGCTTTCTTTTCAAATCTAATTTTCATTCCATTCCAGCACAGGAAAACAGCCATCAGAACAGTATGTTCTAGGCTACATGAAGCCCATCCCTGTGCTTTTGCCAATCTGAAAACACATTTACATACATGAGTTTATGGGTCCTTCAGTCTCAAGTTTCTGTTCCCCCTCAAACAGTGCTTTAGTGCTTTTCAATCATCTCCCTTTGCGAACACGGAAAATGTGTTCCTTCACCAAGTGGATAGTTGCTGTTTACAAGAGGAACTCGTGGCTCCTCAAGCTAAGATGCTGCCTGCAGGGTAAAAACTTATAATGCTTGGGCTGTTGTTTCATTCACATAGTGGTGCACTAATACCTCTAAACTGCAAAAAGATAAAGATCCATCTATTACTTTCTACAAATTCATCAGTAAATTATTTTTTTCCAAACGTCCTCAGTCTAAAAATAGAGCAATAGAAAGAAGCACATCACTTGTACTTGTTTCAGTCAATAATCAAACATCTTGGGTTAGAATCTGGGTTTACTTTTACATTCAGATTCAGTTCCAGTTTGTTTCTTGTTTATGAACATGACCCAGAAATAGCAGTCTACGATCACGTTGCTTTAGACCACTGCTGCAGGGCCTAAACATTCCAGACTTCAGCAAGTTATTAATCACAACACATTTGCATCCAAGAATTGGATTGCCAGTTATGGCTTAAATATAAATCCACTGGCATATATGAACTGGCACATCGAAACATGTGGTATCGTGTCACAGTGTGTATGGCAATAGCTGAAGTATGATATTGATTCTCGGAATGTGAGAACTTTACAGAAGTCTTGGAGCGTCGACATCGGATGCCATTTTAATTTTAGAAACAAATTAGGTTGCCCACAGCAGAGAACATTAAATTAGTTTGATTCAACTATACGCACAAAAAAAAAGCTGTACTGCTGCAGGGGAGCACTACTTAAAGTAATTTGACTCACTCCTTTTGAACCCCAGTGCGTCTCATTCTATCTGAAGTCATTTTGGCTTTACTTAATCTGAAATGGATGCCCATAACGTTGTGTCTTAAAATGGTGGGAAAAAAAAGAGCCTGTGATCTCTGTAATTGGGGTCATGAGGACATGGGAGAGTGGCGAGCACTCAGTAAGAAACAGGCAGTTCCTGTCTGGTCTTAAGTAATCCTTTATCAGAACTGGGGAACACACTGTGTTAGTACAGTCTGTTAGAACACAGTAGGTATAAACAAATAGAGACAGCTGGATTAGTCTAACAGCCGAGGAAGAGCGGTAGTGCAGCTCGTATTTACCGTCCCTAATTGTTGGACTAGAGAAAGCAGGATGAAATGACAGCAGATGGCATTCTTCTGTAACAGTAATCCATGCGTACTCATTTCAGTGGTGACTGGTGCTTCGGAGGGTATAGGAAGAGCATACGCATTTGCAGTAAGTAAAAAGAAATCTGCATTAACTCTACAACAGATACTTGACCCACTTACTCTAAACAGAAGTATATGTAGAGGGAAACTAGAGGTTAATACATTTAGAATGATAAAACATCTGCTCTGCATCTGTAAATGTTTGATTTTTTCTCCTGTTCCCAACACTGCCTTCATCAGCTGGCTGAGCGAGGAATGAACGTTGTCATCATGAGTAGAACCAAAGTAACACTGGACCAAGTGGCCAAGGAAATAGGTAAAAAAAAAAACTTCTGTATTTGCATGTTATAGATTATTAGATTTTCTGTTTGTCATCTGGACAGAAGGGACATCGCTGAGCCCACATTTTTATTTCCCTTAGGCGTTACTACAGGACAGAAGGTGAAAGTGATTGTGACAGACTTCACAAAAGAAGATGTCTTCAGTGAAATAGAGAATCAGCTTAAGGACCTGAACATTGGCGTTTTAGGTTGGACATGTTTTCATTGTTGTTAATGTTTGAACTGTTGTGAAATGTTCTTCACATCTCTAAAACAGAATCTTTTTTTTTTATTTCCAGTCAATAATGTAGGAATACTGCCCAGCTACATCCCATATAAATTCCTTGACTTTGCAGATCTGGACCAGGTCAGTGGTACCTCAGCAGTTTCTACTTCAAGGTGCCATGTGGCATTTTCTTATAAACAGAGACTCAAATCATCTTCACTTCCTTAACTATCACTCTAACATTTCCCTGTCCCTTCTCGGGATGCACATGTATTTATGTTTTCAGACAATTACACGAGTGATAAACTGCAATGTGAAAACTATTGCCAAGGTACGTGTGTCCATTAGTCAAAGATCTTGCACATTTTTCTCTGTATAGACTTGATCTGATGAAGGTTTGAGGACTGAAAGGTTGTTGTGGGTACAGGCGATGAACAGTGTACACGATTCTTTCTCTAAATTAGATCTCTTCTTTCTTTAGATGTGCAAAATAATCCTTCCAGGAATGGAGAACAGGTTTCCTAACCATCTTTTCTTCGTTACATGTAATGTGTAACATGCTAAAATAATACCATACTGATTAACTTTGAGGAGCACTAATGTTCAACCACAATGTCTTTAACCTCTGCAGGGGAAAAGGGGCAATTGTGAATATTTCATCTGGAATAGCTTCTATTCCATTCCCTCTATACAGCCTGTATGCTGCATCTAAGGTAAGCCCACTGTTAGTCCTCCTAAATCATGTTGTGGAATGATTCATGATTTATTTCTATGTGTTTCTATAGGTGTTTGTGGAAAGATTTTCTCAAGGTCTTCAAGCTGAATACAAGGCTAAAGGAATTATTATACAGGTGCTTTGATTCTTATTTAAATTAACATGTTTATTTCTTCCAACTTTGAAAATCATGTTGCAAAATGAAATCCTTTTTCTTCCTGTTTTCCCAGGCAGTGGCTCCATTTGGCATCTCAACCCGGATGGCAGGTTACCAACAAACAAACACTGTGACTCTGTCTCCAGAAGACTTTGTAAAAAGTTCTTTGCAGTACCTCAGAGCTGGAGACAAAACACACGGAAGTGTCTGTCACACAGTCGTGGTAAGGCCTATTGGCAAAAACACCCGATAATGCCAAATAAATGCAAAAGACTGATTAGTTCTCTTCTCTGTTTGTGTGTGTGTGTGTGTGTGTGTGCGTGTGCGTGTGCGTGTGCGTGTGCGTGTGTGTGTGTGTGTGTGTGTGTGTGTGTGTGTGGACACAGGGCTGGCTACTTCAGTCTATTCCTCTCAAGCTTCTCTACACAGAGTGTTTGCTAAACAGCCTACAAAACTATGTCAAGAAGAGAACAGCTCATTAGGCATCCATGCCTGCATGAATTCAACTTTCAATATGAGGACTAAATAAACACAAACAGTAATGTAATGTAAACAGTAATGTGTATATATATCTATAGATCTCTCTCTCTCTCTCTCTCTC
>JAUMTR010000002.1:8149009-8172885 GCA_032270685.1 Microctenopoma stevenorrisi | reverse complement strand
CTCGTCGGTCCCCTGCCCCCCCCCCCCCCCTCCGCCCCTCCTTCCACCCCGCCTGCCCCTGTCCTTTGGTTTTGAAGCCAAGTAAAGGAGTCCCCTTCTGAAGCAACGGGGAAATAATTTGTGGCTCAGAGAACAAAGGGAAATCTTTACTGTGAGAGTAATGGAATGGATTTTGTGATGTGGAAGAAAACTGACTTCATTTTAAGGTCTCATTTTGATAAACAAAATATGGATAAAAGACTGTGACTTAGGAGAAAAATAATAGGGATGTAATATATAATGGATAAAATACATTCCCAGGATCATTATTATCATATTTACAGAAATAGATATATATCATACCAAAGAAACACTAGCTTGTCTTAACCTTAGCAGCGGTATTATTTTGTATTTTGAACTTGGGGAGATTGTAGTCTTTAAGAAGTTCACATTCAAACTGCAGCTACTGCAATTTTGGCTTGTAATGCAGTTCTAAGAAGTGCAGGGAGCGATCTATAATGGTCACTTATTGACTGAAAATTCCTCAAAGCCCTGGGCAGACCTCCAAGCTCACTTATTGAGCTATTATCAATGAGCTGCTTTTGTCTTGGCTCAGGAGACAGTGGACATATTAGCAGGACATTTATTGCGTTTGAAAAGAAGGAATTGGGGAGCCAAATATGCACTGGATTATAATGGCGGAATTGTTTGTCACTGAAGAAAAAGAAAAAAGTGTTTTTTGACACAACGGGAACAACTGGACACACTGGCTGATGAGTGACTTGTAATATTAGCTTGTTCTGAGCTAATATTCCTATGATTGCTTTGTTCATAGTTACCTTGAGCAGAAATGTTGGAACAACTATTGACTTTCCTGCGCAAACATCCTACATGTGCCAACCATTTAATGAAAAGGTTAAATACTACCTGAAAAGCATGGACAGGAAGTAAAAAACAAGCCCACAGATGGCTAACAAATTTCTGCTCTCACATCCTGCACACACAGGACAACATTAACATTTTAGGTCCAGCTGGCCTGGAACATGAATATTTGCTCTTTATACCACTGGTTTTGTCTCCACCATCTCCTGAGCAAAGAAAATCTGCATTGACTTTGTTCTTCTGCTAACGTACTTTCTGTAGTTTGATGCCAGGCAGGTTGATCACTGCTGTTTAATCTAAAATCCGTGGCATGAGGGTGACTCAGTCCAAACCATAACGCAGTTGTCCAATGGTTAAACTAAAACACAAAACACTAAAACAATGAAGAGCGTGTTAACAGAGGCTAAATGGTCAGTAGAGTTTGGCGATAATGCTTCATTGAGGTACTGTGAGTGACCCTTTCATCACGCAATGAGTGAATTAATGCAGTGTTAATATGAAAATATTGAGTAATGCCACCCACATGTCAGATTGTTTTTTCAGATGACAGAAATAGGTCTTGTTGGTGTTGTTGTTGTTGGTATGTGTATTTTTTTACTTTAGACACAGCCATCCTAGCTGTTTACGACAAGTCTTTATGCTAAGCTAAGCTAATAGTTTCCTTGCTGGATCTGCCGAATGCTTTATTTAATGACAATGATAATGAGCTTCTCATTTTAAAAATTATAATGTTCACATAATACTTTACTTGGCAGATGTTTTTATCAATAGCGACTTACCAGGATCTAGCGCTATGTATCACAACTGGTGTGGGGGATGGGCAAGGAGTCAGCACTGGGATTTGATCCTGCTACCTTCTGCGTCTGATGCTTATCCAACTGAGCTACCAGGCCTTCTTGGTCAGCAGTTTACAACAGGTGCAATGAGTGTGGATAGGTCTACCTGATTGCTAAAAAGGCCAAGTACCATAGGGCAATATAGCACCTTGGAATCCCACAGGCAAATGGGAACCAAGAAATGTCCACAAGGAAAGCAGCAACCGCCAAATACCTGCAAAGAGTAAGGCAGGTCCGCTAAATGGAGAGGACAAGATTCTGGCAATCAACACCTAGGCACTGCCAGTCATCAGCTCTCCTGTTTGGATAATAAGCTGGACAAGGAAGCTTCTTACAATCCACCGAGGGTTTCACCCCAAATCCAAATTCTAATGAGCGTCAAAGCCACTATCCAACCTCATTCAACCTTATTCATTCTCAATATCCAAAGGTGATTGACCAAACAAAAATCCCGTGGGACCAGATACAGTGAAACAAACTGGTAATTGGAAACCAACATAGTGGTGTAAAGAAAAAGAAGGCTGGAATGATAGAGGTAGCAATCCTGAGTGATCACGACATCAGTAAGAAGGAACACGACAAGCTTGAGAAATATGCTCGAGGAAAGAGCAGATCTGGAAAATATGTGGAAGCTGGAGGTTTTAGTTTAAAACATTGCATTGCACAGATCTACGTCGTTCGTGTTCATGTTAAGATAAATACAGTCAGAAAATCACTTAATGCGCCTCAGTATTTAGTGTAGCAGTAGACAGAGTCACCTAAATCACTCCTGCAGCCGCCTTTCCCTCCAACACTGGCTTTAACAAAGTTCATATATTCAGTGAAGTGTTAGTGTCATCTGATTCTCCTCCATCACCACAGTAAGCAGGTCCTTTATTGGCAGTGATTGTAGATGACAGTACATTTATGTTTTTATGTCTCCGTAACAACTAAACAACAGTTTTAACCTTAACATATAATTTTTATGTATTCTATTTATAATTCACATGCCACCAATAATTGTTTCAACAGGCTAGTTAATTACATTACGCCTGAAAAGTATCTTCAGAATAATTAGTTCATAATATAAAATAAATGAATGTGACGGCTGCCATACACGTTGATGTCCTCAGTTTAGTTTAAATCTCCATTACAGCGTTAGAATTAAAAAACTTGAATGAACTGTTTTTCTTGGCATAATAAACAATAACTGCATTAGTTTGTAGCTCTCGATGAAACAGTGGCCCACCACACTGAAGCAGAAAAGAAATTGAATGTAAACATACGCTTTTTTTCATGTGCATGTGTTTAGTAAGAGTCTCTGTAAAACATGCCACTTCTTGTCTGCATTATATTTTTCCTTTTGCAAAGCAGGGCCATTAATAAATTGTCAATAAAGCTGTTAATGTGACATGAATAAAGATGCAAGGTGATGCTGTGAACAGATAGGTGAGCTGAACTTGAACACAGATAAAATTGTTGATTTCACATTGTGAGTCATCCATTTTTGAGCATCAAATATTTAGGACAGACTACAGGACAACATGTTCTGTGTGCTGATAATGACTTTTAGTGACTGAAAAATGCATTGCCACTGAAAACAGACTCTAAGATATGTGGGTTTCATAATGACTTATTGGTCAGAATTTGTATTAACACCTAGTGGAACACCTTAACATAACGAAGATGCTGAAATAAATGTGATTATATTTGTTAGTGTAGTTAGTGTGATACTTTGTTTTTATTCTTTTCAGGAGAAATATGTTTCAAAATCTATGACGAAGAGGTTGTATTATTATAAGACACAAGACACGTCTGCTTCTAAAAGTTCTTGAGAGAAACTCTCCCTTCTAACCAATCAGAAAATAGCACGTTTTTCAGCATTCTCCTTTATTATAAATCAATTATGACTAATACCTGAAGGGCTGTCCAAAGCATAGTGAAGCATAGCAGACGATAGAAAACCATAGTGGAGCAGGGAGAGCTGGGCAGAGCCGAATGGATTGGTTTTGGGTTTTATGATACCAATAGTTTAAAGTGTTTTGGTTTGTAGCTTTAATTAAATACAGCTCTGCAAAAAGAGCCAGTGTTCATCTTCAATGTTGTAGCACATTACCTGTGAAAGAGGAAGAAAAGAAGAAGTGTTTCGAATCAGTCCCATTACTGCAGCGTCATTCATCGCATCGCAGATCATGTGTCATTTCTTGTGTGTTATATCCGACAATAATTAGATTCAGTAGTTTTTGCCCCAAAATGTCCTACAGAAGCTTTCAGAGGGATCTTCCATCCCATTGTTGTGATTTTCAACCGCGCCTCTCTTCTGAGCACGAGGAGAGACTTTGCCCATGCATAGAGCCATTTATCACCTGCGGTAGTAAACACTCTTTGATGGTCATTAGAAAACAGTTTTATTACAGAGGTTACTGTGTCTAGCAGTTAACCTTCTCCTCTTTGATGTATAGCAGCATAGGTTTTCAGAGCAGGAGGAGCATCCTCACCTATGGCTGGAATGTCCCCCTCTAACAGCTTTTGAATCGTTGTGAAATCATTGTGCAACCTTTTGTTTCCCTCCCCCAGCGCTCCTCCTGCTAACCCCTCAACCCCCAGTCATTCCCTTTTTCTCCCTCCCTCCTGTCATCTGAAATGTGCCCTGCATAAGTGGAGGCAGCTGCTTAAGTGCTGAAAGAGGGAGTAGAAGGGGAGAGTGGAAGTGGAAGGAGGGAGGTAAGGGCCGAAGAGAGAGAAAGAGAGTCTGACTCACAATTAGCTTTGCTTTCCCTCCCTGAATGCTGCAGCATCTACTCCTCCCATTGCACTCAAGGTCTCTCTCTCTCTCTCTCTCTCTCTTTTTTTCTCCCTCTAACACACACACGCATACGCTCACGTATGCACACACGTTTGCAAGTATAAATAAGCTGGGTTCAGTGTTTTACTTGAGTTTTCTGGTTTGCTGAAAATAATTTTGTATTGTGTGCATTATTGACTTGAAATGCTTTATTGTCATCTTGTTTTTTTGTTATGAAATTTTAATGCGGAACCTCATAATTAGGGTGGCTGTGTTTGATGCAGCTACCAACCTTATGGCTGTTGTGCTTCAGTGTTGGTGGTGGTGGTATATGCAAGACTACTGATGCAATACGATAAATAACACACTGTTAGAATAGTGACAATCGTCTCTGTCAATAAAATGTCAGATGACATGTCTCTGGAGCTTAAGGCAATTTGGCGAGGGTTTGCGGCTGTGTGTTTAGTGCTCTTGTGGCAGTGGGCTTCATAGCTAAAAGCACACTCCCCTGCAGTGGAATTACATAGTGACGCCAGCAAAAGCCTAGGGCTTTTATCAGCTGTCATTCACACAGGAGAAGCTGGGTACAGGCAGCAAGGCCGCCACGGCATGGCACAGGACAAAAGTCTAATACTGGGCTGTAATTGTCAGGAAAAAACCGACATCTAACAAGGTCAGCGAGGTGCTGCGGTGAAGTTGATGCACTGTTCTAATGACAAAACCGTACTGTAGCCTTGATTTTGATCAGCAAATGTTTTTTCAGAGAAAATACATAAAATATTCTCACATCTGTGAGATGCTCGCTGGATACTGGACTCGTCTCACATGCTGATACATTGGATGCCTATTGAAATCATTGAATAGAACAGATGATGTCAAACAATATCATATACAAATGGGTTAAACTGTATAAATATGATAAGTATCTAAAGTATACTTTCTATTTTATAGTAAGTATTTACAGTGTTACCGGCAAATACATTAGTAGTTATGATTATTTGTGCATGGTGACAGACAAGACAAGAAATGAGGGTTTGTGGTTCCTTGTTTAAAAACTTGAGCAGCTCGAGATAAACTAATAGACATATTGAAAGCAAGTAATGATAGTTTGATATAAGTCAAATACATTAATATTTGAAAAACTAGCCACAGTGCACGACTTTTGTTTGGATCATAATATTGCATTTTTCGCATTCTAAAGTTTCATTGTGGGTAATATTTTGAAGTATTAGTAGTTTTTACTTTGTTGCGACTAGAAGAGAAGAGGAAGAGTCATAGGTCATACGAAGATTCAACTGAATCCAATGTGTGCTATATGTTTTAACAGATATTTTCAGTAATGTGATCTCGTTCCAGTAACATATGTTCAACAAAGAAGCAAAGAAAAATAATTCCAAATAATTTGTAAAGCCAGCAACGTGAGCTTCGAATTACAGAAAGCAAACTTTTGACTGGAGAAACGCCAGTTAGAAAACACTTGTGTCACTCACAGCACTACACAGAAACCCCATGTTTATCACAAGATAATGAACACATGCTCCACCTGCATGTGACCTCCAGCCTGCTGGTGTCCCTGGTCACCACTATTCACAGGTCTGCAGCTGGAGTTCCATAAATACCACAAGTAACTGCGCTAATTACTCCTTTGAAATAAGCTAATAGCAGCTGTTAGTTTTTACTTTATTAAAAGTAGTTGCTGTTAGTTTAATCTACAAATGTAATATAATACAGTGAAACTGCTGATTTTCTATTTTATTGCTCTGTGAAAAGATATTGTAACTAACAACATATACTAAATGTAATATCGTGACATAGAGAAGATTCTTATGTGTTGTTTCATTCAATCATTCATTTCATATAACTAAAATTTAAATGAATTCATGTTAAAAACTTTCTACCACAATTGAAATGTAGCATGATGTGTAATTTCACTGCACACACTTTTTTATTAAGCTGGTGTTTTTTAGTCCGGGCATGCATTTTAATTGATGTGCTGACATAAACATTAGTGTTTTGACCTGAGATGATTAGGGTCAAGGTTTCTGACTTTGCAACACTAAACTGAGACACATTCAAGTTCTGTTTGATATTATTACGGATGTCTGTTCTTTCTTCAGATTCTCATAAATATTCATGAGCAGGGTGCGGGCTTGCAGGTCAGTGTGGGCTGTGAGGTTCTGCTTTCAGGTCATAAAAATCCATAAAGAAGATGGTAAATATTCATTCACTTTTATTTTATTACATTTTACATACCTAGCCCTGTGACACACGCAGCCATAAACCTCAAAGTAGAAACACAACATAATCATTTTCTTTAGTTTACTGGTTTATTGTAAGTGCAGAAGTTAGGTTTTAAAAAATTAATAATTCTGGGTGGAAACTGCAGGTAGATGGTTGTTCTCCAAATCTATTATTAATATTGGTGACCAGAAATCAGTGCTATGCAGCCTAGAAAGAGACATTGTTAGTTAAGAATAAATTATCAGCAGGGAAGCTTCAATAATGGCCAATCAAATCAGCTCCTCTCATCCCATTCAAAAGCTGATGATAGATTCCTGATGAGCCCCGAGGGCAGTTGAGGTTGGCTTCTGCTATAAGGAGTGCAAAACACCCCACATATGCTTGCAAGGACATATATTTATAATTATATACATCAAGATATTTTAGGAAAGAGAGATGCCTGCAGTTTTCTGTCTGTAGTTTTAATAAGTAAAGGACCGAGTTAATCATATCATAATGTTCTGTTGGCATTTTCCCTCCCGCTGCATTCGCGTATAGTGATATAGATACAAATAAACACCACCGGTATTACATTACACATGGACTCTGACAACGCAACATTGAAATACACAGTATTAACCTGTATCTCGCTAATTGCAGTGATTAACCTACCAGTAGACCTGACCTGCGCAGAGCAGGCGCATTAAATATTGTTTCACAAATCTAAAGTGAATTTAGAATTAGCTATGGCTGCTCTACATGCAGAAAATGTATTTAAGTATATAATTTATATAACTGCACGTGTTGACTATAGTAAAACAATAGAGCAAACACACAAGTGCCGCAAACTATGCACGTTTTGCTTTTGAACTCATTACAATTATGGCTGAATGGTCAGAGCTGTGTACTGTCAGGCTCTTTAGAAAAACAGCTTTCAGTTGGCTCTGATTTGTGATGATCAGTCAAGAAGTGAGTGAGGCTGATTGCAAAGCTGGCTGCTTGGATGTTTCTGGATATATTGTTTTTTTCTGATTTCTTTTGATCGGCCTGCGATCGTTCTTTGATTGTGTCATGGTACAGGATTAAAAAGTTGATTACTCACTACCCTGATCCAAATAATATTTTAACAAAGGGGGAAAGAGACACACAGATCTCAAAAAGTTTTTTAAGTTTACCACTAAGAAACTGGCCAAATCAAAACAAATGTGTTCACATATTCAGAAGTAACAACAAACTTAAAAAAAATATAGATTAAAAGTCAGTCTTACATTAAAATTATGGAAGAAATTAACAAAAGAAAATATGAACATATTTTGCGCCGAGTAATGTTTCAATTCTGTTTAAGACCAAAAACATGATAAATTGTGTGGATTCCTTCCCTAATTTGAAAGTGAAATATCTTTTACAGTGAAAATGGTGACTTCGTTCCTGCCTTTTCTGTGTTTTGTTGCCTTTGTGGCAATATCAGTTATATTTTGTTAAATTCATTGATCTGATTCTTAGGTGTCAGTCTCTATAAGCGTAAGGAAATAATTGAATGGGTAAAGAGCTCAGAGGTTTCTTTTGTCCAAATGTCTAAATTAGTTGTTGGATAAGTTGTAAATAAAATCTAGAAAGAACTGAAGCAACATGCTGTTTTCTTTTGCAGTATGCATAAGGCATATTTTTATATCACTGCTTCAGCAACCGAATTTTGTCACGGTATTGCTAATTGACACAGGCACAGTGACAAAAGTTTTTGTATTTTCATTCCTGACACTGTAACAATACCAGCACTTACTGATTGTATTCAAAATGCAAATTGTGGCAATTCTTTTCTTACATGCACACTATAACCCAGTTAATGAGGAAAAAAAGATCAGGCTAATTGTTCAACTAAAGCTTTCATATACTCAGCCCAAGTTTATGGGATTTGTGTTTTTTTGATCGGGTCTGGCGTCTGTAGAGTTTGTTGTAGCCTGCAGAAGCTAAATATAATCACATTAGTTGTGCAAATTAAGAGAAGGGAAAAGGAGAAGGATTGTTCTTATTTATTGCTTTTGCCTGCTGCTTTTCTCTGTCACTCAGAAAAGTCTGTCCTCTGCTGCACATATCCGCACCATGTTCAAGATAAACAGAATAATCAGAACAAAGAAAGTCAGACTAAACTATGTGCCTAACATTAATTCACCAAACAGACAACTAATCCAGGTTAATCGGGTTATTTCTAGCTTAATTTGACTAACATAAGCCTAGACATTTACATGACAGTTGAGATAATTGTAGTATTGGTATTAAATGGAGTATAATGATAATGTAAGGGGTTTAAGGAGGAGCAATTACTTACTGCCCTACGTTTTCAGAAATAACAGTAATAATAGTATAAAATGTGGAACAACAGTGGAGTCAGCTGCAAATGCACTTAGGACAGCCTGCTGCTAATGACAAATATCACTGCAGCGAAGATGAAATGTTTTTAAGGGCACATCGACAACAGTGCACTCATGCTGCAGGAACTCTGTTTTTTTTTGGGATATGAGAGTTTATCTGTGCTGCTACTCGGGGAGCGTCTCTGAATGGCTGCCCTGGGCATTGTGCAGAACAAGGCACAGAGTGAGCTGCAGCAAGCAGCTCTGGAGAAACAGCAACACTAGGCCCTATGCTCCAGAACATTGTGTATACATCTGTAATCTTACCTACCCCCTGGGCTCGCAGAGAGCAACCTCCCCTCCCTTTCTCTTCTTCTCCACCATCCCCACCATGTTGTCTCCTTCGCTTCCAGCCGTCATGTCCATATTATTTCTCTCCTTCTCGCTCAGTCAGTCTCATCATCACGTCATTCCCTTTTTTCTCTTACACAAAGATATAGTGAAGCAAATACACCCACACGCTTTCTCGCGTTGACACCCATACACAAACACACCAAGGGCCTTGAAGATACACCCATGTGTGAAGATCACACAGTCTTAA
Source organism: Microctenopoma stevenorrisi (assembly GCA_032270685.1). Lineage (NCBI taxonomy): Eukaryota > Metazoa > Chordata > Actinopteri > Anabantiformes > Anabantidae > Microctenopoma > Microctenopoma stevenorrisi. The sequence continues at coordinate 8,163,255 of JAUMTR010000002.1, read as the reverse complement.
TGTGTCAGAGTCACTACAGCCTGCTCAATTAAAATGAAACAATGACTGCAGGAAAAATGTGAGGTCATCGGCTGCTTGGTGTTTTCAGCTCACCGCAGAGCGTGTGTGTTGCAAAAGCAAATGTTTTTAGCTGAAATTGAACTGGAGCTGCGAGTGTTTAAATATACATGAAGGAGAGGGCTACGCGAACGCGATCCTGTCCGGAATTGTGAGCAGTTATGAGCTGTGTCATGTGTCGGCGCGTTCGACTGCTCTGTGCAGGGCTTTCATCAGCTCCTGCCTCTGTCACTGAGACGTTCCCCTCTCCGCTCCGCTCCCAGCTCCACTTCACACGCTGTAATAAGGCATTCATGCTCTTTCTCTCTCCGTTGCTTCGGCTGTTTTGCCGCACCACTACATTGCAGTCCAAGTGTAGATGCCTGCTGTTGTGTCAGTGTGCGTGTGCAGCTCTTTGATGTGCACTGATGTTATTTTAACCCGTAGATATGTATGTTAACGGGCTGCTTCCAGGCTCTTGTCTTTCCTCCGACACTTCAGCTGCACAAGGTGATCGGCTTGTAGCAACAAGGACATCTTGTGCATTGACATGTTGTGATAATCCATATGATGTATTGTCATCATCTTCTGGTTAATATTTACTGCTGTTTCCTTCGGGATTCGACGGGGCTGTCATGCTTCCGCTTGAGGAAATCATGATATCACAGTGCTGCCTGCACTTTAATAAATCTTTATTGTTTTTACTGCATTTCTAATCAATCACTATCTGACGCCATTGCCGTAGCATTTCTTTGTTTCGACACATACCAAGTGTACTGTTAACTATTTTTCTGTTTTTAGGATTTGTGTGTTTATTTCTAATGGGAGGCATTATGAAACATGTCTTTTAAGCTCCCACAGAGTTCAAAACAACAGGAATGTATTTTTCTCTCGCGTCTTTTCCCTTTCTCAGACAGCAGCAGCTTTCACAATTGAATTTGAATGCCATGCTTTTAGCGCCAGGGTTGTTTGATTATCCACAGACAGGGAGCTGTGCTGGATTCCATTCCTTTCATCATGCTTTAACCAGTGTGAGCTGGCTCCCCTGTCGTATTTTATGAGAGGTGATTTTAGTGCCTCTCCTTTATGCAGATCATTTTGGCTGCCTCTCCCCAGTCTAGTCTTCAAGAGGTGGATATTGGTTTTGACAAGAGAGCTCACCCTGCTACCTTCGCTCTCACCAGGCTGTCTTCCTGACTGCTTCACCGGGCTGGATATTCTGGGCCAGATGCTAATGTGAATTAGTGAAAGGGGCGACGCTGGATGCATCTACAGGTGTTTTCACAATGAGGCTAGGTGACAGGAGTATTACACTGGGCTGGAACCTTCATTGACCCTTCTCACTCCCACAGGGCTGACACTGGCTTTATATTCCACCACTGAGGCATATATGGTCTTTACGTGCAGTAATTCTGCCAGTTAACATCCACATCAGATGACAGGCATTCAGGCGTGAAGTGTTTTAGCCCAAATATACGATTTACAGCCTGACACTGAGACTCTATGGGATCACGTGCTGTCACTTACAGCTTCTTTGTGTGCTTTTATGCATGCTTTTCCTGAACCTACTGGATGTGTGCACGTACTATGCAGTCAGACAGACGTAGGTACACTGCATATATTAATGGGCATTTCTGACCCAAGTTCTGGTCTGCAGGAGCGCCGGCGTGCAGAGGGTAACATAAACAGATTCCAACAGTATTGCAGTGACTGAACTCGAGGTTGCTTTTGCATTCACGCACCCTTAATTCAGACTGCGTTGTTCATGAATAGACAGTGTTGGCAGGCAGCTGATCATGTTTCTGTGTCGACGCTGAAGCTTGAACCATGAAGTCAGCCATACAGTGTGTGATAATCATGTCTCTATTCTACAGTCCCTCTTTCCTGTTTCACTGACTAAGTAGAGGGCTTTGCATGATTGCCTGGATGAGTGTTTCCCCTCAACGCTGCATTGCTATTGTCCACTTGTCCCTCCTTCATCTGTGTAATTGTATGCATGAAATTTCAACTGTAAATCCCAGCTGTTGGCAGGTTGTCTGCTCTTGCAATGCTGGGTGTGCTGGTAAGTCATTGGCTGAGGGCTATTGGTTTTTCTTAAGCTGGCAAACATCATGAAAGAAATCACAAAGAGGAACTAGCTAGGTCGGGTTGCTTCTCTTGTCAAATAGACAGGAAAAAGCAGGCGACATTTGTCTGTCCTCTCTCCTCGCAGTAGCTGTGCGGAATAAAGGAGATGCTTCTCTCTCTATCACACTCCATCAGCATTATTTACCAGACCTGCCAGTTGCTTTGTACAGCACCTCTCCCTGCCAAGTAGGCGACTGGCGTACGACCAGGGGCTAGTGACAACAGGCTACAGTGGAAAGCAAGGAGAGCTGTGTGGATGAGCCAAGTCTGTTTACTCCCCTAGGCCTCCGAGTGAAGCACAGAACTCTATCTGCTCTCACCAAGGAGAACATAGTACTTTTTATTATACGCTATGCTAGTAATGATCATAAATGGCCCATCTTTTTGAATCATTGCAGAAATGCCACAGCATGCAGTGGTGCCGTGTTAATACGTTTATAATGGCTGGAAATAGCCTTATTTGTTAACAATGAGCTGAAAGTCTTTTAATTAGAGCAGGGATTTGACTGTTGTGTTGCTTGTACTGTATGTACTGTACTGGAGGTGAATCACATGTGTCAGACACTCCGTAATGAATGCATGTTGTGTTTGTCATCCCTGGCCACTCTCCCATCAGCCCTCCTCACAGAACCTATGGAAACATCAGCACTCATGGCTTGGAAACAGAAAAGTGATTTTTTTTCCACTGTGTGTCACAGATGGTGGGAAAGCCTTTGTAATGCTAATATAATATCACACTGTGTCGGCCTAGCTCTGCAGTTCGCTCTGTGTACCAAGCAGCCTGGCCGTGGAGTGATTTACCAGTATGGAGAGAAAAAGACCTCCCTCGGTTCACACTGAAAAGGCTGTGTGGTTGGCGGGTCCTAACGCTTGGCCTGCTGCGACTGGGCCCGCCTTGACTTTATTGATTCCGTGGTCCGTCCAGCGCTGTGTACTGTTAATTAACTCTATCTTCGAGTGTTTGTCACATTGTGTGTGCTTATAAAAAAGGATATTTCAAAGAGGGATTTGGCATTAAAAACAGCAGGAAGGACTATAGTGGACAATTTTCTGAAATGAAGGCAAAAGGAGTTGCATATTTGGGTCAACTAAAAATCCAAATGTTATAACATGAAATAAGTCTTTAATCTGCTAAGAAAAGCAGGTGTTTGCTCCAAATGTGCCCGACTATCTAATATTGTGCCTCTCACTGCCAGTGTTATGCCACCTCCCAACAAACGAGCCAATGGCAAGCCACTTCTTTTGATGTGAACCAATGACTTTGTGCCTCCTTCTGTGGCAGCGAGTCAGCTGCCAGAGAGGAGGAGATGGGGACATTGATGTCTTTCTCTGGCTGCGCCACGTCACATTATTGTCTATTTGATTTCCAGCCCATCGCTGGTATTTGAATCGCAAGGGGGAGCGTTTCATATCCTTGCAGGGAGAAGAAGGGGGATCTTGTCTATCTGAAAGAGCATGCTGGATTAAGGGGGTTATTTCCCCAGAGGGGGGGATATGAGAGTGAGTGTCACTCAGACAGCGCTCACTCTCACACTACCTCTGCCTCTGCATGTTGCCAGGGAGCCCCAGCTTTGACTCTCCCCTTCCTCTCCTTCATCGTGTTATCCTTAGCTTTTCCCCGTCTCCTTCATCTCGCACATATCCCCTTCCTCATCGTGCCTACCATCTCGTCACACTCCCTTCCTCCTTCCCCTGCTGGTTACATTGCTGCCCTACAGGGAATGGAGAATTGCGTGCTTTGGAGGATGGTTGTTATTCCAATCACACCTCAGATGCAGCGAGGGTCCAGTAAAGTACAGAATAATTGGCAGGTTCCAGCAGCTACAGACAGCCATTCTATTCTCGTACTGTATGTGTGTGTATGTGTGTGTAGCTGTGATGAGAGGGAGCTGCTGTAGGTGCAGCATTCAGAGGTCATTTCATTAATTACTAGCTCTTGCTTTTTACGTGCGTGTTCTCACATTCTGTTTGTCAGTCTGTGTAGTGATGACATGTACGTGGTGACAAAAGAGCAGGCTGCTGACAAAAAAAGGAAAAATCTACGAAAGGACAAATGACCGCTGGTGTAAAAATTAAACCCACATTTTCACTGTCTGCAGCCAATACTGTAACATATTGGGCGGTTGAAATTTGGCTGGAATTTTTTGTCAGTTTATCTTGCTCAATATTTTGCCCACCTCTGCATCATAACTCACTGATAATATTTGTGTCTGTGTTGTGAATGAGATTCTATATTTCTGACAGCAGAGTATTGGTGGCAGATGTTTGGTAAACACAGGCGCCTAATTACACGAGGGTCATCGGGGGTCAGAGGTCAGAAGTCGGAGGTCACGCGTGTTCACTCTCTGTCTCTGTTCTGAGATGCACAGGCTGATGCGACTCTGGGGGTGACCACTGATACACATCAATGGAGCCACGCTGGGCAGTTAATCAGGCATGTGGGGTGTAGGCCTGGGGACAAGTGTCAAGGAAAATAAACCAGTGGTATCTTCTGGCAAACACATTGACCCGCAGACTTAATGGAATGTGTCTCCCATAGGTGCACTGCTCTATTGATTAGCCATTGATGGCAGTTGTAGCCGACACTGATATTGAGTGTGATTTTGTTTTTTTCCACAACGCCTGTTGTGGGCAGGTCTGTTCTCGCAGAGGATGAATAAAAATAAATACAGTACAGTCCTGTCTTGCTACATGTGCTGTTTTTTCTTCTCCACTGTGATTGGCTACCATGGAGGCCAGCACCATAGCGACCATCATCACTTCTTGTGCTGATGCCCTTTCTCTGTGATCCAGCCTCACCTTTAAGGGCTTCTCATTATGAGGGACTCTAACTTTAAGTTGAACAGACTAGCACAGCATGCACACACAGGAGAAAACACACACAATATTAAATGCAAAAACAAGCTCACACAGTTCAGCTCGTAAACACGCTGCTGCGCTCTCAGATGCATAACTGTCTAATACATAACCAGAAGCAAACGCTGCCACATGTTCATTTATAGTAAGGAACACAGGTGCACATATGCTTACTTGTGAAGAAAAGAAAGGCAGTGGCCCTGAAAATTGCATAAATGTCAATTATTCTGGAGCTTATGTGAGAGCGGGAGAACAAAGTGGTGGTAATAAAAAATATTGATCAGTTCAACCCATAATGTGTCTGACAGGCATTGTTGTGGTAGAAACAGGCATTGACAGAGTACCTCTGCAGGCATGTAAACCTGCAGGACATTATGTCACTGTATTAGCACTGATCACTGCGGTGTAATGGCCCCCAGTCTCCCCCGGACTGATTCAGATTCAGCAAAGCAAATGAAGCATAGCTCTAATAAATGCACCTGTTGGAAATATGATAATTGCAACTCTGATGGCCGACCTTTTTTTTCACCGTTGCAGTAAAGATTATTTGATGCATGCAATCCAAAGTGTGAGTGGTGGTGTGTGTGCTCGGTGTGTGTATCAGTCAGGAGTGTGAAGGGACGGTCATGATCAGTAGTTTTGGCTCTGTCTTTCTGTGGGGTGGATGCATCTTGTATTTATCACCAGTTACTCATACATCAGCATCTTTTTAACCATACTGAGTGGGAGCACTGTGTATATAATGACTGTGTATGGGAATGTGTGCGTGTGTGCTTGTATGCAGAGCCTCATTAAATACGCAATAGTTTCATAAGGCTGACCCTTCAACAGAAGTGGGTGGACAAAACATAGATTTGCTCAAATGAGCAAATTAATCTGTAATGTAAAACTTAACGGAGTGTTAGCGCATGTGTGCGCTTGTGTGTGTCTGCCCTGTGTGTATTAGCATGTTCAAAACCTACAACGCATTTCCAGTTTCAGTGATCAAATAATTTCGCTGTGCATGCCTCAGCCAGCCTTGCTCTGCGCCGTGTGTTCCTGCGCGTGGCTTGTTACAGCAACCTCGGGCTAGTGGAGATGTGTTTTTGTTAATGTCATCACATTAACTGGGTGCTGGTGCGCCCTCTCGTATACCATGAGACGAGTGCTGTACATGAAATCAGGATATATCCATATGTGGGTGAGGATGCCATTGCTTCTGTCTCATTAGCGCCGGTGCTGAGGCCCTGAGCTGCTTCTTGTGCTCCATTGGGACAGTTGATGAGGCCTGACTATGTGACCTTTAACAACCTAATCAACTTTTAACACCTCGCCCACTGCCTGCCTTATTGCCATTCTTCTCTCTGTCATTCACCGGCTGGATTCTATTCCCATTTAGACTACATCATTTTTTATGTTTTAAACAGGTGTCTTGTTTCAGCGGATCAGCGTGGTTCACGTATGAAGGAGGCAGGACTGTAAACACATTGAGCAGTAGCATGTGAACAGAAGCAGCACATCTATTGTTATTGGCTGTCTCTCCACACTCTGGACCTTCCCCCTGCTTGTTTCCCTCCCCCCCATCCCCTCCTCTTCTTCTCACTGCTGTTGAAGAGCTCAGGTTGTGCAAAAGTCTAACAGATATACTATATATAGTTCTTTCTTCTCCAAGTGTCAGTCGAACATAACAAGCCAATGTCCATTCAGCCGCTAGTCGTCAGAATAACATTAAATGAAAGCAGATACGTGTTTCCGATGCCACATACTGAGGTACAGGGTTTAAAAGCTGTAGCCTGACATACATTCAGAGGTCTGCACATTAATTCTGAGGCAGACAGAGGCATTACACGTAGCAGTGGTTACAGTTGCAGCTTGATAAAGATCCAGCTCTAGGATCCTGACTTTTACTGAATCTTTACCATCAGATGCTTCCTGGGCTTTTCAGCCACCTGTGAGTGACAACGATTATCTCAAGCAGATACCATATCTCTGCCATCAGCGTGGCCGTGTCAGGGATTTTAGGTGAGGATGTTTGATCAAACGCAGCACCAAACAGCGGGCAGAGAATGCATACAGCAGCAGAAACACACGCAGAAGGCACCACTGAATTCAGTTAGAGATAAAGAAACATTTTCTCCGTCTCTCTCTCTCTTGTCTTTACGTGTCACATACAAAATTATTCAGATTTGACTTGAGCCTCTGCAAAGATATTACCTGACACGCAATCTTCAGTGACACAGTCTGAAACAAAAACACAGGCACGATTCAGGGAACACCTACGTTCTGTTATGTCCCTGACACACTAAGCCAACAATACAGTCACACGGTCAGCATGTTTCGTGAGCGTATCTAATATTTTAAATATATATATGATATATATAAAAATTAACATGAATTCCCTGTTTGACAGTAAACTTTGTTAGCTGTGAGTTTTATTGTTTTATACAACTATAATATTTTTTTATTTAAGTAGATTTTATATAAATAGTGGATAAAATTATGATAGAAAATTAATTCATTAAAGATTAAGAAAATAATCATTTAAATCTCTTAAAATCAATATTCTTTTTAAAACAGTGGATAAAATTAGAAAGGGTTCGCTGTTAGTGATGAAACCATACAACATATCATTCTTCAGGGAGCTGTACAGAGCCTTTTAACTTCCTTTGTTTTGTTTTATGGCTCTAACCTTACTTTGATTCTGTCTGTCTACTCTGATCACCGGTGTTTCCAGGTACAGCTCTCTGTTTTCAGCAAATAAAGCCCTACCTATGCTACGTACAGTAAACGCTTGAGCACCAGACAGCAGAGCGGCTTATTAGCAGCTGGTACAAGGAGTGAATGGTTCTAAAGCTGAAGAGGGAAAATATTTGCCTCAGGAGTTAATGGAGACCAAAAGAGAGTGGAATACATTCATCACATGGCAAAAAGTATATTTGTTGTAATATTTCTGCTGTTGTACATATCTAAATATAAAAGTTTTTGTTCATGTTTTATTTTAGACAATAATTTTGCCTTATGTTGACTAAATATTAGTATATTAACCATAGAAAGGAAACGTTGTTTAATCAATCAGACAGTCAGCGGCGGCCAGCTGTTGTCTTTGTGACATGTTCAGATCCGGCATTTCAGGATTGCTCCGTGTGCCGTGGCCTTCAGAGTAGGAGAGCTCTGACATATCAGTTGTGAGGAGAACTGTTGACCTTCGACAGAACAATGCTTGAGTGTGAGAGAAAAACAGAAAGCGACGTGAACAGTGTGTTATTGTGCAGTAACAGTCGGGGAGAAGAAAGAGAGACATTAACAGGACAAAGAGCTCCGTAGTCCACCTATAAGCTCACAAAACAACAGTAAAGCTTAGTGACTTATATGAAATTACTGTGGCGCGATGGCTTAGTGCGTTACCCAGATGTTATCGCTGTATTGCAGTACTGTCCTCAGATTTCTAGCTTATCTGGAGAATATTCGTCCTCTTTATAACAGTATGACCGGTCGAATTCTAAGGCCAAACATGGGCATGTCAAGAATGTACTCAAAATTAATGAGTCTGTACTTCTGTTAAAAGGAATGCAGACCATCACTGCTGTGAACAATGTACTTCTATTCTTTTGTGGATTTTAGCTTTTAGGGCCAAAGCCAAGTACTTATCTGGAAATAATAATAATATTATTGTGTACCTGTGTCTACGATGGATGTGTGATTTTCTTTACTTCTACCACAGTAATGCTTCGAGCTCACAAGCTCTGAAGTATCACTGTGTGTTTCGTGTGAGGCAGGTGACTGAGCCTGTCAGCCTGTCAGGTGACTGAGCCTGCGAGCCAGTGAACCTGCTCTAAAACTGTATACCTGTGCTGAAAAGAGGAGTCGCCATTTCAGCGCTGTCTGTTTGGATCAGTTTTCCCTGTGGCGCTTAGTCCTCTTTGAGAGCTCCTCTGTTGGGAAGCTATTCCTTGGCCCCTGACTCTCCCCGTGCGTTGACACAATGGGCCCTTTGTACCTTCACATATTACTGCTGTCGGACCTTGCTTCGAATTTTCAGCAATTATACACAATCCCACTCCGATCGTTCCTCTTCCTCTTGTTGCTGCTTCATTGAAGTGAAATGCAATTGAATCGAGGATAAATGCACTGAAACAGGGACCCAGGAAAAGACTTGCAGGAATTTGATTGTCGTGCTGATAAGTTCCATATAGAGCAAGTAAACATGTTCTTATCTTGTTATCCAGCTTGCACATTAACACGTGGTGTGTGCAGGAGGTGGACGATGGTTTAAAGGGATAAATCAAACCCCAATCGTGCTGTTTGGCTTTTCCCACTGTCCGCTCTTTGTCTCTACTTCTGTTTCACATTGTTTAAAGAACTGCAGCGCATATGCAAAAAAAAAAAAAAAAACACCGAGCGGGTCAGAAGTACTACGCATATTCCTACACCTGTTGAATGCTCCAGAAACGAGTGCACAGTGATTATGTACCCTAATGTGTGGTGTTTAAAGAGCGGTTTCCTGCAGTAGAGTTAAATGGTGGCGCCCTCTGTGAAGTATTAATGATGTGGATGGATGAATCAGGTCAGCACAAACCTGTTGACGGTAGTCGCGGCGCTCTCTTAAAGCTGCACCCAGACATCAGGCTTAACCGTTTGGCAAATTGGACATGCTTGTTGGCTGTGGCTTCAATTTATGTGCACTCTCTATTGCAGTTAGTCCATCTTCATTATTGAAATGGCCTCTCGTCAGGTCTTGACAGAACGGTTGAGATGGTGAGGGGAGGGAGAGCGAAGGGAGCATAGAGGAGAATCATGAATAATGTGGAAAATAAACACATTTGAGGCATTGGAGCTGGCTGGCAGGAGGGGTGTTGTGAGTGCTGTGAAATGCCCGGCTTTCGTTTCTATTCCCTTCACCTCTCTCTCTCTCTCTCTCTCTCTCTCTTCATGTGATTGTATGTGCAGCTTCTGCCAGTGGATGCTGATGCTGTGGATCCTCAGCCTTGGGGCTTTGTCTAACACACATGCAATTGGGCATAAATGCACACACATGCAGAGACCTCGCTACACATCCACAAGCAGCTTTAGGCGTTGAGTTCTGGCAGGACCTCTGTAGCCTGACCAGCATCCCAGCTGTGGGTTGTGTCACTGCCACTCCGGGGACACTGCTCGGCAGATATAGGCTATTTTTAATAGGGGGCTGCTGTGACTTGTGTTTTTCTGTCCTCTGGATTGTTGCATTGATAAGTCTGAGCTTCTTAGGTCATCTGGGTCAAGAAGCATATCTAATTCCAATTCGTGCATTGTCAAAGACTATGTCTTTATTACCAGATGTAGAATATCAATTTCTCAGTGTGCTGGAATTGTACACGATGACCCCAAAGCCTCAGGTCTTATAGCTACATGCGAGGTGCACTTCACTCAGGAGCAGTTTTTTTGAAGACATGAACAGGTTCTCACTGGGTGTTCCCACAGGGTGCCTGTACCTGCTGCACACGCGAGCAGCCGCGATGGCTCATGAGGTAATTACCCGCTGAGCCGGTGTGTTTGCAACTGTAAGCTGAAGCAGAGTTTCCCTTCAGGTAGTGCTCCAGCTCAGGCCAGCGAACAGCTAACGACATTTAGAAGGAAGAGGATGAAAGAGATGGCAGTTGTTTGTAGTCAGCAGCGCACTACCTTTGTCTTATTGTCTGCCGTCTGTCTTAATCTCCCAGCCACCCTTTTCACACCACAAGGAGATCATGTTATTAGATCCCCTCCCCTGGCTCATTTGTCATCCTGCAGCACCACTCCTCCAAAGAAGGACTGCAGCAACGGAAAAAAGAAAACAATAAAAGATGGCAGGAGGCGACAACATAAAATGTTCATCGTTTACGCGCCCATATTGTCGTGTATCATCATTTTTTGTTCTGAATCACCCGAGATTAATTTTCTTTTTCTTCTCCGCGCCACCCTGGTTGATTTCAACAGGCTGACAAACGTCAGCCTCTTTTCTCCGTCTGCCCTAACGTATTGTTTCGTATTACATTGTACCTAGCGCACTGCATCCTGCTACACGCGCACTCAATCTTCCCCCCACCTCCACTTTCACCATCACTTTCTAAAGCAAAAAGTATTGTCAGTGCTCGCAGTTTGCTGTCACCACCTCAGTCACATCTCTTTAATCTCTCCTCTTTGAGCCGGGTTGGTTTTCTTGCTGCTGAGGCACACAGGAGGGAGGGAGCCAGCTAATTACAATAAACAAATATGCTCAGAGCCGCCCATGTAAGGTTCGCATAGGTTAACAACTCCGCTATAAATGTTAAATGAAGCTTAAAATAGGATAGTATGGCATACAGTTGCCATAGCGATCTCATCTGTGATTCTTTGTGTACTTTCCTGGTTGGCAAAGTTTAAATTAATCTTGGGCACGACTCTGTGATAGAGAGAAGAAATGAATGATTGTTTGCTGCCCCATGGGCCTCTTTGATGTCTCTATCATGTTTGAAGCTTTTTCTTCACTTGCTGCAACTTTGTGTTTGTCTGCGTCTAGTGTCAGTCTTTGTTGTGATGAAATTGAACGTAGTGCTGTTAATGTTATTCTGCATTCGACACGTGGCGCTCACCCTTCAACTACTCCCTTTATGCTTATGTCTCCTTCTGTTTCCCTGTCTTCTCGTTCCCGCTCAACAGGTGGGTCAAAATGACACGCAGGAGGTGCAGCGTTGAGACGTATTGATGGACGTGTTAACAGACAGTGGTCTCACATTGATCGTGAAGACTTCGGGACCAGAGAATGCAAATGTAGAGGAGAACGCAGGTGACAACTTCTTTTCATAGCTGCATATAATGCATTGTATCAAATCTATTTTTAAATAACACATGCAGATAAGAATGAATTTTAAAAGAATTTTAATCTTTTTCTAAATATCGCTTTGAACATTTAGACACAGCCGTTGTTGACCCACAGTAATAGAAGAAAATAAATTTTCCCTGGAGTAATCAAGCGCTCGTTAGAATAAATGAAGGCTGAACGATTTGAGTTTCTCTCACCACAGCTTGAAAAGTTTGAAATGACAATTAGTATTACCATATACAAAGGAAGTAGCTTTTGTAAATGTGTGCTTCGCTCCTGGTTTTAAGCTCTTTGTCAAAAAATGGGGAATATAAAACACACCCTGTCTTTGTTAAATGAAAAATGGAAATGAAACATTGAATAAGGCTTTTTAAGCTATTGTTAATCCTCACTCCTGATGCTTCCACAACTCAGAAATCTGACATCTACCTCTTTGCGTTAAATAGGAAAGGGAACGTGGTGCAGCCACTAATATATTCACATTCATTAACAAAAGCCAAAGAGGGGGTGTGTGTGTGTGTGTGTGTGTGTGTGTGTGTGTGTGTGTTGATTATTTCAGGTTACACCTGCTGTCTCTGTGAATTCCCAACATACATCGAGCAGCTGTTTCTCTTAAACTTTATTCCAGCTTGGTATAGTTAGCTAAAGGTTCAGTGGAGTTCATTGCTTTACTTCTCTACACACTCATTAATAATGTGCATTGTCTTGACTTGTTTAGCCACTACTTACTGCCCCCCATAGTTTACCTTTACCAAGCACCACTGATCTTTAGAAGAGCTTTATCTTAGTGTTTCAGGCCTAGTCAGGCTCATGGGGGTCTGACCGGTTCCCACTGTGAGAATTACACAGATTATCCTCTGCAATGGTCTGTTCCTTAAGACGCGTTGAAAAAAAAACAGGAAAAGACAGAGAGAGAGAGAGAACAGTGAATAAGTGTACAAAACAGAGTGGTAGCAGAAAGGGTGCAGGCAGCTCCATTGAGAAGGAATAGGGCAGCTCTCTGAGGAGGATGGCCATGAATCATGCTGCAGTTACTCACCACTTATTATGAACATCCCGTACTGGCTGGATTGATTTCCCCCCACCATTCACAGAATGTCATATAGTGAAGATGGAGCAATAGGTAGCAAGCGGCTTCTGTTGCTGACTTACCAGCTGGATGAGTGAACGCCTCGGGTGGCTGTGACTGCAGAACGGCTAGCTTGGCATTTTACGAATGCAAAAGCCTCCATATAAGAGGGTTACGGAGCAGCGAGGTTGGAAGGGAAGGAGATAGTGAGCAGAAAGAAGGGGAGGATAGGATGGAAGAGGGGGGAGGGGGACGAGGAATAATTTCAAAAAGCCATTAAAAGGAATAAAAAGGCCATGTCAGCTGTTTTGATTTGCATCGTACATTATATTGTGGTATGGAATAGATGTATGAATTTATTCATGGTAATATTGGAGACAGATGGTCTTCATATAGAAATGTTGTCCTATTTATAAAGTGCATCTAGGGAGAGAAGAAACCTGTGTGTGTGTCTTTGTGTGTGTGTGGCAACTGACACACTAATAGATGAAGCCACAGATGCCAACTTGTCTCTCCCTTCATGTCCATGTCCCTCTGCATGAGCTTGTCTCCCCGCAGAGCCGGCTGGCACAGGGCAGTTCGGGCTTACCTCTGGTCGATGAAGCCCTGACTGTCATGTCCAGAATAATAGGTGAGACTCAGAGAGCTCAGAGTGCTAACTGGTCTGGTCTGGTCTAGTTTGGCGGCTGTCGGGCTGCCTAGCATGGCTGGGCTTGGCAGGCCTGGGGATCAGAAGATCACCACCACCTGCCAGCAGCCGGGGTCCTTCCATATGTTCAACGGTGAATGTCTACGCCAGCTTACATGAGCTGTGTCACATCCAGCCTCCGTTTCTGCTCGAGGAGCTCTTCTCCTTGAGTCCTTGCGTGTACAAACCTCGCTTTTTATTAGTAAACGAGCTGCTCTTTCTGTAAGCTACACATTGAATTCTGTCAGCAGTGAGCATTTTGGATGTTTATCTTGTTTACATTTCCAGTTCAGATGCAGTAGTAACATTATGCTGTACCATATCTGTGAATATGAAGCTACTGGTCCCCCTTTGACCTCTAATGTCAGACTTGATTTGTCAGCTACAGTCAGAGCAGCAAGGGCCCGTGTGTGTGTGTGTGTGTGTGTGTGTGTTTGTGTACCTGTCTTACTGACTGATCTGTGGCACATTCTGAACAGCTGAAGAGCTAATGGTCCAGCTGGAGACAGATGGCCTCTCGATAACACTATACCCCCAAGCTAATACTCACACTCTATCACTCTCCCTCTCATACACACATACATGTATCCATACGTGCTCTCTCTCTCTCTCTCTCTCTCACACACACACACACACACACACACACACACACACACACACACACACACACACAC
>JAUMTR010000002.1:8127365-8148909 GCA_032270685.1 Microctenopoma stevenorrisi | reverse complement strand
CTCTCTCTCTCTCTCTCTCTCTCTCACACACACACACACACACACACACACACACACACACACACACACACACACACCAGAATATTATATGCACACACACCGGATAGGATAGATTGTTAATCCATTATAAACCCTGAGGAAACACATTTCTCTATATGAGTTTAATGTTTCACAGCAATTCTGAGCAATCTTGGCAATATTAGGTGGAAGCTTAGGTTTCATTCGCACACAGGCGGATAAGGAAAGTTAATTTCTGCCCTTTTTTTGTAATTTCCCCCTTTCTGTGGTTGTGCTTCTTTGTAGGGCTAATAAAAGAGATAAGTAATCATTTCATATCTTTGTCTTGTCTATGAGTCCTGGAAAATGACTTAGTAAAGTACTGGCACTATTTACATTTAATTTCAAATAAGGTCAAATTAATCGTGTCCACGTCTGGAAAAAAATAGCTTTGTAGTCTTTCTATGATCTTGACTTTCTAATACGGGCCATACAGTGTAGTGTGATTGAAGATGTAATAATAAATTTATAAAAAGAGCTCCACAGAGAACATGTGTCAGTAACATGCTTTTGCTCTGAGGTCATTTTGGCTCACAGATTGAACTGATGGCAAACGCCTTGCTGTGATGCTTCTGCAGCCTCCGACAAGTTGCTGCTACAACAGTTTTCTCACTCCCAGAGGAAGAGAGAAGACGCATATTTCTCCCAAGGTTTTCTTCATTAAGAATGACAGTAGCACAGTTGTATGCTTTTAGTAGGCGTTCTCGTTGCACCAATGTGTCTGCAGATCCAGATTCTATTACCTTGTTAAATCACTCTCAAATCATATCCATATTCAAAGATTTGCTCGAAACCAGTGCAGCCATGTTGTACACTGTTTGTTAAGCAGTCTGTCCCCCATGCATCTATCACTTCCTCAATAATGATTAGGTGCATCCATTCTAAAATGAGGGATGCTGCTAGTTAACCTCTGTGAACACTTTACTGTGGTTTGTTTTATTTTTATTTTTTCTTTACATTTTTTTTCCTGGCACGTTTTTAAGGACTATGTACACTGCTGCAGCTTGGGATTGTGGAGAGAAGCAGGTGTAGATGATATTGGTTCTACAGTCTCCAACATATGGGCCTGTCGTGTCCCATGTGTACGTACCTGCCTCTGCTGCTGTCATCTAATTATGCAGAGCAAACAAAGCTATCTGCCTGCTGCTACAAGCCCGCTTCTGTGGATTTTGATTGTTACTCATCAGATGGATGTCTTCAACTGATTAAGACATTGTCACAATCGACCTGTAGAAAATCACCAAAACCTACTTTCAATTCAGTCATTACTGCTATTGTTGCTGCCAATCTGTGTAATCTTGTGGTGTCGGCATCTGCGTCTACTGTATACAAGCATTAATCTGATCTCATAAACTGCTCGCAGATTGTTAAAGGAACACATGCAATATCTATATATTACAGTATAGTATTGTGGTTGTATACTTTTTTCATAAAACAGTATACAACCAGGGCATGAGAGCTGAGTGGGTCGTCTTCCAATCTAAGGGTTAGTGGTTCAAATCTTTATCTCCACATAGCTACATGTCGCGGTGTCCTTGGACAAGACACTGATACCCTGTAGTAGCGCAGACACAGGTGTTCCCTTCTCATGTCTATGAACGAAAGCTTTATTTAACACAAATTCAAACCATTTTCTTACTATTATCTCATGACATAAATGTCATTCCCCTCGTCACTAATATCCACTTTCAGGAGACTCAGAGAGTTTTTGTTTCTGAGAACGTTGTACTGCTTCTTGTAAACATATGATCAGATTTAGTTCCATTAAATGCATCTGCATTCCTATCATGTTTTTATCACTCTTGCAGCAGGAAATTCAATTTGTGAATCACCTTCCTCGTGTTTTATCTGTCCTGAGAATTTGGTATGAATTTTGTATAGCTGTGTTAGTTCTTCCTCAGTCTAGACTTTTACATTTGAACATCAATCAGTAATGGGTAAGAAGTTGTCATTACCCATTTGACATTGCTAATACCTCTTACTGAACCTAGTATCAAAACTGAATTATTAACGTTTAAGGCTGGCATCTCAAAATGACATTTTGAGCTCTAGGGGGTTAATTGACACTAATTGCATTTTGTTAGCCAGAAGAAATGTCAGTGTAATTACTGGACAAAAACACGTAATTTAACTTCACATTTACAGTTCAAAGAGTCGAAATAATTTAAATCCTTTATTTTTTGTCTTTGCAGGGGTATGTGAGCAGAGTGGTGATTTGAGTCTGTGCGGGCTCATTGATGCTGCTCTCTCTCCATCCTCATCTCCTCCCACTGCCGAGACTTCACAACGGGCCTGTCCAACACACCAGAGGACCACCACCATACCCCCGCCCCTTGCGACTGACCCCTCTTTGGGCCTGACAGTACCCCCTTGCCTTACGTCTGATGATGCTCCAACTGTAGTCCTTCACCGTGAACTCTCTTCTACGTCACTTTCTGTCCCAGCTGTAAAGTCCTGGGTCCCAACAGAAGACACTAAGAAAACTCCCCTTCCGCTACCTGTTTCCCTTCCTTTGCCAACTACAATGATGGAACCTGGCACAGTGTCTGCACTGACAGAGGAGTGTCTTCTTCAGCCTGCCCGTACCTGCCTTGGCTGCTTTATTGAGACCCGTGATGCTACTGATCCTAACGCCATCCAGAACCCTCCCCATGACCCCAACGCCACCGCTGATGTAGAGACTGGGCTAAGTGTAAGGATAGGGGACGTGAGCCGAGAGGACTTCTCTGACATAAACAACATCAGCATCCAGTGCCTGAGCCATGCGGGGGAGGCAGTGAGTCATTATGGAGAACAGCTCCTCTCTGACCAGTTACTTAGCTTTCCTCTGCCGAAAGCCCCAGGTGAGGGCAAGCGAGTGGATGGAAACAAAACAACAGAAGACTGTGATGACCCAGAGGATGATGCAACAGCTAAGAACCTGTATGACGGACTGTTACTGGACAAAGTGAATGGAGAGGAAGTCCTGCTGGCCAACGCTGGCCAGGACTGGGGATACTTCGAGTCGTTCATCAGTGAGAGTAAGATGGAACTGCTGGACCTTTGTTCTAAAAATGAACTGTCAGTCAACCTCTTTTCCGAGGAAGACGTTGACAATCTATTTGACGATGAGGACGATGATTCAACTTTAAGCAGTGATGTCTGTTCGCTGAAGATTCGTTACGAGTCTTTCCAGGACAATATGAGGGAAAAAACCAATGTGCTCCAGGAGGAGACGCAGTTCAACTTCTTTCCTAGTGTGCTGGCTAACTGTGCCAAGAAAGAGGAAGGAGCAGGAGTCTTAAGGAGGAGTATCGAGGAGCTTCAGCCTAAATCAGATGGGCTCATGCTGGAAACAGAACAGGAAGAAAAGGCTGGGGACTGCAGTGGTACGAGCCCCCTTCATGGCTCCCAAGGCTCACCCATGTCCACTTCCAAAGTCAACTACCTAATGGACTTTAATTCCACTGAGGAGTCAGGCGAATTCAGTGACGATAGCTCCTGCACTGGTTCCTCCTCAGACACCCTACAGGAGGGCAAATTTAAAAAGGGCCACTCAAAGAGATTCCTCAGCCCCTCCCACCCCCTTAACTATGGCCTGCGATCCAAGAGGAAGGTTAGGTACAGCGATGATTACTTATATGATGTTGACTCGCTGGAGAGTGAGAAGAACGCAGAGAAAAAAGAGAAAGCTCCTGCTGGTCAGAAAGAGGAGGAGGATGTTGACTGGTGCCCTAAAAAACGTCGGAAATCCTGCCGGAAGGAGCCACCTGTAGTCATCAAGTACATCATCATCAACAGGTTTAAAGGAGAGAGACTCATGTCAGTGAAACTGGGCAAGTTAGACCCTATGGATGCTACTGTGAGTTTAAACGCAGACACAGTAAGCAAATTTGAGACACTGGCTCCTCTGAAGGATTTCTGGCAGGAGAGGCAAAGAGAGCGACAGGAACAGCTTAAGCTGGCTGCCAGAGATAAACAACAATGCAGTTTTCATCTAAACGGACGCCATCATCGCCCTTTTAATTCTAGCCATCCCAAAAGGAAATACAAGATTGCAAACAGGCTTAAGGTTCAGAGGATTCACGCTGTGGAGCAATCAGCAATAGCGCAGGGCTCCCCTCCCTCTGATCAAGGCCATAGAGGTGTCACTAAAGATGAGGCCACCCCCATGGTAGGGGGAATAATAGCAGCCCCAGGCCTCCCGGTCACATTGGACACAAACTCCATCACGCACATTGTCACAGCCAAGAGCCGCTCCCAGGAGAGGGAGGAGAAGGAGGGGAGGAGACTTGGAGGAAATAAAACAGTCAGGATAAGGAAATTCAAAAGCGAAGCGAGGCTGAGGAGCAAGAAAATGAAAGAAGCAGAAGGAGAGGAGGGGAGGAGCATGACAAATGAAACGGATGCCTGTGTCGCTGCGGCACAGATTGAGGACCCTACTGCTGGGTTAGAAGAGGCAGGCATTAGCTCAGCTACAGTCAAACCCCATTTCTCTGACAATACCACCTCTGCTCACACATCTGAGGAGAAATTCCCCTTTGTTTCGTCCACCTGCTCACCTGACAAGACTCCCTCTTCAGAGGAGGTGGAAGCGGGTGTCCCTGTCATCCTGGGGGGCTACCTGCAGACCCTATTAGATGCTACAGACTCCTCCAGTGGAGCAGCTATCTCCTATTTCCCCCAGCAGCCCTCTAGGCAGCAGTATCCTCAGGGGCTGTCCCTAGAGGAGAAACAGTTTTCTTCTCTGCAACTTGCTCAGAGTTGCGTCCTCTCTCCTCCATCTGAGTCTGAGCTCCAGCAGTCTCCCCAGAACTGCCCAAACTTCTCCCAGATGTGGCACCCACAGCTCTGTGCAAGTCACAGCCAGAGCTTTGGGCCTGAGACTCCTGAGACACCCATCTTACCCAATAACTTCCCAGCTGCTGTTCCCCTGAACGACAGCCTGCCAGTGTCTAACTACAGCCAGCTGAGCCCTGAGGCTGACAGGCTGCTTTATGAGAAGAGCTACCTGACTGAGGCTGGGCTGCAGCCTGGGGCAGATCTGCAAGTGTGTCAGTCTGCATGTGTGGAGGGCCAGGTGCAATACCAGAGAGGGTCCCTGTGCACAGACAATGGCAGGCTCATCAGCTATGACTCAGTGGGCTCTCTGTCAGCCTCCTCTAGCAATTATAGCTCCCTCAGCCTCAAGTCTTGTGAGAGAGAGGGTGAGGAGGAAGGCCGAGACACTTTCTTAGCTCATTGCAGTCCTAAAGTGGTGATTCAGCAGAGTGTGGATGCCCTTACTCCACTCAGGGAGTCCTCAGACCTGCTGGATATCTCCAACTTCACCCCTGACAAATTTAGGCACTCATCGCTGTCAGAGCTTTCCCCACCTGAGACCCCCAACCTGTCCCCCCAGGTGGTGGGACGTGAGATGAAGATGGCAGGGAATGTTGGAGAATACCAGGATGTGAATGATATAACTATGGACTGCAATACAGAGGTGAAATGGAACTGTGACGTTATGCAGCAACAAGAGCACACAGCAAATGCATACACGGTGGAGGACAGCCAATTTCCACTGCACAACTTTAACAATCAGGGTGTGCTATGTTTAGATAAAAAGGAGCTTGGACCTAATGAATTTGACGAACAGACTGGTGAGATGGTGGCTGGTGCAAAAACCATTAAGTCAAAGAGAAAAAGTAATTGCAAACAGACAGCTGCAGGACAGAGCCCAAAGAAAGTCAGGGCTCCCAGAGTTCCCAAGTCAGAGAAAGTCAAGACCCCCAAACAGAACTCACGTTCCACCAAAAAAATAAAGGCTATGTTAGAGGGTAAAGCAGCAAAGAACCAGGCAGGTGCTTGTGGCACAAGTCTGGCTGACAGCAGCAGCACTGGGGACTGGTCTGGCACCGGCTGGTCAGAAAGCAACAGTCTGGTAGGGGACGACCAGAGAGAATTTGAGGAACCCTCCAATATTTTGTCCAACATTGTCTCTGGCATGGCTGAGGTCCAAAGGTTCATGATGGCGTCCATTGAGCCACTGTGGAATCCCATGTCGGAGGCCTGCGTGCCCTCTGAGGCAAATAGCCTCAACCTAAAGACCCTCAAAATCTTGGCAGGCACAGAAGCTGACCTAAAGAAAAAAGGAGCAGCGCTAACAGGGGCTGGGAGAGGCAGGAAGGCAGGGGGAAAGGGAAGTAAAAACCAGGCCAAATTCAGCCCATCTCACCCGCTATTCCCTCAACTAGCTCTGGGCTGTAACATGTTTGATAAACCCAGCTTTATTAACCCTGGGCCCGCACATAAAAAGCTATATCGCCACAAGACCAGTGCAAAGTTCCCTCGGATTGAGACACTGAAGGGGAAGCGAGCTGAGAGAGACCCAAATAAGGACATAGCACTGATGACCTCTTTTGAGAAACTGAGGTAATATTTTGTTATCGGCTGCTGTTTCACCCCTTCTCACTCCCCCCCCCACTACCTGCTCAGCCCTCCCTCCCAAGCATACCTACACTGACGCTATGCCAGAGCTGCATGAGTACTACGTTCCCCCGACTACTCCCACTTCCTTTTAACCCCCCTGAAGAGGAAATTAATATCTGCATGACAAACTTCTTGTACTTTGCAAACTACCTATTGAGTGATTGTGTCAAGCTTGATTGAGATTTGAAACGAACATGGCTGCATTTTTCTTGCTTTTGTTGTTTCTGCTTTGTTTGTTCTTCTTATAGTTGTTTTTGTTTTATTCCTGTCTGAAAAAAAGAATAAGCCTTGAAAACAGTTCTGTCGCCTTTTTGAGGAACTTTGTTTTTGTATTTTCTCAGCAGAACTTGCTCCCCTGAATTATGTATTTATTCCCCCTTTTCCCTAAAGATGTAGCTATATACACAAATGCATTGAGTGACATCTACGCACCCCTCCTCCTCATCTGTTTTTGTATGCAGAATATGGATGTCCTGTTGTTGCTGTCCTTCATACACTGCCTGGCTCATTTCAAGATGGACACCTACAAATAATGAGCCCAGTTTAAGCCCAAGACATCTTGAAAACACAAGATGGGACCATTTTGTATTGATGACATATCAGACGAAGTCTTTTTTTCCCCTGAAAGTTGGAATGACTCCTTATTTCCTTTTATCAAGTGTTTCTTTTTCTTCTGGAGTTTAGAGGAACTGGTTATCTAAATTTACATTTTTACGCCTTGCAAATTCATAAAAGCTCCACCCTCAGAGTATTTTTGTCAATGTTGTTGTACAGGGACATGCAATATTTGCAAAAAAGATAATTATAATCTTAAAATCAATGTGCCAAAAGTAACAATGCTGTGTAAATGACCTCTTATATATGTGTGAATATTGGCTGTTCCTCTTTTCTATCCATTGGAATATTGGCTGCTTGGGTTGGAGACTCCTTACAGAGACTTGCCACTACAGGAATTCTTTATTTGGGACTTTTCTCTCTTCTCTGATGAAAGGCACCAACAGCTGGCAGTGGTACACCACTACTCACTAAACCAAATCAGAAAGACTCTGAATTCTACTCGTTTTCCCCACTTTGTTTGCCAAATTCAATTTACCTCAACATTGCCTGGCACTGAGAAGCAACAAAAGAGAGGCAAAGGGGAGATCTGCTCTGAAGGCTACTGTAGAGGGAGAAGATGAAAAAAGAGATGTTCAAATGAGCTTTCTCTGGACCAAGGAGAGTGTAGTGCAGATGTTTGAGGGTAAGCAAGGAAATTATTCGTCAGTTGAGGCTGTGCCTCACTGAATCGCTGTTTTGTACTGGAAATTCAAGGCAGTTTATTACTCGTAGAGATTCTGATGCACACATCAGTTATGAATGAACATGACATTTTTTGCAGTTATATTTAAAGCAAATGTGAAAGCAGTTTGTAGTACAAATGGAATGAGTAATCTTGTAAATGAAAGAAAGCATGTCTTCAAATTAGCTCCACATGGGAATTTTACATCTGTCTTACCTGAAATGGTGTTTTTTTTTCTTGACATTCTCATGTTTTTTTTGACACTGTCATACTTTATAATTTCTCACATTATGTCTTAACTTAAGTTTTTTTTAAAATACTTTCTTATATGTGCTGCCTTTAATTGTCGTCTCAATTTCAATGGGTCAAGATTTTGGCATGGCATAATAAATGCACAAGTTGAATGAAAATGCATTAGTACTATCTGATCCAGTGTATTCCCAGGCCATTTAAATTAATTACTTTAGGCTAAGTCACTGCCTCATTGCCCTGAAATTAATGCATCTTAAAAGGGACTGCACAATCATACTTAATCTGTTATGTACTAAGTGAATTTCAGGACGAATGTCGAAGCCCTTCACCTGATTACAATATCTATTACAGATATATTTGTACTCGCTTTCATTTCTAAGCATACCAGTACTTATATGAGACTGGCTGGAGATGTGTGGACAAACTTAAGCTTGATTTAAAAACAGGCCTTGTCACACTGGATATGGTAATTCTTACGCACAGGTGATAGTAATTGATTGCTTGCATATGGCAAGAATCATAATCAGTCTTTCTCTGTCTTTTTTTTTCTCTCCTCTCTGCCATGATCCTTTGTTTCTTTTCTCCAGTGTATCAGGGTTAGGACCAAGACAAGCTGCTGATGGGAAGCTCCACATTGGCTGCAAGCCCATTTAGTCTGCCTTCTCTCATTTCTGCCTATTGTCAAATTGAATGTACTTCTCTGAGTTCATTTTTTCTCTTTTCTTCTTTATGTTTTTGAAAATGTGCCACTGTTGAGCTGCCTCATGTTAATGGTGCTAAGAAAGCTGACTTTTTTTAGTTTATTTTCTTTGTTCGGTTTGTTTTCCCAGAGTTAACAAAAAAAGAAATGCAAAACAGATTAGGTACCTAACCCTCTTTATGAATGTATATTATAATGTTATGTTATGTTATGTTATTTGATGTATTCACTTCATGAATTTTTGACATTGATTGGAATTACTTTTGCTCTTTTCATTAAAAGATTACCGAGCTTTATATATACTGTCTAGAGTTGTTACCAGAAGGAATCTTAATGAACTCTTGACACTACAAAATCTTGTATATTTTTTGTGTGCCAATTTGTAACATATTTTGTAAGTGTATATTTTTCTTAGAAAGTGCTGTGAAGTATTTGTGTGTGTGAGTAACCTTTTATGCGCCTCTATGGGCAGTGGAAAGGATATACAATGACAAGTTTCTGGTTTTAAAAACCAAAATATGAAAGTATCAACAGAAAACTAGAAATATTTACATTTTGTTGGGAGTTTTGTAATAAGACCATGATCTTGTTGTGAGAGTGTTGTGTTACTGTGCAAAACACAAATAAGCAAAGAAAAAAAAAGAAAACTTGGAAACAAAAATATAATTTGTGAACATTTTGCTGTTTTATAGATTTTCATGTAAATTATTTGAGTATTATTTTGTTTTTTGTTTTGTTGTAACTGTTGCAAAGGTTTTAAATATTTGTGATCAAGCCTGTATGGTGATAATGTAATATTGGTAACTTGCTGAGTTTTGTAATAATGTTTATGGAGTAAATATACAAATTAAAATAAGATTTTGAATGCTGCTTTCTGAAGAGAGTTGGGTTGTGTTTTTTACTGCCCACTTATTGCTGTGGTCAGTATATACAGTGTAAACCATAAATCCTGCACACAACTTCACTGCTAATAATATGGTCCCTTCCTTTTTTTGTGAAAACACTTAATATTTAAAAGAACTTACTGGGATCTTAGCGTGATGTATCTGTTCAGCAAAAATCACCTCGTCGTAGTGCTAATACCAACAATAAGGCAATAATATAATCTTTTATATTCAGAATTTGTTCCTGCCTCAAAATGTGTAAGAGTAAATACAACCATAATTAGTCTGTCCCCATTTGTTATGTTAGGAGATTCTTAGATGAAAAGCATTTTAATTTCTGCATAAGTCTGTCTTGGCTCATGTTATTTTAATGTCATATCTAATTAGCACTCAGGGTCAGGCATTGCTAGAGTGACTGCTCATCCATAACTCTGAGCTGGGCTGCTGTGGTCCACACTGCAACTCATTCTGGCATGCTTAATTGGAGCTGGAGATACTGTCTGGGGCCATAAACAAATCCTGTGATGTATGCCTCCAAAATTGTCAGGTGGTATTAGCATTGTTTTTGTTCTTTAGTCACCCATAGCAGATAAGGGAGCGAGCAAATTATAAGATGCATCGTCTAATGCAACGGATCAGGTTCACCTGTGATTACTAAATGAAATTCTAGTTGTTTTGTCAATGTGTGCCCACATTGCATAGACAACCATAGGTGGCTCGCTCATTAGGACATGTTTGTGTGTTGTGTTTGTGTAATTACCGAGACGTCTAACACAACATTTTGAAAGAATCGGTCTGCTGCTGCAGTATTTTGTGTTGTAGGTAAGTACCTATTGAATGAAATCACACGTTTGTGCGGCTAGCAAACTTGTTATTTAAATACAAACTTTCACAGACCAATCTGGTGTGTTCAATTTAGTCAACTTGTTTAGTAGTACAGGTAAATGTCTTTACTTAATAAAACATTATACTGTAGCTATTACAGAGGCTTTTCCAACTGCCCAACAGTGTATTATATCTTTACTAAAAGATGCATATTTAGTATTATTATATTTTTGATTAATCCCCTTGAGAAAGTTCTTGTGGACAGGCAGCTGCATTTACAGACACCAAGGGTTTGGGGTACAGTTTTTTGTCCAGGGATACTTTGACATGTGGCCAGGAACTGGGAGTTGAACTGGGTGTTAGGGAATAATGCAATTTTCTCAAATGTGGCTTCAATACTGTAGCTGTTGTTGCTGGGTAGTTTTTCCTCACACCGGTTTACAAACGTCCTGTGAGTAGATACTGTCAAAGGGCCACTGGTAATAAAAGTATGTGATTCTTCCTCTAAAATAATAAAAACTGTGTTTCAGTGTTTTATTAACACTGGTCAAAAATATGATTAAAGATTCTTATGATAATGACGTTATACTAGTTGCTGTAATTTATGATGATGACTTGTTGGATGCCAGTCGGGATTAAGACATTGCATTGCAAGATGCATGTTACTCTTGTTACTCTGTTCTGTTCCATATGTGATTCAAGGACGGGGGGGTTATGGTGTTCCGATAGTAAAGCTTAAGACAAATGCAGTTAAAATACATTTTGTTTTGATTACATTAAATCCCTCAAAATGGCCTAAATGCTGTTCATTTAAGTCCACCATACATATGTTAGTCCCTTCATCTTGAATTCTGCATCTATCAATTTCGTATTTACACACATATCATGAATCTGCAGTGGAAGACTCACATGCTCTCCAAGCAAACTACTAAATACTGAAATTCTCTTTTGGTCTTTAGGTCTGCATTCTACACAACATACAAGTAATTGCATTTACAAACGCATCGTGACGCTGCAGCCGAACACTGGCCCACTGTTTTCCACAGACATCCTTTTTTCTAATGCTCAGTGCTCCCGTATTGCCCTGGGTTAAGTCTCTCAGACTGCTCCACTTGCTGCGTAAAATGCACCCTTCCTCGTCATGGATGTGCGCCTCCTTCTCTGCGATTGGTCTACGTTCACCATGTTGCCAAGCCTCTGTGTACTTGGGAGCATTTACCCAGGGAAGAAGTCGCGTTTTCTCTGTTTCCGGAAGATCACTGTAATCTCTCTAAAATAACGAGAGTGGGTTCCTGTTACTGCATTTGGTCAAACAGTCGGTCGTTTTTCAGACAACATTCGAGGATGCGGATAAATCTGGTTTCATTTTCACAGTTTCTCACAGGAATGTTTCAGTCCACCTTAAAAATGGCTTGATGCCTCTAGGGGGCGCTGTTCAGTCATTTTCAAGCTGACTGAACTGAAAAATGGAAACATGAAACAGTGCATACGTTAAACCAATAGAAACACAAATTCAGTAGTTACTTTACAGTCCTGAGTTTTACTGTAGTATTATCCTATAAAATGGTGACAAGAAATTACAAACCATTTCTTATTTTTTCGGATGAAACGTTTTAAGAAACTAATAGTCAAATGTGTAAGTGTGTAAGTAACATTACTGACTACAAAAATCCTGAATATTAAAATTGAGTGAAGATGTTTTTTTTCTTGAGTGTTCATTCTGTGTGTCTAATTTGTTCTTTGATTGATTCTTTTTTTTCAAAAAAAAAAAAAAAAAAAATGAGTGAAGATGTGTTTATTTTGTTTGTACGGTGAACATGGTATATTGTAAGCCATTTAAACTCTTACTGTCTTTATTACGTATTGCTTATTTGCTAACCCTATTATAAGCCTCAAGACGCAAACTCTGTAATAAAATGACACTAGTCCCAGACTAGTATTTTTTTTGTTGTTGCCTTTAATTACAACAGAGTACAGGATATCATACTGTAAGAGACTATAATATAATATATATAATATAAGACACTTTTGGAATATGCTACTTAGTAGATAGAACGTAGCAAATCAACAAAAATAGCAATAAGAATCTAAAATATTAAGAAAAAAATACCACATTAAAAATTATTACATTCACGTTAAAATGACATTTTATTTAAAGAGGTCCACGTTTATTCAGTCGCTTATCTGTTACGTTTTCAGTTCATCATCAGCTTCATAACAACTGAACAACGCCATCTAGGGGCGTTACGCCATTTAAGGTGAACCGGAAAATAAGAAGCCAGGTTCAGGCTGCGTCGTAACTTAGCAGTAACATCATATTGCTGCTAACATCACCGAGCAGGTAACGTAGATGTGATTTGGTGACAGATTATGTACTTCTTCTGACCACCTTTATTTTATTCAGCTAGCTAATTTGATCTTTTTTGCTTTGGTTAGGTACTGGTTGTGAACGTCATTGGTTGGTTGACGTCGATTGCTTGGTTAGCTTGCAGTGATGCTAACGGTAGCGCCATTGTACTTATGCTAATGAAACTGTTGTGTTTTTGTGAATGTTTACTAGCATTAATCAAGACGAATACAGAGTTCATGACATGCTTCCCCTTTGTACTACGCTTGTTCACGTTAAGATGGTATAACGAGAAACACTTAGCACGAAGTTGCTGGCTAAGTTAGCGTTAGCTAAAGCTACATATGCCGTTGTCGGT
This sequence comes from Microctenopoma stevenorrisi, assembly GCA_032270685.1. Taxonomy (NCBI): domain Eukaryota; kingdom Metazoa; phylum Chordata; class Actinopteri; order Anabantiformes; family Anabantidae; genus Microctenopoma; species Microctenopoma stevenorrisi. The sequence continues at coordinate 8,135,757 of JAUMTR010000002.1, read as the reverse complement.
AAATGTAGTTAGCTTGTCGGCTAGTTAACGCGAAGCTAACTAGCTTTAGCCTTTCGCAAACTCAACCGGGATTGTTTTGTCATGTCAGAAGCATGTTTTGAATCGGCGATACAATTTGTGTCACACTGACTAAATAACAGGTTTCAATATGTGTTATAACATCACCATATAGATACAGGATATCCTTCTTCATAGACTTTAACGTTACTAAATAGTTTAAGTTGGCACTGCTAGCAACCGTGTTCATGTTAGCTGGCTAATAGACGGTAAGCTAGATGATGCCATTTTGTTTTTATCTCGACTTTGACCAACATAACGTTACAGCTTTCCTATGGGGTCTTAGAAAGACACAGACGATCAAATTATGTCTAATTTAATTTTGTTACTAAACAGCCTCGTTTATTTTGTTCAGGAAAGTACGTTGTGTGTTACGGTAAACGCAGTGGCTCACTTATTGTTGGATTTGTAGTAAGTTATTAGCTACAGTCTGATTGCTTTGTAACCAATAGAGGTAAATCAGACATAATATCAGCTACCTGATAGCTAATGGTAACGTTTTAGTCGCGTACATTTATTAAATCGCGTTGTGGTGCTGTGACGTTTTCTATTTATCACAGGTTTTATTGTAGTAACAGTAATACACAGATTCGGCCATTACACCTCCTTAACCAAATTAACAGGGATACTTGAAGGTGTCAAGATATTGTCGTGGCCTTTTGATAATAATTTTTAACAAGACATTTTAATAGTATATTTTGCACTTTGAATATCATTAGTTTTTTTGTGTGTGTATATAATGGTTGCACGTGTACATAATGTGTGCATAATGTGTGCATGTGTGTATATATAATATGCAGCAACTGAGTCTTGCTGAAGATTGGAGAAGATCCCAAGACCTCCCTTCCTGTTGAACCAATGGAGGGGTCTGACAGCTCAGAGCAGAGTGGCAATGACCAGCCAGAGTCACAGCGCAGGAGGCAGCTGGACCGCTTGGACAGGGAGGAGGCCTTCTACCGGTTTGTCAACAATCTTAGTGATGAGGACTATCGCCTCATGAGAGACAACAATCTTTTGGGCACGCCAGGTAATAAACCTATTAGAAAAGCCTAGTCTAGTGAAAGTATGTTCTTTGGAAATGTTGGCATCTGCATTATATCAAGGAACGGAGAAGTTGTAGCCATCTAAGCCCTGTAACACAATGAGCTTCAGCAACTTAGATTTGACTTCTCATTGTACAACAAATTGAAATTATATTCAAAACCTTTACTTTACTCTGGCTAGTCACTTCTGTTGTTTAGTTCAGTGTAAATTAATCTTAACAATTTAATCCCCATTGTCATTTCATCTGCTGGCTTGTGTGCCCAGTCAGATTAATACTATATTTCTCCCTTCTCTTCCAAAGTTTTAGACTGTTTAATGTTAAGTAATTTAAAAACTGCTAATATAGGTTTAGGCAAACTAACCTACTCAAAACTTGTATGTGGAGCATATGACGGGTGCTTCACATCAAAGGTAATGTAGCTGGGCTAGTATGCTAGTAAACGTATTATTTCTTACATTGTTGTGCTGTTGTGTCACATAAATGATTTTCTAACCCACCTTTGGTGTAGAGAGCAAATCCAGGAAAGGTGCGTCTCAGGAGAGTTCACATGATTTCTAATGCAAAATTTTCAGTCAAATTTATCATAACATTAACATTAATCTTACTTTTGAAATTATTAGTAAAATCTTTGTCCTCTTCCATCTTTTGACATGTTGGCTAGTAGATTAGAGGCTATGGTAACTGGTTTCTAAGCTCGGGTTTCTTCTAGTTGTGGATATGGCATTGTTCTGGCAGTGTAACAACCTGTGGACGTCTCAAGGCACCCAATTTGTTTTTGTCCCAGGACAGTGGGAGGGAAAATGTATGTTCGGGGTACCTTGCAAGCAGATTGCACTTAATGTTTAGTGACATGCTGTCGTGGCAAGTGCGTAAGTATTGTCCTGCCAAAACAAACAACGTTGACCACCCTTCAGCCATTTGCGTGTCATGTGCACTAGAGAGTGCATCATTGCATTATTATGTCACTCATCTACCTCCTAGCATACTGCAGTCTTTGTCCCAGTTTATATTGGAGCTAAAACTAGAGAAGAAGTGAACTGAACATTTTAGAATGAATTGCTACAATAGTTTTTAATTTTTACTGTTTTGTAATATTTCTTTCAGGAGAGGTAACGGCGGATGAGTTGTTTAATAGACTTCAGCAAATCAAAGGTGCTGGTCCAGAACCGCAAAATAACACTCCTAATACTGAGGGTGGAGGAGAGCCCGGTGGTAAGTTTGACTTTGTCTGACTCTGTAGTTTACTGTCAAATTCAGGTATGATGTTTCACTCTTTAACTGTGCTCATTTTCAGAGCAACCAGAAAACTCGGAGGACCCTGCCAGTGGGGATAGTCTGCTGGACTGGCTGCACACAGTCAGACGCACAGGCAACACAACCAGAACTGGTCATCGTGGAAACCAGTCATGGCGGGCAGTAAGCCAGACTAACCCAAACAGTGGAGATTTCCGCTTCAGTCTTGAAATAAGTATGAATCGCAACCTGGCTGAACAGCAGGCAGCTACTGAAAGAGAGCAGGAGTCTCCAGAAGCTTCTGCAGAGGCTCAAGTGGTGGAGGAAAATGCGGAATCACAGGTCCCCATGGAGACGGAAGTGGTGGAAGAACCTGTTGTAGAAGAGTTGGCTGTCATAGTGGAACCACAACCTGAGTTAGAAGAGGTTGTTTCACAGGAGATTTTTGGAGAACCTCCAAGCTCACCTGCTGCCGTGCCAGCACAACCTCCACTTTCTCCTTCCCCACGTAGAGGGCAAAGGAGACCTTGCAGCCGCAGTCCAGAACCACGCAGGACCAGGGCCCGAACAGCAAGGAGTCGTTCCCCTCTCAACTTGGATCAGGTGGATAGTCTCGCTAATCCACGTCATTCTCCCAGCTCTCAAGGTCCCAGCTCTGCCACCAATACTCCTGTGCCTCAAGTAGAGGGCAGTTCTCGGACTCGACAACACATTCTTTCCAGGCAAAGCACCACTGACAGTGATGTTCAGCCATCTCGGGCTGCTGCAGAGCCAGTTCCAGAAGCACACCAGGTTGGATCTCAGGAAGGAGAAGCTACTGGTGGAGAAGGGGGTGCAGCAGGGCGTCGTCCACCAACTATTATGCTTGATCTCCAGGTACGGCGTGTGCGTCCAGGTGAATATCGGCAAAGAGATAGCATTGCTAGTCGCACGCGCTCACGCTCGCAGAACTCAAACAACACATTTCTTTATGAGAGTGAGCGCGGTGGGTTTCGTAGGACTTTCTCACGCTCTGAGCGTGCTGGTGTGAGGACCTACGTCAGCACTATTCGAATTCCTATTCGAAGAATCTCTGATCCAGGTTTAGGAGAGGTAACATCAATGGCTGTTCAATCTATGATTAGGCAGATAATGACTGGTTTTGGTGACCTCATGGATTCAGACTCAGATTCTTCAGATTCAAACCGTGGAGCAAGCACACCTGCAGATCTGGCTGAAGCCCTTAACAATCATGCTGCAGCTCCTGCTGCTGACGTTGAGGAGCCACCTGTAGTTGCTGGTGTTAGAGCAAGGACAGCTGAGGCTGATATGGATGAGAGCATTGCCACTGTTCCACCTGGCTCTGGTGGCAGGGCTAGACCTAGACCACCTATCAGCCTAGACGATACCAGCTCGCTGCCTTTGCTACGGCTCGCCCACTTCTTCCTCCTAAATGATGATGATGATGACCAGCCCCAAGGGCTGACTAAAGAGCAAATTGACAACCTTTCCATGCGTAACTTTGGTGAGAGTGATGCATTGAAGACTTGCAGTGTCTGCATAACAGAGTATGCAGAAGGTAACAAACTACGTAAGCTGCCCTGCTCACACGAGTACCATGTGCACTGCATCGATCGTTGGCTATCCGAGAACTCCACCTGCCCCATCTGCCGCAGGGCCGTCTTGGTTTCAGCCAACAGAGAGAGTGTGGTGTAGCCCATAACAGACTGCAGGCCTTTTGTCTCCGCTTAAATAATCTAATATCTAGAGTCCATGAAAGGTTTTGAGGAAATATGTCTCACTGTTGAAATGTACCTTCTTTGTACCATTTGTGAGTTTGATCAGGTTTGATTTGGGGTGCTCAACATTGTAACACTGGGACAGATTCAATCTCTAGTAAGACATTTGTTAACGCAGTCCAAACAGACACAAGCAATGCATGCAATTTGAACTGACCTGTAATGACTTATCAGTTTTTTTAAATGCATTAATCCACATGCACAAACGCTCCTGTCTCTTAAAGAGTCCCCTGGTTATAAATGATGCACACTCGCAGGTGTTTCGGGCACTTCAGATCTGCTATTTTGTATTAGCTCGTAAATGGCGCCTTAAATGCCATAAGTTGGGTATTGGTACACTTCTTAGTTACCCCAGGTCAAAGTATTAGCTGTAAATAAGCTTGTAAAAATTATTGAGTCATACTTTGTATCAATGAATTGGTTTTGGATTGTAAATGAAGATTAGGGTCCTGTTGGCTGCAATTACTCTCTATCTTAATGTCCCTAAATTTGGTGTTAATCGAAAAGAGGGCATTAGTGTACACAAAATCATTATTTAGAGATTGTAATGTCCAAAGAATGTGGGACATGAATTGGTTTAATATTTACTGAGTGACTCTCCCTTTTTGTTCACCTGAAAGAAACCCACTGCTCTTCTGGAGAGGCAGATACCATGGCAATTCTCTTTGTGCAGAATTATTAAAGAAAATGGAACATTGTACAGACATAAGAGTAAGATACATCCAACTAGGTTATTTTTAAAAAGTGCAGCATTGTTTTGGAATCGGGCGGCATCTTTATTTGTCATTAAAAAGTTTTGGAAATTAGGAATGTTTCTACATTGGTAGTAGATGGGTTGATAACAAGTTCCTGGCATGTGATTTTTTTTCTATTGGAAAGATGATATAGTAGCAGACGACATTTCAGAAATTTAAATATACTTGCTTTTGCTGTATTACTCACATTTATAGGGACATTTACTTTTTTGATGTACAACAATTCCACAATCATTTTGCACTGTAATCCATACACAGTTGATGTGATTGTTTTTTTCCCACTAACATTTTATTTTTCATTTTGACTGGTAACATTCTTTAGACTGGTATTGCCGTAGATGTAAATGACCAGAAATTGGTCTCAAATGAAGTGTAAACTTGCTTTCTCAACGCAAGGCACAAAGGATATCTTTATTTGTAGGTTTACATAAGCATTTACCAAATCACCAGTTACCATTTGTCCTTCTGTCTCAGTAAGACTCCAGTATAAAGTCAGGACACTGACTCACTGTGCCCTCCTGCCTCCAGAGCAGATGCTTCAGATCAGTGTGCAATACATGGAAACGTGAAAGTAGGGAAATATAAACCATGATATAAATGTATGCTATTGTTAAAAACTCTTGTTAATGCCTAAAATCTTAAATGAAAACTTATTACATTTTAAAATGTGTTTAAAACTTAAGTTTATTCAGAAGTTCTGTAAGTTTTTAGTAGCACTGTCGTTGAACAGGAACATTGGCTAAAGGAAGAAAACGGTATTACTCTTAATGCCCTCCTGTCAGGTTTCTTGTTTCACTGTTTGATGTCTTTGCCATAAGTATAGCTTCCCTTCGTGGGGTGAGGTTTGAATGCAAGACGTTGTCATTGTTGAATACCATAAAAATGTAAATGAACGTATGTCCCCTCTTAGGCCATGCTTTAGTTGCGGCCTTGTTTTGTGACCCACCCAGTGCAGTATGTTAACTGGGTATTAAATGAAACCAACTGGTGAATTAAACAAGTTGTTATGCTACAGAATTTGATGGTTCAATTACATTTCTTTCCTACCAGATCAAATATGGGTTTTTAAAAATCATCCAAAGTTGGTCTGCGTGGATGAATAAGGAAGGTCCGAGGATGGCTGTAATGTTTAATGGTGCATCAGGCCACTTGTTAATAGGACATCTACAGCCAGGAAGAACATCCAACATGCTTTCATTTTCAATTTGCACGTAATAGGTTTGACTAAACGTTGCTTCAGTGGATCTGGAATTAGAGTGACTGCTAATCAAACGAAAGTAAAGGACCGTGACGGGTCTTTAAAGCCTGATTGGCTGCTGTGTGGAGCGGGAGAAACGAGGAAGTAGCCCGGCGGCTCAGCTCCGGCATGGCGCTGCAGACAGCGGGGACGCGGCTGCTGTTTTTCCACAGGACGTGCTTCAAGGTAAATGAACGTGTCGCTACTTTCATAAAATCAGTAGGTAACATTATTCTGACAGCATGAAACCTTTTCCAAAGCAAGCAGCCGTGTCCATCTTACCCTCCGTGTCTTTTCGTAATCGGCTGGATAATCGACATCAGTTCGGCACATTTTCTATTGAACCTGTGGTGTTAAATCAGTAGTAACGTTAGGTCATTACAAAACCATATCAACCTGCGGCAATGCCTGTAACCACACGACGACTTTTCAGCTGCGCACTGTTTGCGGAAAACAGTCACCACACGGTGGCGCTGTTGTCTGCACAGTTTTTAGTCGGTGTTAAGTTAAAATCGACTTTTCTCATCCTTTTTTTAGACGGTCCCCACACAAACAATAGGAGTTAAGTTCAAAAGAACATGTCCAGTCAAAGTGAGCCATCTCGACCATTTGGTTTTAACTGTGAAAAGTGTACCAGACACCATCACCTTTTACACCTCAGTCCTTGGTATGGAGGTCACGACTTTCAAGGTACGGCACATACTATTATTATTATCATTTTATTACTGTTGGGAGGAAAAGTAGCCAGTTAGTCTAGTTCCTCACTTTTTTCTCTAAAGAGCCAATAACGTGCATTTATAAAACACGCATTACACAGGTGAAGTATGAGAAGATCCACTAGATGGCAGCACTGCTTCAGTTCTCAGAATTTCTAAGCATTTATACATACCAACTATGCAATTTTAAGGGAAACCGTAAGGCTCTGAGTTTTGGACAGCAGAAGTTCAACCTTCATCAGCTGGGACAGGAGTTTGAGCCTAAAGCCAAACATCCAACTTCAGGCTCTGCAGATCTGTGTCTCATCACCACGACCCCTCTGGCTACAGTCGCTGCACATCTGGAGGTACTTCACACATTACATATTACATACCGTCTTCCGTTACTGATGCCAGTCCTGAACTTGACCACTTCACAGTTTTGAAACTTTGAGTTGGGTACTGAAACTTTGAAAGGTCAGTGTCAGTGGCTTAAAAATTAAACCTCCTCTGCAGGTTTGTGGAGTCAAAATAGAAGAAGGTCCAGTGGAGCGGACTGGAGCTGTGGGCACCATCACCTCTCTGTACTTCAGAGATCCAGACCAAAATCTCATCGAAGTGTCAAAATATAATCCGCCAGTATCAGAGGGATCATCTTGAGAGTCCTTATTGTGACCATGTGTAGTATTGTACCTCTATGACTGTTTACACAGTTACTGTTTGAGCTCTAATGTTTTCATGTTTAATGAGTTCGACTGGGCTGGATACCCTCAGTTGGCTGTGTAGAACCACAGTTCCTGTTTAGTTCTGGGGTTGCCTTTCTGATCATATGTGGAAAAAGGCTGTTTTATATAGTAAAATACAGAGTTTAGAAGCAACTGGCAAATAATCGAAACGCTGTTAAGATGAAACGTGGCCTGCTGAGCTGAATAAAGCCTCTTCCATGTACTGAAGGCTGTCTAGATTGTTTTGAGATTGTCTTCAGTTTACTGTCCGTGAAATGTCTCCGACTTGTTAAACGCTATTTTATGTTGTTTTTTTATACAGTATAACATTTTTTTGTGCTTTGCCGTGCACTGGTTTCTACATTGAGATTATTGTCTATTGTAGTATATTGTTGATTATTTTACCACATATAGTACAACATATGTAACATAATATAATTTCACCCATGGTCAGGCAGGTTTTGACAGTTTCTCCCTTAGTCCTAAGAATAAAAAGAATAAAAAATGGACTCAAATGTAGATTGCTATGTGTAAGATCGGACCTCTTTGACAGGTTATGTAGTGTAACACATTTTACAACGTATTGTTGATTCTCAGAATGAAATACAATACAGTGACTTACCAGAATAGAGATTAGACAAATACCTTCTGACTAGGGCAATAAATCTCAATAAATACACAATTTGTTTAACACTTATAAAAAGAGAAAGAAAGAACCTCAAAGGAAAAATAACTAGCTCCTTTGGCATGTAATGACCATAGGCAAAGTGTTATGTTAGATTTTTTTAAATGTCTGCAAATGTTTATTGAAGCTGAGAGAGAAGAACCCTGCAGTCTATAACTCGGTCCAGCTCCTCCACCACATCA
>JAUMTR010000002.1:7999857-8099600 GCA_032270685.1 Microctenopoma stevenorrisi | reverse complement strand
ACACCAGACCTGAACCACACCACAGTGCAGAGACAGTTAAACACAGAGAGGAAAACAGCTGAGCGTGGGACAGACTGTGACGGACACCTAAGAAAGAATAAGGACAAGAGAAGGGATTATAAATTGTGCACACAAATAAAATATTAGTAACCTATTAACCACATATGACCATAACCTACCTGCATAAGCTAAGAATGCTGCAATAATGAGAAGTACAATCCCCACTGCGGTGGGGGGGATAAAGTCTTCTTCTGAAGAGCTGGCATAACTGTTCACCAAAAGTAGGAGGGAACCTGTAAGTTAACAAAAAGTCATTTCTTTGAACCACCTGCTTTAGAGAAACAAACAAGGAAATACAGACTGTTCCTGTTTTTTCAACTTCTTGTGTGACTTAAAAACCTCACATGACTACATAGCTGCAGTGATATAATGCGTTAAGATTCGTTTTATTTTTTCAGCTGTGAAAAAATGTGTCATCAAATATGTCACTTTATTTTTAGCCTGCTTTCAGTTTTTTAGGGATGTACTTTATGAATGTTGATACCAAAACAAAGAATGTCACGTTACTGTATTATTATTATGATTATTATATAGTTATTATTCACTTTAGGCTTATGACTGAATTAAAGAAAACTAGGTCAGACGAAAACACGTACCTCCAGAGATGCCTAGGACGCCCACAGACACGTGAAGCTGAGCCATGGCACTAATGTGGATTACCGACGGCGCGTGGCTAATTTATACAACTGCATGTGACGTCACCGCAGTGGGAAATACCGCGCGAGTCTTTGCGAAAAGAGTCGATCACGAGTGTGTGCGACACCGCAGTAATTCATTTGGGACCTGCGGTATACCACGGTATCGGGACATGTTATTCGCATGGACACAATGGAGGAAAGCTGTTTTATAAAGAATTAATAAACTGATGCTTTGCTCGGCCCTTAACGTGAGCCAGGTCGAATTTGATATACTCCAAATGTTGACATGGAAAGAAGGATTTATTAATTTAACCTGTTATTAATAAATAACACAGTCACGTTTCCAGACACATCATTTACTTTCTCTGTGCTCACTAAGACGCTTGGAAAGAAACGATAATAATAATATTTGAACTGATCGTTGATAATTTAAAACAACGTTACTGAGCAAAACATTATGTAAGTGCTAACTGCATATTTCTCCATATTTGTTTGATTTCTAATTTCACAGAATGAACGTGTCATATTATAATAATCAGCATTTTGTTCCTCTGTTATTTTCACTACATAAGTTTTGACTCACAGAGCAAAATGATTCAGCATTTTGTGTCTGGCAGTTTCTTTGCTAAGGTGCATGATTTTGGACAGCAGGGTGTGGGAAGAAATGGAGGAGGCGAGAAACTGGTTTGAAATTCAGCCAACAGATCATACTGAACAGCTTAATTACACAATTTAAAAAAGAGCCAGAAACATCTACATATAATTATCTTTACCTTTGAGATATCAGAAGTCAGTAGTCAAGTAAAAGTCCAAGGACTGGCTTAAAAACACTCCCCACTAACCCTAACCCTAACCCTAACCCTAAGTAGATGCAAAATTACTAAAGTATAGCATCTTAATGGTATTTAAGTACTGCACTGAGAAACCAGTGTATTTAAACAATGTCGAATCTGAAGCTGATGATAACATATGTGTAAAACATATAGATACATACATATAATCATTTTTATATAAATATAATACTAAAAAACAACTCCTGATAAATGTAGTAATGTTTAAGTACAGCCTGGTAGCTCAGTGTATCCCACTGAGACATGAGGCTGGGATGCAGAAGGCCGCAGGTTCGATTCGCAGGTCCCACACCCAGCCCATCCCCCATGTGTCCTTGAGTAAGACACCAAGCGCTAGCTCCTGGGGCGCCATCTGTAGCTGCCCACTGCTCCCCCCAGGGGGATGGGTTAAATGCAGAAGGACACATTTCACTGCGTGTTGTAGACTGTGTAACTATGTATGTGACAAATAAAATTAAAAGCAAGCAAGCAAAAATTAAAGTGCAATTTCTATGTCTGATAGAATATTTGTATTTATCTGTATATACATATGAATACAAAAGGCATAAATATCCTCACATACTGACTGTACAGTATATACAGTTAACAAATTGAGGAGGGATTTAATTTTTTTTTTGTGTTACTTTTTTGTTACAATCTAGTCCATCTCTAAACATCTTGCCTATTGTGCCATCTTTCTATGCAAACAAAAAACCTGTTTTGGAATGTTGCTTAGATAGTGGTGAGAAATAACAAATTATGTGTACTAACAGTGAACCTTGATTTTGATACAAGAGACAGACTCGAATTTCTAATTAATTTTGCAGTTATATCTTTAATATACACACTAAAACAATCTGTGTTTGTGCTTTAGTGTCTGAAACGTTAAATCGTGGATTTGAAGGATTGTGTATTTTATAGTTGTAGGGTTTACTTCCACACAGTGTTTTGGTTTAAATACTTTATTTATTTAATATAAGTTTACATATGTCTGTAATGTTTGAAATCAGAAATCATTAAACTTACTGACAATGCCAGATTATTCTGTAAACAAATTCTAACAAAACAACATTTGATCACAACTGAGACATTTCAGTTCTTTACAATTCAGAACAAACTAAATCATACATATATTTTTATAAATTATATTTTTCATGAATGTAAGACACTCGTGTAAGCATTTTCTCTTGTAAGTAATTATTCATTCAGGAGTTATTAATTTGGTTTGGTTGGAGAAGTGGTTCAACATGTCTGCTCCGCTGACCAGCACTGTAGCATGAAACTTCCTGGGACGGTCAGGATCCTATGAAAAAGAAAATCAAGATAAACATGGAGGAATGCAAAAAAATGAAATTAAAATCCTCTCTATAGATATATTTGTCTCACCTCTGTGGGATACGCACAGGTGGGAACATAACGGATTACAAAGCCACAGCGTCTCTTCTGTGATGTGTTTGCATCACTGGCATGTATGAGGAGTCCATCATGAATCTATTGAAACAAAACGAAATGAAAATAATACGTTCAAATTCAACCTAACCTTTTCTTACATGCAGGCATATTTACAATCTTCCAAACTTTAACAATAAAACAAACTCACAGACATCTGCCCAGCAAACAGAGGGCAAAACACAGCTTCCTCCACCTGCACAAGCTCTGCTGGGATCTCCTGATTGACTGACAGCATGTTCCCAGGACGGGAGGCTTCGTGATGGGGCAACATGCCAGAGCAGTGGCTGCCTACAGTGGCATAAAGATAAGAAAATCTCAATTCTGTGAAGCACAGAGGACGCTGTGCCTTTAAGGAGACATGTCTACATTTTCTTAGTTAAAGTTGAGCCAGAAACGTAGTTACACAGTAACTGGGGGATATTTGGTACCTGGGATAACCTGAAGAGCACCATTTTCTTTCAGCGAGTCATCTAAAGCAAGCCACACAGACAGAACAGGGCCGCCAGCAATACCCCAGTACCTATGAACAAAACAGCTATGTTTAGAAAACAGAACTTCACAGAATCCTTCGCTGTGTTTTGTCAGTATGTAAAATTTACTTCATATCCTGATGCCAGGCCACATATGGAAGTACATCCTCAGCCCCATCGAGCGTGGTTTCTCCTCCATCATTCACGTGGATGTTGCCTGGCTTGAGAACTGGGTATTTGCAGATGAAGCGAGAGTCCAGCAAAATGACATCAGGGCCCAGGATGGCTGTGACCACTTCTAAGACACGTGGGTGTTTGGTCAGGCTCATCACCCAAGGATACTGAAGGTGAACATTGTGGAGGCTGTACTGGGTATAATCTTCACCTGATGGTGTACACAAAAACATTATCTTTCCAATAACTAAAAAAATGAAGCAGTGTAATTCTAAATAAATTTCTGCCCCCACATTATTTTCTCACTATGTCCAGTGCCCCATATCTTCCAGCAGTGCTTACCAAATTCCTTCTCCAGCTCAGAAAAGGCATGTCTGGCCTCCCTCAGCTCCAGCTCATCCAACACAGGCAGGGCTGAGAGGTATCCCTGCTCATTGTAGATCTCTTGCACCTTAGCTGTAGATGTTTCCATGTCTAGGAGACTGTTTCACTGCTGGTTTTATAGTGCCAAAAAATAAGGCAGATGCTGTTTGTTGTGTTAAGACGGAGAACAGAGAGAAAACGCAAAATTTAGGTGTGAAAATGCTTCTTTTTTTCTTAGATTCAAGACAATTTGAACTTTAGCTTTAAATTCAAAAGCAACACAGCATACGTAAACGTTTTAAATGATATCCAGTCCAGGTCTAAAAAAATCTAATTGTCTTTACACTACATACACTATTTGTAAATTTAATGTCATATTATTTCACGCTCATTATGTAGTAAAACCATTACTGTGTTTGCCAGTATAAATAAAAATTAGATTCATAAATATAAATATTATCATGCCCTTACCCGTTCACAGTTCTCTTGCACCCCCTCTGTTAGAGCAATACCAAATTCTTCTGTGGCTGAGATTATATAGTGCAGAGAGCACCACTGTGAAATCCTTTTGTCCATGCCCCCAAAGTGGTTATGTTTCACAGTACGGGAAATAAAGGCCACAAAGCCCATGACATCATGCATTCACTTTTCTTTGTTTTGGAGTCAAGGTGTGATTGAGCAATCAAAGGCAGGACCATTAAACCTGTGACTTGTCAAAGACGAGTTGTCTTACAGGCAGAGGCTATTTTAAGCAAGCAAGTTCAGTATTGTGTCATATGAACTGTCATCACCACAACCTTATATTAAAATTTCAGTTCCTTGTCAGGAACTGAATAAAGGGATTATGACTGATAGTATGAAGGAGTGCAATTTGATATTCTGTGTGGGAGGACTCAGGTTGGTGAAGAATGAATTCATATTCATATTTTTTCTTTCATTTTAACAGAAAATTCTTTGTGACAGTCACATATAGAATATTATTGTTCTAGCCCAGTTTTTTCAATCTATCCATCTATATTTACACACACACACACACACACATGTTTGGACACACAGTAGAAACAGTTAAAATTGAAAAAAAGGCTATTAATGTTAATGACAGCTGTGTTTTAAAGAAATATTAACACAAATGTACAGAGACTTAATTTCATTGTTTGTTGGTAGGACATTATCCTTGTTAATGTAAGAGCTTTTAATTAACACGATAACTGATCATTTAAAAACCCTTTTGTAATGATGGTAACACAATTGAAGACATGTATTTTTTCATTTTTTCTGAGGTCTTTACAATATCATACTGAAAAAAGGGGGAAAACCCACTATGGAAAAACCCAGTAACAATGTGTGCGGGCATCAGTCAATAGTTTCAGTTGCAACGTGGACAAATTATGAGGAAAGACTAGCAGTAAACATTTTAGTTTCCTTCAGTGACACTGGGAAAACATTAACTCTTTGGTACACTTCAAAGGAATCTCACTGACCCATAAAGTCTGATCTGGGAGTATATCCACTTAAATGGAACTTTAGTTTCTGCTGTTATTGCAAGCACATTGTCTCATGTACTATTTTTAATTAGAAGAAAACATTTTATACACTACTCTACAAATTCATTGATGACTTACAGAATTAAAATAAATTGTGAAAAATGTGTTTATTTGATTATTCTATGTATAGAGCATAAAAAATATGCTCTATATAAACAAATCTAACTAACATTAGAAATAAATATGTATATATATTATATTTATACCAAAGTTAAACTTTCTGATTCTGTTCCAAAAAATATAAAGATCTACAATTACTTTTGAACTTTTATGAAGTTTAACAACAAGAAGCCGTGAAGAACACATGCTTATTAATTAGAACCACAGATTTATTCATGCTGGGTCACATCTAATTTTACCATGGTATTATTTTTTTCAGATTTTCAGAGATACCTAGATAATGCTGCTGTTACATACGGAAAAGAGAAAACAAAATAATAGCGCTTTACTCAGTCATATTTTTGACTAAGCACAACACTTGTACATTGTTCTGCTGGTTTTCTAAAAAAATTTTTGTCACATTAATGATTTTTGCTTCCCCTGGTTTAAACTTCATGCAGGGTCACGGTTTTCTCCCTTGGGGCCTCTTTCGGACTGATTTCCCTGTTTGGGTGCTTAGGACACAGTGGGTGGTGTTCCTTTGATTTCTGTCCACTTTGTATCCTCTTGTCTCCTCCTTGTGGCTGCTGCTCATTATTGCAGCGGTGTATAAGCACAGGGTCCTTGTTTGGGGACGTTTTCTTTAACAACAGCCGCTGCAGCATCTGTTTGTCAGATCGCTCCCGTCGGAAGTCATCCTCATAAACCTTAAGCTTTATCAACATCAGAACAGAGATCATCAGTAAAAAAACATCTGAATGTCCACGTTATTTTTAAATGACATAGATGCTAAAGTCTGTTTTAAATGTTGTTTGACCAACTACACATCCATCCATGGACATAAACTGCACTTAATTCTACACATGGCACTGATTACTGTAATTTGTCTTTCATTTATTGTTTTTCACATGTCTGTACTGTCCTAGAAAAGCCATTAAATACCAGAAGCAAATTCCTTGTATGTGCAGCATACTTGGTGAATAAAGCTGATTCTGATTTTCTTATTTGCTTGTCCTCCTCTTGGATGGATACTAAATACATATTTAAAAATATTTACCCATATTCCACATACAAAAATTAACATGGGATCAACACTATCAACAACACTGCACTGCAGCAACATTCAGTTTAATCACAAAATTAAGTATGTCCATATATGACATTTACATTTGTGTGCATGTGTACGGACTGTTAAAGCAGTACCTGTTCCTGCAGTAGTGCCACCTGTTGGCGCATCTCCTCCCTCTTCTTCCTCAGCCTCCGGTTCTCCTGTTGTGTGTGTTTGTGGTCATTATGCTCCGTTTGGTACTCTGCTTCATAAATCTCGGTCTGATGACACAAAACATCAATTGGACTGTGGGCCAATATCAAAACCATACAGTGTCCTGTTATCTGCAGATTTTTTTCTTATAATTCTCTGAGCAAATGTCAAACCAGCACAGAGCTGCCACATGGTGGTGCAGTTCCACTGTCTAAATCAAGTCCCTGTTTAAGCATTAAGCAAATCCTTCCCTGGCAACAGTGAGTTGACATCAGTTCTGTTTTTCATCACAGCAAAAATGAAAACAAGTTTTTGATGCTGTGCTGAAAAGAACAGCCTATCTGACATACCTGACACCTTAGTACGTCTAGCTGCTCCTTTAGATCCTGCATTTCTTGCTGGGAGTCTCCCAGTGCTCCCAGTGGTGTACTACTGCTATGGCTCTTTCTCAGCCGCCCTGCCTCCAAGCTGGAAGTAGCTGGGAAAAAGGAGAATGCGGGCTGGTATCCAGAAATGTGATTCTGTGACAAGTCGGAAACTCTGGGATTACTGGCAGGGCATGAAACAGGACCACGTACCAGAGCGTTAAAGCTGCCCTTAAAGGAAAACACAAGACAAAGCAATGAACAACAATGAAGACAAAAGCTTCATGAAAAATTATGTGAAATCTGATAATATAACAAGACCCAGTGGGAGGTACCTGTTTGGCAGGTGTGCAGTCTATCTCTGAATGGTGCAGCCTGCTCTCCAGCAACCTGATGTATTCTTGCAGCTCCTGGTTTTTCTTCAGCTCCAGCATCACTGCCTGCTCATAGTACTCCTTCGCACTCTGCAACCGTGCAAAGTAGTTTACATGACACATGTGAACCACAAGTTACAGTAACTACCACAACCCTGCAGACGCTCACCTAGAGTTTTGGAAATCCCCTATGCTGTATATTGACATTTGGGGGTATGTATCAATGCACTGATCTCGGGTGTTTCTAAAGGCTCATTTAAATGTTTACCTGCTGATGCTCCACCTTGAGTAGTAGTCTACTGTTGAGCTGTTTGATGGCTGTATTCTCCAGCTCCAGTCCCTCCAGTCTGTGCTGTAGACCCAATGTAGCACTGCGGTACACTTGGTCCCAGTCCTCATTCAACTTCATCAGCTGTAACATACCATTACCATCACCTTCACACAATCATCACGGGCTTTGCTGCAGCCACTGATAGCACTCTTCATTTCATTTTTACCATCTATACTTATGACAGCATGGGCATCAGGAAGTGACTTTAGGTTAGTGAGCTAAAACACTCTATACTTGTACTTTCACTTAATACTTGACAGTGTGCATTAGTAGAGAATCATTTATTAGAGTCATCAGAGTCATTTTCCCTTGCCTACTGAAAAAAAGCAGCATCTAATTAAAATCATGAAGCAAAGGTTGTATAATTGTGAGAAATGTAACATTAATGATGAGTCTTCATAGCTTAGCAGCAGTTTTCTCACATCGCCCACACTCCTTTCAAGAGAATGAAATGCAATTGCCAACATCAAATGTGGATCTGTAGTTCAGTTTGATGTTTTACCTCTTTGTTGACTCTGCGGAGCTCAGTGTTCCTATTAAGGAGCAGCAGTTTTTCCTGGTCAGTGGAGGTGACTGACATACTCTCTGTGATCAGAGTGACCTGCTCCTCCGTAGACAGCAACCTGTCACCCACAGAACTCACATCGTCTGTCCTGCACACACACCAACACCCACATACAGTAAGTATTTTTGTTGTATTCACTCTATACGGAGGATGTGTCATAAATAAAGACAAGATGAACAATATTAGCAGAGAATTTCCATTAACAAGTAAATACATATCTGCACATATAAATGTCCAGGTACTTTTGAACACCCACTCACACAGAGTGCACTTACAGAGAAGCGAATCGGAGCTATTATGCACACCCACGCACACACATGCATGCACAGTCACATTATGCACTCAAGACACACACACACACACACACACAGGGTGGTGTATTTCTTTACATCTGTTCTCCTGGCCAATCAAAATATGTGTTTACTATTATGTGCATTTGCATACTGATAGCCTGTCTGGATACAATGTGGGTGGTGATCTCTGGAAAATGTTGATTTCTATTAAACCTCCAGGAGAAAGGAAAAATATTTGCAGAGATTAATTAGTCAAACAAGCTTTCTTTTCAGCAGTCATGTTCTGGGGTTTCATCTAAAAGGAATAGCTGACATGGAGGCTAAAGCCCCGAGGGAATCTCCTAAGGAAGAACAAAGAGCACAACATGTAGGCCCAAGGGCAGCTTCACACAAACACACTGTAGGATGGCTGTAACCTCCGAGTTATAAGTGCTGCAAAGACTCAATCTGTGATCACATCTCATCCGGCTTAAGGCTAAACTCCTACGCAAACACAGGCTTTCGTCCACATATTTACTGCTGTGTCCTGCTATGTGAATGCTGGCGTTACATAATTTCAGAAAGTTCTCAGCTTTTGCTTGGTCTTAGTTAGATGTGTGTGTGTGTGTGTGTGTGTGTGTGTGTGTGTGTGTGGGGGGGGTGTAGCTGAACACAAAGACAGGAAATGGGGAAATATTTCAACTCTGTCCACTGTAGTGAAAAACCGACAGAAACCCCCTAGAAGTTGCACTGTAAAAGTGCACTGTAAAAGTGCAACTTCTAGGTGGGGTTTCTAAAAGGTGGGACTGTTTTTTTCTTCCAGCCTAGTGATTTTCTGGAGTTTCCACTGGCTACCTGGCAACCTCTTCACTGACATGACTCACTGATTTCAGTAAATGAAATACTATGTACAGTGTTATTAACAATCAATTGCTGGCTTCTTAATGGGTTTATGTACTAACATAATCAATCTTCTCACGTATCTTACGGCATGAAAGGACACTTTCTAAAATGTTTAATTAAATTTTCAAGAAAACAGCTAGACAACATTAAAATCATTGTAATCATTGTGCGTTTGACCTTAAGGCCATGAACTAATGGCCAAATATTGTAATTAGGGATTTTTTGGTAAAGCACAAATTTCATGGTTCCGTTTATTATGGAAAGTCGAGACCTGAAGCTGTTCATCTCACAAATGTGAGACGAACAGCTTTATGTTCTTGTTGGTCAGCTGTGGCTTTGAACATTGGAAGTCTCCCATGGATGGCAATTTTGTCTCTTTCCTATTGTCGAATCGTGAACACCTTAACTGAGACAGCGGGGGCTCGCAGTTCTTTAGATATTGTTCTGTTGTTTTTTATGATGTCCTGATGCTGTCATGTCCTTGAGTAATTTATAGGTTGGCAACTCATGGAAAGATTTACCACTGGTCTTAGTTTTCTCTCTTCGTTGATAAAGGCTCTTTAGCTTCTATTTAAGTGATTTCTCGCTCATTTCAACAGGTCTGGTAGTGTCATCTCAAATCAGATATGGTTCAGGAGTTAAAAACAGCATTTTGTATTTATTCACTTTACATTAGTGTATTACCGAAATGTGGTTGACAATCTGAATCACTACGGTGTAAGTGTAACAAATGAGGGAGCCACTGTGTTGCATATAGGTTCTGTGAATCATAATTTCCTCACCAGATAATCAAAGAGAGTTATTACGAAAAAAAGTTACGTTTACTCAGATGCAAAATATTTGTCTCACTCTACACACTGAGCCATCTGTCATCCCCCTGGGTTCAAAAAGGCAGGAAAGGGCTTCAGTGAAATCTGTTTATGGCTATTAGTAAGTGAATCACCCCCACTGAACCAACAGCTTTGCAGTTTGGAAAGTGTAGGATGAAGACAAAGGCTGAAATTAAACAAAATGAAACAGATCTAATTTTAGTGGCCAGTATGACAAAATGCCAAAGTTAAATAACCTGTCCTGGCGAGTCAGCACTGTGGATTATTCCATTCTACTTAGACCACACCGGGTCTTCCTGTTCCAGAGACTTCTCTCTTTTCACTGCACTGACTGTACATGTACACTGCGTGACCTAGTTTAACAAAGTTTTTCGTCATATGCTGTCCTGGAAGGGCACAGAAATGCCACAGAGTTCCACAGCTGTATGTTAATTTACTGTCACAGCATATGATAAAGAGTGAGACAACATCTTTCCTTCTTGCTTGTGGCAACTCTGACCTTTGTTACTCATCACATAGACATGTGTCCATACTGAGCTGGTCAGACAGTCAGAGAAGTGTGGAGTTTCACTATTTCAATGTGGTTATTTTAAGGCAGATGAATCAGATGTGTAGGTAGTATGGTCACGGCTATTGTGACATGGCCATGAATTTTAGTCAAATTTTTAAATAATATTATTAATATAATATAATATTTCTATTTTATTTATATCTATAATAAGAAAATATCATTAGTATCATTGTGAACTGGAATTTGTATTTTCTCTGTATGACCTCATGGGAAACTCCACAGTCATTTGTTTTTCCTCAGTGACAGAAGTGAGCGTTTTTACCAAGCAACTTCAGTAATGTGATCAGAATACAATTTATCTATAATGTGGTTTTTAAACAGTTTTGAGAACTTTAGAGGTTTTAGGAAACAATCAAACTGTTTATCCTATTGTTTTAATTTTGAAAAAACTTAAGGTGAGTTGTTTAATAAAGGAACCCATGTACGACTTACCCATACGAATCAATACTACCTTACTTTTATTATTTAATATTTTCATATTATTATTGCATTATTACCTTATTGTTAATTTGTTTTGATATACAAATACATATATACAAATATACAAAAACACACGGTACATACCATAATTCTTCAGCTGATTTGTGTTCCTGTTGGCTCTGAGGGAGGCTGATATCACCCTTAGGTGAAGTATCTTTTTGTGTTTCTGCTGCTGCTGATGAAGATGATAATGATGAGGAAGACGACAAAGACAGCACCTCTCCATCCATGACTGGTCCACACCTGAAGCAAAGTTAAAACAGTGCTATACACAAAGAAGCGTTTCTCTTCAATAACCCTCCGCTAGTCATGGGGTGGAAAGTAAATAGAGTTGTGAGTATTGATACGTATCAAAAGAGGAAGTAGTGAGCCACATGATGCAAAGTTTAGAGAATAGGAAGTGACACGGTCAAACTGCGTGAGCTCTATGTTAAAAAGGGCCTGCCCCCAGTGCGGTTAGATGTTTAACATTATTGTACTTTACAGACTGTGACTGTACTCACAATTGAAGTTGACTCATTATTTGATATCATATGAAGAACCTGGAAAACTCCAGATGACTGCGGCGTGATATACATTTATGTATGTGTGTGTGTGTATTTATCCGTCTGTCTGTATGCTCTGAGACTGTTGATTGTTGTTGCCAAGATGTTGTGTTGTGCTTTTTAATGAGCAATTGTGAAAGAATTAGAAAGAAAGAGGTTAGGAGCTGAATACATATGCATAATTTCTTCATGATTTACTGTTTATTGATGGACATGTAATTGATAATAATGGTAACACATGCATTTATTCATGACAAATAATGATAGGGTCAGACTGATTGCATTTACCAGTCTGCTCATTACAGTGAATGAAGGAAGTGGGCTGCAACAGGTTAATTAGTAAATCGGATGTTCATCCTAGGGACAATCAAGAAAATTAAAGGATTTCGGTTAATTATCCTCTTAGTCAGGCTAAGCTGTCTTTTATTAACACTAAGATAATTAAATAACAAACCTCGTTTGCTACACATTCTTCTTCACAGACCGATTTAAAGTACATGAAGTAAAGGATGCACAGCAAGAAAAAAACAAAACTATCCTAAAATAAAGCTGATTTAGATCTACGGTACAACAGTTTATGTTAAAGCATCAGAGGCAATAGCTATTACCTATATAACATCACTTTGTTCCAGACGGAGGGGACTGTGGTGAGTGCGGTAACATAGATCATAACAACAACAAGGAGCAGCAGACGAAGCACTGGGCAGGTTGGTAGGACCAGCAACCACAGCTCCATGGTCGAGTATACCTGAGAGAGAGAGAGAGAGAGAGAGAGAGAGAGAGAGCACAAATAGGGGAGAGAGAAGACACAATGTTAACAACCTGTAATGATGTCATGGTAAGAGAGAGCAAGAGAGAGAGGGAGGGAGAGAGAGAGAGAGAGATAGGGAGGAGAGGAGCTCAGAGTGTCAGGAAAGTCCCCCAGCAGACTAAACCTGTAGCAGCATAATTAAGAAAGGGTTCAGAGTCACCTGATCCATCTCCAAGTATAAGCTTTATCAAAAAAAAAGTTTTAAGTCTAATCTTAAAGATAGAGAGGGTGTCTGCCTCCCATTCTACGTTTGGAGACTCTGGGAACTACAAGTAGACCAGCACTCTGCTGGGATAATAAGGATCTATCAGGTCATCAGGATGGATGCTGTCTTTACTTTACTTTACTTTACTTTGCTTGGCAGACGCTTTTATCCAAAGCGACTTACAAGGAGCTAGCGCTGGGTGTCTGGCTCAGAGACACACCTGGTAGGAGTAGGAGTCAGACGGGGTTCGAACCCACAACCTTCTGCATCCCAGTCTGACGCCTAACCCATTGAGCTACCAGGCCGCTGTCTCTTCTAATTAGTTATCTATGTAGTTCACGTTGTTATCGGGACACCACCTAGACAGCCAGCAGTTAATTGAACATATCGTCTCTGATCAGAATGGGAAGAGGACCAGAGAAAACTACGGAGTCCAACATCGTCTTTGCATAATTACACACCGATTCAACATTAATTTTAGTGACCTCCGACTGGCGTGTCATTACCTCCTGAAATATGTGAAATATGATCTTACTGTACTTTACCCTTAGACAGGAGTTTTAAGTACGATTCGATGTTGCCCGCTCTGGCCCCAGGAATACACTTCACTATGGTCGCTGGCGTCTCTAATTTCACGTTTCTGACTAGGGAGCTGCCAATAATCAGAGTGGTTTTCTCAATGGGTGTGTCGCTAAGCAGAGAAAACCTATTAGAAATGCGAACAGGTTTGTGGTGAACCTTGGGGGGCTTCTTCTGACTCAGCCGGCCTGGTTTCCCAGCTGCTGTGGGAGTACCGGAGAACTGCTAACCTGGCCTAAGCTAACCTGAGCTAAGCTAGGTGACTCTGCTCTTGCTACTGGGGCCTGACTCTCTGACCTGTTCTCCATAGAGCGGAGCTGAGATTCTAGTTCTGCCATCCGCGCCTCCAAAGCTACAAATAAACTACATTTATTACAGATACGTTACAGAATCTATTCTAGATTTTACAGGGAGACAATGGAGAGAAGCAAATGTAGGAGAAATAATTCCAGTCAGAACTTTGGCTGGATTAAGTGGAGGCTTTTTAATGTGCTATTAGGACATCCTATCAGTAAGGAATCACAGTAATCCAGCCAAGGAATAACAAATGCATGGACAAATATCTCAGCATCACTTTATCTTCATGAAGAGCTGCTTAGTAACCACTTGTTCAAGGACTTTAGAGAGAAAGGGCAAATTGGAAGTTTGTCTATAAATGTCTAAAATCCCTGAGTCAAGAGTAGGTTTTTTTTAGTAGGGGTTTAACTACATCTACCTTAAAGGCCTGTGGATCATAACTTGTTGACAGAGATAGATTGATATGGATCTACTGATCAAGGGTATGATATCCTTGATATCTAGCCGGAATGGGGTCTAAGAGACATGTCAATGGTTTTGCTGAATGAATAATTGAAATTAACTCTGCATGATCTACATGATGTAAGACTGTGGTCTTACAAACTAATGTATAACTGCTGGAGACGGTCCATCCATGCCAGTTGAATAAATGGCCTTATGTGATTCCTGTTGCTCCATAGATTGTAAGGGAGGCTAAAAAATGTTTTGCCTGTCTTTTTTGAGGCAGGATCCAGTTGCAACAGCTAGCGTCTCATGTTGTTATTTTGTGCTACTATTTGGCACTCTAAATGAGCCTAACCAACATCGTGCCATGTGGGCAGGATGGGCTGCTTCTTGGATTTGCAGTGGAACCAGTGGAACGTGAACTGCTGTATATCCTGCTTTGCTTTTTATATTCCAGTAGTGAATGTTGTTCAGTATTTACCTTAGAAACTATGAATATAGGCACAGTCCTCTAAGCTGTGGATCCTTTTATCATAAATCAAGTAAAGAAAATGTGCGGCTTATATTGAGAGTAGTTCTTTGGTTCTCAAGGTTATTTATAAATTATGTGTGAGTGTGCATGAGCAAAAGTAGGGTATACTCAGTAGCTATAGCGTATGTTTATTAAAAACCTGGGTTTTACAATACATACATACTCATTATCTACTGTGGCATTCATATCTATAGGGCTGATTTAAAATTGCTGTCATTTTATCATCTGATGCAGCACCATTAAATAAAAACAGAAGAGGCAACAAAATGTGTCAGCCTGGTGGCTCTGGCTTGCTCCAGAGATTCCATTGACATGCCTGTGCCATCTATCACAAACACCAGAGTATTGCTGCACCAAGCAGAGGCTTTGCTGGGAGGCCCTACGACGGAGTAGCAATGCACTGCCTTTATTGACCCGAGCTACTGTCAAAGCCAAGGACAAATGAGCTGCTGCTCCACGGAAGGATTGATTTTTAGTCTGGTGACTGTGGAGAGGAATATAGAGTGTTCTGTGGAGTAAAGATGAGTGAGAGGTGTTTTCTTAGTTGATGCTGAATTGTTCATCAGCAAATTCACTGAAAACAAAACAGTTGCCTCAGAAGTAGGTAAAGATTCTTAATCATCCAGGTTGAGTTATCTGGAGGCTGAGTTATTGCAAATTGACTTCTTGTTAGGTTTAAATAATGCATACATAAACATGCACTCCAGTCCCTCGAGAATATTTCAGAATTTATACAGTAAATTACAAAATGTCTCTGCTTTAACTAACAAATTAAGAAAAGATTGAGAATGGATTTCACATAGATCTACAAAAGCAGTTCTGTATATTGCACTAGTTATATTTTGAATGTTTAAAATGTCATATCTTATTTACAAGCAATACATAAGGTTGCAAGAAGCCAGAGAAAGAGATGAATCACAGTAATGAGCTAGCATGCAGACCAAAGCAACTGACGGTCAGTTTAAATGCAAAAGCTGTCAGTAATATAAACATCCCTTTAAAATATCTGATATCACACTCACCCCTCTTCTGGTGGATATTAGCATGAGAAGAAAACAAATGGGTAGCATCAGCAGCAGGAAATCAGAGGGAAACAAACAAGGAATCTATTAAATGGGCAGTCTGGAAATAGTTATACAGATAAATAAATCAGTGCTTAAAAAAAAAACAGAATTTAAATTGCTCTTCTCTTCAATGTATTTAAAGGTACTGACCAGCAACAACACTGTAACGGTCCTTTATAGATTTACAGACACGCAAAAGACAGCTACAAAGTCAGAGACAAAGGAGACTGTAAAGTAAGAGCTACATCTTTAAATGCAGGAAGGTATAAGGGCTGACAGAGAGGGCTCATTTATTGTGTCACTTCAGAACAAGGAAGGTTGAATTTAAAAATTACATCAAAAGCACTACTTGTTTTTGCTTCTTTTCATAAAAAGACTTTAAAGGAGCAATAAAGAGCAGAGTATCTTCTTACTGCGTCTGAAAAGCTGCAGTCTGAGTTCAGCAAATTTTTAATTTGACACCCGCTATTAATTTGGCCAGTTAATCACAAATGCTCACTATTCTCCATTAACTTAGCTTTTAATGCTCCTATTAAGAATTAATGTCACCCTACTTTGTACTTCAACATGGGTGAGTTCATTAGAGACAATCTCTGAACATGGCTGTTCTCTGCCTGCCCATAAATACACCAAAGCCCCAGTTTACTCGCTCCTCTGTATACAGAGGAGAAAATATAACCTGCTCAGTCTGAATGTGAAGCTCATGCAGTCTTTTTGTTTTCAATTCCATCCACGTGACCTTTGTTATTTCTTGCCCTTTCTCCTCAGTCATTGTAATGTTTGGTTGTTTCATTTCACCCTTGTGTCTTTTCTTCCAGCTTTTGTTTCTCCTCTATTACTCTATCAGCACAGGACAATGAGATTCGAACACTGCATATCTGCCTTAGACCTGAGCCGGGTATAGTTATGACCTCTATTTATCAACTGTCGGAATTATAGCAGGTGACAAAAAAGATGTAGCAGCACTGTGTTCTTGTGCTGTTCACACTGTGAATCACAATCACAGAGTGAAAGGAGAGTTACATGGAAATGCTGCCGGGACCCTTCTCATTCAGTTAGAAATGGTACTGAGCTGGTATCTTACTGACCGAACCCGTTGAGTGTGTGAGCTTAATCAATACTAATAATTAATAGTTAGTGTAGGTAGAACTGTGTGTGGAGGTGTAAAATGTCTAATCTGAAAGATGTAATTTTCAACATATCTCTGCATATTGATCTGTGATCAGGGGGTGGGGTGTATGGAACATGCAAACATCAGGCCAAAATAGGCCATTCATCCTATTTGTATATATCAATCTCATCAAATCTGACATTTCTACACAGTGTTGTCCATTGTTATGTGAGCCATTAGCGTGAACTTCTTCAGTGAAGATTTGTAAGCTGTTGAATATAATATGAGGCGAGAATCAACCATATAAGAGTCAGTCAGCATCATGTGATGACTACAGGGCATTGATATTCACCTGTATCTACAGACTTCACTCTAACCATGACAATGAGCACTTTTATAATTCCATCCCACTGCTTATGAAAAGCGAATCTCTCCAGCAGCAGTTTGAGCTCACTTCATATGACCATAACGCCATATTTCCTCAGCAGCCCCTTATTGCATTGCAATAACTCATTGCATTACATATGAATGAGTTCTCAGAGCAACACATACTTGCATAGACAACTTTACACATATTTCACAACAGCAATTTCACTTTAATTTCATTTCACTTTTTGTTACATAACCCCATAACTTTATATCCGCCATTGATATGAGTAATGGATATAATTTGATAACCAATGAACAGACTATAAACTTTTAATTTTGTTGGAGTAAACACAAGCATCCAAAGCACTAAATCTCTGTAGCTGCTCTAGCCCCAGTGTGTAGTTACATTTTTCAGGAGATGCACATTTACGTGTTGAACATCTTGACATCTTTCTTGAGGAGATGTTTGTCTAGTAAATTCTCACAACTTTCAAAGATCGATGTATAAACTTTGGTAATAAAAGTGCAGCCTCCTGTACAAATCTGCTATAATCCCGATTGAATCATTTCATATTTTGTCAGGGTTGCATTAGTAAAAATGGTGAAGTTGACGGTGGAAGGTTTTTTATTTATTTATTTTATTTTATTTTTTTTTCACTGGGCTCAAATGTGTGGATTTTAAGTCAATGAGAGGAGAGTCAGCTTTTTTTGAATCACAAAAGCATTCTGGGGGGGAAAGTCTTTGTCAGAGCATGTGATAGTATATGGGGGAACTATTCTACCCAGGTTCCAGACAGTTAATTTCTGCCTTTGCCTGCATCTCATTTACTCAGAGCCAATATGACTATTTATGTGGAGAGCTGGGAAATGATAAATGATGGTGTGCTGCCTAATAAATATGAAATCCCTGGATCATTAGCTGGATTAAATTGAAGGAAAAAGTGCATAATCAGCCCATGGATGCACTGTAGTCAGGGAGCCGTCGATATTGCATCAGCTCACCGTGAGAGACGCAGAGATGTTTAAAGAGACAGCAGGAGAGCCAAGTGTAAAGGAGTAAAAGAAATCTGAAATGATTGATTCAGTAATGGACGGGAAGCTGGATGAACCAATTACAGAATATGGGTTTCTAGTTAACATTCAAATGGCTCCTATTGCCATGAACAGAGAGGTTGTTTCTCAACGTTTCTGATTGAGGAGGAGAAAAAAATCTGTGAAATTGATCAGTAGAATCGTACAAAGGTGAGAAGAGGGGAAACTGTGGTGATAAAAACATACTTTTCTGTGTTGTCAGAGTTAGTGTGCTGACATCGCCTTACATCCAGTGTTGTTCTTCTCCTTTAGCATGCAGCTAAGGCTAAGAGATGATGTGGAAGTGCTGCAGTGGGCCATCCCTCCAGCCCAATGACAGGCCAGTCGATGTGTTTAATCAACCGAAGACACGCAATAAGGAAACAGGCTCTGCATCAAATAAGTGCTGATACATTGATTCATCTCACCTTCAGCCATAACGGCAAATCTGCTTTGCCTGATCCGACAGAGCCACGCGCACACATACAGTTGTCACGACAAAAAGGAAGGACTGATAACCTGAAAGTAATTATATTGCAAAGGCTTCAATGCCGATGAATGTAAAGCTGTCGTGCGTTAATGCCGAGCTTCTTTAGATTTGTAAGCTGATGGCTGAATCATAAAGATGATGTATTATCTCTCCAAAGCCTTTGCTCTGCCTAATCTGCACTGCATCCTTATGGAACTGTAAAAATAAGCGGTGGAAAATGTCATTGTCTTTCATGGAACAGTAATTTTTCTAAACCAGATCTTTTTTTTAACCAAAAACAAAGTGTCGACTAAAGATTTTACAGAATGAAATGAAATGCATCTGACATTGATCCACGCGCACATAAACGTCCATCATATCAATATCACACTTTTACAGCATGAAAAAGGTATCTACTGTCTCTGCCACGGAAACTTTCACCAGAAGTAAACCTCATAAGTGTGGGAAATAGGTTTCATGTCATTTAGTCTTTCTCCTTACGCTCTGACACAAGCCCTCCTTCATATGAATAGTCCACAGAAGATAAACCCTGTTGAGTTTTCTCTCCTTCAGATTTCTTTGAGGATATGTTTTGTGAGATTACATTTCTTCTTACATTATCATTTTCCATCTGCTTGGTGTCCTTCCACTCCCAGTAATGGGGATGATGGAGGCACTGCTGCAACCCTCAAGGTTTCCTCATTCGTCCCACTGCCCCTCGACCCAGCCCAGCATCGTTAGCTCACCGCAGGCCTAATTGGACTGTGTCTAATAACTGCAGTCCCAGGGGTGTGCTCTAATGAATAGAGAATATAATTAATGCCATGGTGACGGCTATTGGCTCACAGGCCTCAGGCAGGACCTGCTCAGCACTCGACTTCTTCTCCAACTTGTCTTGTTCTGTCTTTCTCTGTCTCTCCATCCAGTCTAGTGAGCAGTCGGAGCATTGATAGCATTGTCTCCATTTACATTTCACCCACTGGGCTCTGCTCTTGAGTGATCATTGTTCTGCTAAAGCAACACATGCATAAACTCTAATCTGAGATAGCTGATTATGTGACGCCCTGAAATTGTGTGGCTTTGCATTGATGTTAATCCTGTTGTAAACAATGCTGTGGCTGTCTGCCTCACTGCTCCATGTGAGTGTTCTTCTCCTTTTTGTTCTATTTACAGGACTTCACGCTGTAAATTTTAAGCATGTTTGTGACTAATTATGGGTGGATGCTTGAGTCTGTGAGTGTGTGTGTGTGTGTGTGTGCGGTACCAGTGCTGTGTCAGCGTTACGTGTCAATTGGGCATCCAGGTGAATCCAACAAAAGACGAAGAAGTGAGCAGCCAGCTGCTCTGCCCCTCAGTGAGCGCTCCTATAGGCAGTCCATCTAGCAGTCCAACATTCTGTCACGCCTCACAGTAAGGTGCTAATGGATTCACCCTCAATCCTGCCCTTTCTCCTTTCTCTCTATGTCTCTTTCCTCCATCTGTCTGCCATCTGGTCCATCCTTCTAACTTCAGGCTTTTCCATGTACATTTTGATATCCAATCTCTCCTGCACTGCCTTCACTTACTGTCTCTCGTGTTCAGAGTGCGTGGTACAGGGGTTTGGCAGTCATGGTGCAACATGGTCCTGCAAGGAAAGAAAATATACTATTGTGTATTTTTTTCATTGGTTCATTCTGAAATATGTTTTTATTTTGGAAATATTATGAACTATAAAGCAATGCTAGGAATCTTAAAATGATGGTTTAGAAGGGCACAGACTTTGCGGCACACTACAGCCCCCCTGTGTTGACTCAATGTCACTGCACCTCACAGTTACAACTACAGTACTTCAGGCTTTGATTGACAGTTTCTTTAGCCAGGCGTGAGTCCAGGGTAAGCTCCTAATGAGCCTGCAGCAGGCAAGAAAACAAGAGAGGAGAAGGGGGTGAGAAGAGCTGGAAGGAGAGAGAGACAGTTGGCAGCGTAAAGAGCTGCAGTAAGTGAGAGTAAAAAAAAATACTGAAGTTATAACAAGGTGATGCACCATTGGGTCAGTTGACCTGGCATTTAACTAGTCTGGATTGTAAGACTTTGGCTGGGTTAGACAGCAAAACAGCATCTGCTCACTGTTAACGAGCATGTTAGAGATGGTTTTTTATATGTGCACGTGCCAGTGCTTCTGTGTGGTGGATTGTATGTCTTTGCATGTGTGTGTGTGTGTGTGTGTGTGGGGGGGGGTTTAGGTCATGTGTATTTGCTTAAGTGTTTGTCCACGGTTACCATGGTGTCAGATTTTCTTGACTGACAGATCATTATTGAACACAGACCCACATATTTATCTTACTGGCAGAGTAAAGCCAAACCATTATGTTAAAACCATTACAAGGAGACTAAATTCATGACACGCATTGCTTCTATGCCAGTTAACTGAAATAGCTATAAAAGGATTAAATTAAGTATGCATACATCCTGACTGACATGCTGCATTATGTTTATCATTCCATGAAAGGGTTTTTGCCTTTGCGATGTATTTATGTGGGATAGTAATAATGGCTTTGTTGAAATAAAATGAAGATGACTTTCAGTTTTTTGCACATATGTGTGAACTAGTGTGTGCGTGTGTATGTGTGACAGAATGATGATAACATAAAAGCTACCATTCAACATGTTAACATTACAACACACTACACTCCACTGCACTGACCTTGGCTGTAATTACAGCAGGACCTTTTCTTTTATGCATTGGTCACTGGGACAGAGGAATTAAATGTCAACCCAGCCTGAGGAGGAGGTACTGCACTGTATCTGATTGGAAGCTGTCCAAGATGTCCGGTATGTAGTGTTACAAGAGCCCTAGATTCACCATGTTCATGCACACACACACCACACACGCGCACACACACACACACCCAAACAAGCACTTGGAAACATGTCAGGAACAGTAAAACCCTCCACTGAAATAGATACTAATGGAGTTCTATGGGAATCTATTTAATGGCACAGCAAACAGAAAAAAACATTGGAAACACACACACATACTCTTATTCATGCAGACAGGCACGGAGCACGTACATATACAAGTATAAAAAAAACTATACCCACACTCTCGCACACAAGCACACAGAAACTCTTGTCACTAACAGTACAGAAGACAGAGGGATTGATAGTATTCACATTTGGAGGGGAAATAGAGCATGTGGTGACAGCAGAGTTGTAGGAGCATCCAGAGGGAGTCAGTGGTGTGCAGCAGAGAGGAACAGCTTTGAGTCAAGGTTTCTTCGAGTCAAAGTAGGGGAAACACAACACCAGGGTTTTGTAAAGATTTTTCTCCTCAAAAAAATTATTGGTTTTGCTCTGTGATCCCCCTACTACATTCAAGTACCACTTTGAGGAGCTTGACATTGGTACTGGTAGTTAAATGTCAATTGTACATTATATATATATATATATATATATATATATATATATATATACATACACACACACACACACACACAGTCAAGTCCATAATTAATCATACCCCTGGCAAATTTTGACTTGAAGTTACTTTTATTCAACCAGCAAGTTATTTTTCACACGTTTCTAGGACAAAGCATGACAACACAGGATGACGATGAATGGAGGGAGTACATGTCCAAAGTGCCATTTTTTGACTAAAACAAATAGTTGAATTAAATTAAATTAAATTACCCTTCTGTTCGAGCCGCATTACTGTATATGGAAGAGTAAGATATAAAGAGGCCAGTTTAGAGGTGGAGAGTAATATGTGCCTTGTGCTGCTTCCCACTGCAGGCACCAATAATGAGGTATAGTATGTTGTCTTGAGAAACGTTTTAGTTCTTTTGTTTTAAATTTCAACTACTTCTAAGTGCTATTAATCTACACTCACAAAGGGCTTCACAATGCTAGACAAGGCAAGTGAAGACTAGCAGCTCCACCTACAATTAGGTGGCTAGTTACAATTGTTTTCTCAAACAAGCAACAACTTATGTTAAAACAGGATTGGAATTACAATTACTATTCATCTGCTGGACATCACAGAAATATAATCTGTGTATACCTGTTAGTTATACCTGATTGTGACTAAATAGTACGCTGTTATTAGACCTAGAAACACTTAACTTTGTATTGATTAACAAAGCACTGATCATAAAACCTGAAAAACTGCTACACTTTCCAGTCAATCACACATAAAGCTTTTATGGCTGGTTTTTAAGCTAGGTTTGAAGAATTGTTTCAGCTATATAGAACTAATCACACTTTATGTAATGGCCTACTGTGGATCTTTGCTTTACATCAACCAAACAATCTTTATTCATAAAATGAATACTCGCTGGTAAAAAACTATGTCTTCTAATGTGTTTAGATGTCTTTAAAATTATATATAGAACATAAACAGTAACACACTAAGAAATAACTGACTTTGATTGTGAGTACTATCAGCCCGATAGATCACACTGCAGGAATTACCCTGCTTCCCTTCAGCTTTTTTTCTACTTCACATTTCAGGAAAAAAAAATTTGTGGAGAAGGTAGATAAACCTACATATTTATAAAAGCTATGAGATGAGAGATTAGGAGATTAGCATCATAATATAATCCTCTCACCTACTTCGCTGAGTTTAACTGTGAACGCCTGTGAGTGAAGAGAAACATGAAGGAGGAAGAGGAGAAATGAAGTAAGAATAAGACAAGGTGGGGGGGTGAAAAACAAATAGATTTATCAATCCTTTTTTTTTCTTCATTTTTTGTGCTTTGTGTTTGGGTCACTTTCCTTCTCCAGTCAATAAAACATATGCTTCCACACTGAACAAGCTAAAAGGCAACACGCTCCAAATTTACTGAGTTTGTATAACAGCAGCTACTGGTGATTTGAGTGATAAGAAAACTATATCTAAGATATGCACAAGGCCTATTAAAAAGAGAAGAAACCGGAGAGTTGGAGGATCACAGAGCAGGTGCTGAGGATGTAGCTCTGCTTAGATGTGAGTCACAGGCACTTATTGAATAACTGATTGTCCCAGTACAGTTATAAACTGCACTGATGCTCACTGAATCCCTGAAAGCAGGACTGGATTACTGATGAGTAGATGGTGATGCACTGTATATGTGTGAGTTCAGAGTAGCCGACCGTTTTCCCCCTTCACATTGGGGGATGGTTGACACTGCACATGTTTCCACTCTTGACTATGTGGCTACTAAGTACAGTGTTTTGTCTGTGTTTCATGTTGTGTTTTGGTCATTTTTTGGGATCTGGTGTTATCTTTACACATATGTATTTACATATATTTACAAATAATACATATATTTACAAATAATTGTATGTATTTTTGGATGGTCTTGTTCTTTCCTTGTGGTTAAAAATGGTTTTTTCACTAACACCACCTGGCACACTCACGATCCTTTTAAAAATACAATTTAAATTGAAAAATTTAAATGTTGTAAGTAACTATTGTCTATTTTTATTAAGTTTACATTTACATTATACAATTTGATAGTTTTTCTTCTACTTAATCAATTAGTTTAATGGTAAATATTGTTGAATTATGTGTTTTTTGAATCCTCAGTTATCCATGAAAAAGCATTTCGACCCATATTTAAATACAATGTTTTACTTATATTCAATATAACCTTAAATAAGCAAGGTATACGTATATTACCTTGGCTGTTTTACACACATTCTCTCACTTACCTTCTCCACCTTAAAAATCAATATCAATTTCTAGAAATGAGATGCAGCGGCTTTGGAGTGCTCATTAATAGCAACAATGCCAGACTCCAGGGAGGATCTGCAGAATGCCTCATATCTACAAATGAACTAGATGCACATTACACATGTTTTTTCTGTATACTTTTATCTGTAACACAGACAATCTCGCATGAACATAACCGCCAAGGACCTATGCACCGATGACAAATACATGTATATTGTCCCTCCTCCCCTCCCAGCTTTTACTGTCACGCAACAACAACATGCTCCTGCTGCCTAGCAACACCTCTTCACTGGAGGGCAAAAAGTACTTAATTGTTTTCCTGCCATTCACAGCAGCTGTATCAAGGTCCGTGCCTCTAAAGGTAGATGAAGGCTCCTTTCTCTTTTCCCTCCTTGTGTTCGTTCGTGAACCTTTGTGGGCATGTGAAATGACAACATGTACTGAATGAACCCGACATTATGGACCGCCGAACACAGAGAGATGCAGATTATCTATGGTCTCCACACAGTTTCTCCAGCTGACCTTGGTCTGCTGCATCTCTTGGACATTTGTAGGATTCTGGGATATTTTAAAGAAAAACCAAAAAAACATATAAAAAATTATAACCCAGTGGGAAAAGTCAGTCATTGCAAATCACTGTTACAATTTAAGTGTCCAGTCATTTAACACCATCTGACCATGTCCTACTTAGCTCCAACTCGGCGGTAGATCAATAAAATGTCACCTTCAACCTGAAGTGTGGTCTCTAATACCAACCCTGAGGACAGTGTATCTTTAGCTCAACCACTGGCTGGTGGTTCTCGTTCTCTCTCACACGCTTTTTATTTTTCACGACCTTTCATCCCCTGCAATGACATTAGTGGTTTTGAAGCATCGTTCTCATCCTCCCATTCTTTACACCTCACTGCCTTCTCTGAAGAGAGTCCAGCTGGCGTATGTATTCTTACCGTAATGAGTGTCGTGGCAAGGTTGAGTAAGGGTTATTCCACCAGGAAAACAACATGCATCCAGCAAAGTCACACATATGCTAACATTATGCAGAGACACACAAACAAAAGAAAGACCTGACGTATCAAAGAGGTCACTGGACTCGGAGGCACTTACATGCGTAAACCAGTGATGGCATAATGATCAGAGCACATGAAATGAATTCTACACCATTTCTAAACCTTTAATATAGCACTTTCAGCCTTTTAGGTTTGAATGCACCTTATCTTCTCTCTGCTCCCTGTCACTTTTTTACTCGTTTTAGTCCGCCGTTGAATGAAACTGGTGTCTCTGATAATGGTGATCAGTGTCAGAGTCTTTCACCTTCATTTTAAGGGAGAGTTATTATTCATTTATAGAGGCTGAAGGACAGTGTGTGACTTATACAGCCGTTACCACTGCATTAGTGAGTCGATGTCAACAGGCAATCAACTTGAATGTATGAGCAAAACAATGCAAGAAATTAAGTTGAGAGGCATGTTTGTGATGCATTTTGGATCAATAAAGCAGTAGCGTAGCAGTCTGGAAGAAACATTTTTAATAATAAAAGTATTTATCCTGCTGCCCATTTTGTAAACACTATTATGCTGATTAATGAGAATGTGTGTTGTCAGAGTAGTACAGAAGATCAAAGAGAATTGCAACGTGTAATGTGTAAAAGTCATGGAAATATTCTTATGATTTATGTAATTCCCAAGCCAAATAAGTTAAAGATGGCTTGACTTTACCCACAAATTCTCTTTATAAAATATTAATCAGAATAAACACACCAATTACAGTTTTGTAAAAAGCATTAACCTTTTCTATCTGTCTTACACACATACCTGCAGCACATTACGCAATGATTAAAGGCCATTGTTTTCGCTCTTGCAATCCAAGTTAATTGACTGAATCTTTCCACTATGAATAGTATAATTGGTGCTTTGAGAGCTAATTACGAAACAGAAACCCCCCCAAAATGGTTTAGCCCTGAAAGTGGTTAGATTAATAGATTTTTCTCCCTCAAAGGACTCCCCCCCGATGCTGCTTTTGTAAATTAAAACCATGTAGTTATTGTTTTGCGTCATTTGAGTAAACTATGTGCCAGAACTCAAACATGCTGGAAGCGTTTGTCGGAGCTGTCAGTGAATATGACTGAAGTTGACTAATATTAGCCTTAATGGATTTGTGGGCTGGGATGATTTAGGGTTTAGACAAATGATTGATGGTGTTTTCCGCAGTCTATGATATGTTAGAAAAGAAGCACATCACAGGAAACCCTATGAACAAGGAGGATTTTTGAAGACCGTTTTGCACAGGGGAGAGATAAAGATCATGACAAAATGAAAACCCTGAGGATGCCATTAAAACCTTAGATCTATACAGTGAACTAAACATTTTATTGTACTTTATTTTTAGATTTGTATAAATTTGTATTTTATTATATTGTGCAGCCTTCAACTCAGGATTGGATTAAAAGGTTTAATGAACAGGTAATGACAGTTGGCTGTGGAGGAGATGCCATGACTGGAGCCGGTACCAAGGATGTAGCACGCTCTACCAATAGAGAAGGAGGTCAACATGTACATGTAATTAGTTAAGGTCTAAACAGAAGGAGGAAAGTACCGCAAGAGTGACAGGTGAGTTGTGCAAGCACAAGTACTCTCAAGTACTAATAGCACAACAAATTGTGCTTCATGGGGAAAGAGATAAGTCCAAAAGAAGTCCAAAAACTCAAAGCTAGAGAAGTCAAAGTCTGAAAATCTTCCAGAAAACGCAAAATATAAAAATCCTCCTCATAAAATCCTTTATCTTCTTACATAAGGAAACATTAACTACAAAAATCCAAAGACAGATAGCCTGCTATAATAATTCCGGTCTGATGTCCAGAATCGGCTGGTCCGGCGTCAACAGAAAACAAGTTTGCAAGTCAGAGGAGTGATTCAGGTGAGTTCAACAGTAGCTGGAGTCAGGAGCCTGCAGGTGAACAACAGGTCTCTTTAGGAAAGTCCAAAACAGGCTGAGAGCTGGATGGAGTGTTACTGCGTGATGAAGTAGCTTTTGCCATCAAAAAGACAGGTAGATGGGCCTTTTACACAATCCCTCCATAGATGTTATCACTTACCTGATTACCAGCAGACAGAAAGACAGGCAGGAAGCAAGAAAGACGCCAGCCAGGGAATGTCAAAAGAAGAGGGATCCATAAATAAACAGATCCACACAATTTCATCACAGAAATGTTTAAACTACAGAAGTAGTATGAGTCAAAGTGGAAAGAACTAAATTCATCATTCCTATTAAACATTACTAATTCTAAATAAAGACCACAGTACGTACTGCTTTTCTCTCTTTCTTTTTTAAAGTTTTACACAGCTTTTTTAATGCGTACAGCACTTTGGTCAGCCCTGTGCTGTGGTAAAAATGTACTTTATGAATAAAGTGGGATGGTATGGTAATACTCGAAAGCATGCCGAAACTTGACAGCCGTCTTGAACTCAGTAAAAAAAATTGATAATTCCGCCATCCCATTATGAAAAAGTAAAAGCTTCTGATTTATTTATGGTAGTGGATACAAGCAAAAGCAATTTTTGGTGGCTATAAGAAAGTCATTGTTCTGAATAATATGTACATGGCTGACCCTAAGAAACACTCTCACTCTACATCTGAATTAAATAAAGTAAGAATGTAATAGGACCCAACAATTAATTGACTTCAATCAATGTTTTCCTCTGACAATGTAATAGAATGCAATTTTAAAGTAGCTTTTTAAAAAATATTTGTTTATGCTGCAGATTCTAAACAATCGGAGATTGTAAACGCTTTTGCCCATGGATTTCACAAGATCTGCACATGATGAAAGTTTGAGAAACAAATAAGTCTATCATCATTATCTCATGTCTAGCAATATTTGGAAGAGGCCACAGCAATCTCTGTCAAACTTTACCATTTCTATCCATGATCAACAAGCAGTACTAAAAACAAAATTGCAATACAGAAATGTGAATGTAAGACATTTTTCCAAGTATATCCATTCCACTGTCCACAGAGATTACTGCCAAGATTATATTTGCCCCAGATATAAAATGTCCATGTTAACAGATAACTAATAAATTAAGCATGCAAACATAGCTAGCAGCATCATATAAACATCTGTCAGACAATGATATATCAATTTTTATACCTGATTACTTTGGATCACAAAATACTGCCATAAAACCTGATTTGACTCATTAAGTCTCCATAAAAATATGCCCAGTAAACAATAATAGATTTTAGGGCATAAAGAATGGAGATAACTATCAGTTTGCATTGCAGCATGAATTATTTATTACACTGGTGTTAAACACTCTTTACATCTTAATAGTTGATTTTTAATTACAAAATTGCAGTTGTTGTCCCAGTGTCACCCAGACATCAGAGCATCGGTACCAAACAGCCACTGAGCTGATACCGGATCAACATGACTGCAGGGATACATATTTACAGTGTTGTGTGTACAAATGAGATTTGACTTCTATTGTTTTGCATCAGCAACTGAAATATATATAGTGGCCATTAGTTGCTGGATTCAGTTGTATTACTGTATGTAAGTTGACGTAGGGGTGAGTGAGAGTCTAAGTGTGTGTGTGTGCATTGTACTGTTATAACTGTTTCAGGAATAGCTTATGACTCCAGGCAAAAATATGACAGATGCAGGTGTGACGGTAGAGTTTATCTGCCTCCAATGTTGAAATAAGTATTTTTTATTGTCACTGTTTTACTTTTCATGTGGGAGACTTGGCTCCCTGTCGCACTGAAGACATCAGACAGAAGTCTGACACAGGTGTGGTTCTCCTACGTGGCTTTTTAGATGGTGTTCCCTTGCAAGGTAATGCAGTTTGACTTCCACTCATCCGCTGGCCACCCTGAAGCACATAGAGTTCAAACCTATGTTCAAACTGACAACACTGTGTCAGAAACAAAAAGACCTGTGTCGGCACATCAAAACCAGGCAAGTTCCACACCTCTCTATCCACAGCTAATACTCGTTCAGTGATTAAAACTATTTACTCCTTTTGTTAAAAGAATCATTAACTAGTCAGAGATTTGTAGACAGGCAGCTTATCCTCATCATATGGCGGCTGGTGAGATTCACTGAAACTAGGGGAAACAGCTGCAATACACCTTGAAGCTTACTAATTAACATGTTGTATCTAAAGGCAAAGTGGAAAAATAGCTTTCACTGCTACTATTTTGAAAACAATTTTTCTTTGTGCACAAATTCTTTGCAGTGTGTTGCAGTGCTTTAAATGAATTCTCCTCTGCTGTCCTGACATCTTCTCTGTGCCAGAAAAGTCAAACTCTCAAATGTCAAAGTCAAATTCTTCTGATTAGGACTACACAAAACAATATAACTCCATTTCCAAACAGAAACACAATATCACAATGAATGAAATGAAAAAGCACTGTCAGGTCATAAGGTGATCGAATTGTGTAATTAAACAGGTGAACAGCAAACTTCGGATGATAAAACAACTGTGACTTTGTAACAAACCTGATTCTATACACTGCTCTTTTAAAATTGTTGGATCTCTCACTGGATAACCCTACAAAGTCTTGACCTTAATATGTGAAGTGACTGAACTCACAAAGTCACTGCCAGCTAAAACTTTGAATTACTTTTATTATTACTGGTAGGAGGGGACATTTTATGTTATCACACTGCTGACAGTGACCTGTGTCTAAGAACTATAAATCATTGATTTGATCATAAAAACATCAACTCCTGGAACCCAGGGAGAACTTTAGCACATTAATAAGGCTAATTTCTCTGGGACTTCATCATCATATATTTGAATGGTATTACATTTTTTGTGGCTGCAGGGGTGTCAATCATAATACTGCATTACATAAAGCATGATGAGACTAATAAGATCCTGGTTAACTATGACACCTATGTGCCTCAGTGCATGTGTGACTTAATCAGCCAGAGCAGGTCCATCTTTTCAGCCCAGTTCACCTGAAATTGTTTGTCCATTCGGAATCTGAACCCAAAGTCTGCATGTGGCCAGATGTCTTGAATTAGTTTGCTGCATTCTGCATGCAGAAGTAGGTAAAAAAGTCATTTAGGTTTATTGCCACAGTAGTGTCTCTTCTTACCACGTCTGAATCATTTGACTCATTTCCCTTTACCTCCCAAGACAACTGCCTCATCGTGTGCAAACTCGAGTTGTAATTAAAATGAATTACAGCTGATTGTCTATTACTTAAGCCTAAATACTGGTACTTTAAACTCAGTGTCAGTATATTCTATTTGTGAGAGGAATCGCTTAAATGCCATTTAATAGATATACAACTGTGAAAAGACTTTGGTCTTATACGTAGAACTATAGATAGAAGACTGAGCCCCCAGTCATGATACATGTAGAAACTGTACTCATTTAAAGAGACAAAGACAACTAACTTTTTCTTGCTGAGACCTAAATATACAAAATTTCTCTCCACCCACAGTCAGTGCTTCTTTTATGGTAACCTGACATGCAGCAAGTGCTGCGTGGCATTTTCTTCTTGACACTAAAAGACAGAGGGCACGTTGAAGTGCACAATTAAAGCAGCACTTTTAAAACAACTGTACAACATTTGGAATGAAAATGAATTACATTAAAATGTCAGAGACGGAGACAGAAAAGGGGGAAGAGAGAGAAGCAAGTTATTTAACACTGCCCACTCACTGACTGAGAGAAGACCATTAATTCTCTCCATCCAATTAAGCGAGACTTTAAACCCATCAGCACACTTGAATCTGCCAGGGGGCTTGTGAACACTGAATGTGCCTAACATACATTTATACATAATTGTTCCATTTAGACATTAAAGACTTTTTTTCCAGTTGTAAGTTATTGTACATATGCAATGAAATATAATTGTTAAATATACAAATATTAATAAAAATGTTAAATATACCGGACGCTGTGATTGAAGCTCCTCTGTACACTTAATACAATAGTGCCCATATTCTGCATAGCTTCTTCATAGACATTTACAAGAGATACAATTTATTTAGGCGTAACAAACAAAGAGTCAGCATGTTTGCATAATTAAATACTTAGCATTTCAAATTCCATTTGAAAAGTAAACATTTCATTTAAACAAGACACCCGGAGGCTATTCATCATAAAATATTACAGAAGCAGTTTGTGCATAATACAGTATTCTGTGTCCTGATTTTAACATCTTTTAACACTAACTGCACAATGTTGTGAAAAAAGAAAAAAAGTTCTGTACTATGTGTGAAAACTGTACATTCATATACTATTAATCCACAGTGCTTCAGAAATAGCATTATTTTATTCTATTTTTCCACCACTTTGTGTCCACTTGGGCCACTTCCAGAGTGGACACAAAGCAAGTTGCTTCAACAGTCTGTCACTATGCATGAGTGCAATCTAATGGAAAAGGTGA
The DNA here is from genome assembly GCA_032270685.1 of Microctenopoma stevenorrisi. Taxonomy (NCBI): domain Eukaryota; kingdom Metazoa; phylum Chordata; class Actinopteri; order Anabantiformes; family Anabantidae; genus Microctenopoma; species Microctenopoma stevenorrisi. The sequence continues at coordinate 8,067,422 of JAUMTR010000002.1, read as the reverse complement.
ATATTACACTTCGGCATAATATTGATATGCAATTAAGGTGCTGGAGAACCTGAGGAAAGGTAAACCAGGATGGGATCTTTTTTGTCTGGCAGGGTGTTGGGTTAAATATTGATGCCCTCAGGCCACAGTTTGGCTGACTGTAATGTTGCTATGTTTAGGTTATACTGTTGTGGCCAGAGCTTTGTGTACAGACAGTCCCTGGTGTGTCAGTTAACCTGTGTTGTGGTGTCAGTCAGTGTAATCAGATACTGAAGACTTTTTGTTCTTTGTCAGCATCAGCTGCCTCAGGGTGATGGAGCCTGTTGTTTGATTGCCGAGGGTTTAATGCACTTGTCAATCACCAAACCTGCAGGTGTGCTAAAGTCAAACTCAAGCCATCTAGTTTACTTTGTAGAATTTCATCAGTGTGTAGAAAAATATATTTCACATTTCCAAGCACTGCATAGTTCCCTCTGTACTAAAACGTTTGGATCAAGGAAATGACAAATTCAATTCCCATTGGCAAAATTATCCAGGGAATTGTTTGAATTAAATTAGTTGTTTGTTGGAGCACCAAAGATGGAGGCCATTTGTTAATTGTAATTTCCTAGTTTATGTCCCTTCAAGGGTTCTATTTCTAGAAAAAGGTTTTTTTTTTCAATTGACGGAATAGACATTTTCTACTTTCTACGCTATAGCACTCCTGAGGTAGCTGTGAGTGGTCAATGATTTCCCGAGGAATCATTGTGAAAGACATCACAGCTTTACTCCAAGTCTGGCCTTTTGTTCTCTTAATCTAAAGGAGAATGAATACAGCTAGTTCAGTTTGAAAGATGAGGTCATTAAAGGAGACAGGACTTTCATGTAACAATCTCAAACCTGAGATAACGCTTCACAGTTTCAAACCTAATTTTCCTGGTCACATCTTCCCATCACCACTGTAATTTTCATCCCTAAATTTAACATTCCCATCGTAACACCTGTCTGAACTCCAGTATATGACATAGTGAATAATTTCTGCTCCTTGACAAAATGCCTGACACTTAAATTATTTCTGCATGGCAAGGCTGGTTACGCATTATGCAAGAAATCATCATGAAATGAGACAGATGTGAAACTGACAAGGTTACTCGCTCTGAGAGGCATTACTTAAATGAATAAGTAAACAGCAAAGAGAGCTGTGCTGTTCGGTCATATGTAAATATATTTGTAGGTATGATACATATCTTTATAACATGCACTATGCACAGAGAGATCAGGAGCCTGTGGCTCAATAGCCATAAATTACACAAACAGAAACACACCAACACAAAATGTATGTTTTTACTGAGTGTCAAAGCGTAAAGATTTACTCGTATTGTGAAAACAGGCTCTTTTTAGTTTGGTACACAATAATTACATGGAGTTTTGTTGGCTTGCAAACTCCAGAAATTACACGTCTGATGACAAAAATGATGATGTTCAACAGAATAACACACATGTGGTAGTAAGATGACTTGAATTGTCAGCAATCAAAGAAAAGAAAATCAAAATCACAGACACATACATCATAGTTAATCTAAAGTGCGAGAAAGGTGATCATTCTACTATAATATAAATTTTAGAGCTGTGTTGGATTGAATTAGATAAAACAGGTGCATGTTTAAACACTGTACCTTGGTTGGAACAGAAATCTTCTGTGTATATCCCTTAGTGGAGATGAATGGTATAAACAGAACTGCACAGTACGTCTTTTGGTTGCCAGGCAACTTCACTGTTAAAAAACGATGCCAGGAAGACACTAAAACCTTTAATAATACAAAGTATGTCAAGTTCGAACTCATGTCCTTGGGACACATTGGCAACATCAATTCAACTTCAAAGAGAACAGGAGGACACAGAAGGATCTGTTTGTAATTTGAGCAGCACCTTTCTGGTTAAGCTGGGTGCAGATGATTACACTTCAACAAAAGTACACTTTATGTGTGACAAAATTACTTTAAGTCCACTGGCTTTTTGGTCCTTTTTGTTGCTTGGCCATGTTATGCTTAATGTAGGTTTTATATTTTACTCTGGGACTTCAGCGATCAAGTTAAAAAAGTGCAAATTCACGTTACAATGTATTTTTATGCGACAGCTTTTCTGGCTTGTTTGAGCTCGTTCCACACCCCACTCTGTTCTGAAAGGCCAGCTCAACCTGTGCAGTATGTATCAGTACCAGCTGTGAAACCAGTCTTCTGTGATGTGCTGCAAACTGATTAAAAACTTTCTCTAAGTCCGATTCTCGCTTTTATTGGAAAAAGGGTAAATTCTCTTTCATAGCAAAAACAAAAAAATGCTTCCTGTGCGAAGTTGTCAGAAAGCAGGCGGAGAAAATCAGCACAGACCCCTCACACCCTAAACACAACCTCTTCCAGCTTCTCCCCTCTGGCAAACGCTACAGAGCTACGTTTGCTAGAACCACCAGCACAAGAACAGTTTCTTACCTCAGGCAATATCACTCATGAACAACTGATTGCTGCTGCTATATGAACACAAACTGCACACAACTCAGCACACTGTACACACACACACACACACGCCATCTTTCTGTCTTGTTAATATTTGTCTGTAATTTGTCTTTAATTTATTGTTTTTCATGTACTTGTTTTCTGTCTGTACTATCCTAGAGAAGCTTCAAACGACCACGAGCAAATTCCTTGTATGTATGTATGTAATGTCAAATACCCTGCTTCACCTTGTTATATACTGTATGCAACATCAAACCATGAAATGCATAAGGAATAAGGCAAGGAGTGCTGTTCTACTGTAAATCAGCAGGGCTGCAATGTGGTCGAAGGCATCACAGCCTGTTGTTATTCAGCAAAGCAGCCTGACCTCGAGTGTGATACAGCTTCTTATACAGTTCAACAAATACCATTTATTACGGACAGTAATAAGCAACAACACATTGTGATTTGTTTGTTCAGTTAATCAGTTACTTGGTTCTGCAACACAAACAGTTCTGCAGCTGGATCGGCAACTTTCCTGTTGCTATGCAACGCAATGAGCGTATTCCTACACACTACTTACTTCATAGCAAGTCTTGGCCCTCTAATTTCAGTAATGTACATTTATTTGTATGTTTTTCATCTGATTTTGGTTCATCTTGCAAGTCAAACACGTTTTTTGTGCAGAATATCTATTTTTAATATATTAAAAAACCATCATGTTCTGTGAGTAGTTATCTCACATGTGTCCAGGAGGCTGGCGGATTAGGTTATAGAAACACCCAAGTATCCTGACCTCTTTCATCACCTCATTCGCTCTCTCTGATAACGTTAATAATAATAATTTAACTTATATGTTTTGGTTTTTTTTAAAACATCAAAACTGTGCGACCAAAGCCTGCCCACAAGACCGAGGTTACAGCTCCAGACCAGGAAATTCAACTGGAAACTCACTGCAATGCTTGTGTTTTTTTTTACAGGAGGAGCAGTTTTTTGTCATGGACAACGCTAATTAAGAAGCTAAATCCTTAAAACTTTCCACAGAAGAACCCCAAACAGGACAGGTAATATGGATTTAATACATTTTCTTGATAAAGTGAGAAAACAAACACACAGTTAGAGGAAAAATGCTAACTGCTACTTGTCTTACAATGATTGGTGTAACTGTTGTCAGAAACCAGTCGCACAATTTCAGTTCATTTAATGACGAATTTGTGTCAAAAAATAAAACCCTTTTGTGTGATTGATATTGAGGTAGATGTGTGGTTTTATAGTGAAACCAAAGTTCGTCTATTATCGTTAAGTCAGTGTCTTATTGTCAGTGACACTTTATGCTTCATGTGCAAAAGAGAGAGAGAGGTGTTCTGTTGACGGAGGACTATGTTTAAGTTATATTGCTTTCTTTTGAAGAATGAAGAGCTTTTGGAGAGAAGTTTATTATACTATACTACACTATACTATACTATACTATAAGCTGCAGAGAGAAGCTGTGTCATGTGAGTCTCGGTGGGCAAAGGGTAAACATTATACTTGTATTACAAGACTTCTTTCGATGATCAAGATACAATTGTATGCTCTTCTTGCAAAACATATGGAAACAGTTCCAAACATTGGGAATCGGTAGTAATGATGTTAAACAAGGTGTTTTACATTTTTCCAGAAAAACGTATAATATAATACTAATCTGCTTCTGGTTTGTGCTGCCTGCTTTTCTCGTTGCATCTCAATCACCCTCTTGTAATTGGGCTTAGTGAGTCATGTGAACCATCATGAATCATATGGCAGCAACAATTACATGTATTTTCTAAGACCAAATTGTATCTTTCAACATGACATAAACTGTATTTTAAAGTCCTTTTCTTAAACCTATATGGTTTTCCGCTGTGAAAATCACAGCGGCATCAGAACCCTGTTTCCTCCTGTCTCAAAGTCTGCCATCCCATGTTTCATTGCTTAATGTAAATTCCATGCTGGGACACATGGCTACCTCGTTTCCACACAAGTCGGTTTCTAATAATCTAGACCACTGGTCATGTCATTATTTTGACATTCTTAAACACAATGCATACAGCTCCGCTCTTCATCCTTTCTCTTTCTGGCTGTCTTCTCTTGTGGCAAAGCTCAGTGACGCCAAGTGCTTGTGTTGCCATGTGTAAATGAAAGAAATGTTTCTATTTTATGCTGAGCACAAGCTATCCAACCTATTGTAGATGAGACGTGAGATTTCCATCTGCCAAATACTTCAGACTGTTGGGATGACAAGCATAGCAGCTAGCTCTGTTTTAATGTTCTCTGGGGACAGACGCAACCTTAGCTGAACCTCAAACTTAAAGAGAAAGGATCTAAAGCACTGGAGTATGATCTGGTTCATATTGGACTAGAATTACCTGGAGATCTCCCACATACAAGGTGTGTCTTTGAGCAAGACACTCACTCTCAGAGGAATAATGGTTCTTAAATGGGTCTTCAGACAGTAAAAAGGTAAAGAAACTTTTTATATATTTATGTTACTTTGGGCCTTTTCTACAACAAATGTTTTTTGAAGAAATAAAGGTTTCTTATTCGTAGCTATCTATGTTTATTGGTAGACATTGGCATTGGCAAGTGTTCATTCATTAGAACTAGGGTGTAAATTTTAGTGTTTGTGTGGAGCAGGGGGTGGTGAGACCTCTGAATATTCAGATAATAATACAAATACCTAAATGCTTGAAATTATTCATGCAAAAGGTTTGCTTGTGAGAATCTTTTGGTACATTTTAATTATTCCTTTTTGAAATGTTAGGAGACCTTTTGGCTCTTTCAATTATTTACTGAAGTTTTATTTTTCAAACAATGAATTTATTAATTGACAAACTAAATTCTCTGTCTATTATTATATTGTTTATTTGACTAATTAGTAGTTGGTTTAATAGTTTTAGTATTACATTCAAGTGTATCTTTGTACATAGTTTAGCATTGCTTGACTTGCCCATAAAATGTTCTTTAAATGGGTTGAAAAAGTGTTAAAAAATTGTAATGCCATGTTTTGATAGGACTACTGTGTATGAATAACCTGTATCGGGCAGCTAAAGAAACATTTCACATTTTAATAAAAAAAAACTAAACTTGGAAAGTGTTAACTATGCTAAGGGTGGAAATGCCATTATTATTTCTTGGTTTGATAATAAATGTCAATAAACCCCTAATATGTGTGATTTATTTTACCCTAATCAAGATATTAAAACTTAAAATACATTTTAATTTGAAAGAACAAAATTTGAACCTAACAAAATGTCTATTTAAAGAACAATGCATTAACAGGTACTTTGTGGCACCAAAGTGACTTGAGTCCCTTTCGTTGGTGTTTATCAAAATTATATTTTTATTCAGACCAACTTGAATTTAACAAATTTAGCAAATTCTATTTATAGGACATAGCTTATTTAGCATAAGTGAAAATTGTGATAGTATTATCTCAGCCTGAAAAAAACAGCCTGAAACAACCAGCTTGTAGTTTTGTCTGCTATGGTACAGCACAAACAACCTTGTTTATATCCAAGGAAAGGAATACCAGTGGGATGTGTAACTAATTATAAGCAGAAGTTAACATCTATAGGTGAGTAACTCTATTTCCTTGTGTTGTTGTGTTGTTCAATGGAAATAAGATGCAGCACAGTTCAGTTCATACAACTTCACACAAACTAGTTCATTTCTCTGACATCACACGGGTACTGATGTAGACCATTTGGTTCTGAGTGCCTCTAAAATGCAGTTGAACTACTCTCATAGGGTCCCTTAATGCCCAACATAGACACACATTCAGTGAACAATGGCAGGGGAGTAAGATGAAGAAGCTGTATAGAATATATGATGCACATTGTGTGAACCAAGCCTTTGTTGCTCACCCTGTGTGCTAACAAGGCTCACAATATTTTGTTGGAAGTGGATTCAGTTCACTGCTCATTGAAAAAATTAGCACATTCATGCACAACATTGCTCACTGCATTTAGGCGTCACAGATTTATTTCTAGCTAAAAGTGCAGTATTCAGTATTCAGCTTGCCAGAAATACAAACCAAGCTTAGTAACAAACCAGCAGACGCTATGTATCCATTCATCTTGTCATTGCTACTGGTCATCATGGACTATGTGATACACAAAAGGACATACATGATGTTATTAATCACCAGGTATTTTACACACCAGCAAAGCTGTTATCAGGGTGACAAGAACTCTGTTTGGTATTCTGCTGCTTCTAAATGAGGCTTCCATGTGTATGTTGATGCTAATTTATAATTATTCAATACTACACAGAGCACCGAGTGGCACACCTGTTTTATTCTGTTTAAAACATGCAATCATACACACAGCCACATATAGACACACGCCATCTGGCTCTGACACTTCCCCCAGACCACAGGGGAGCAGAGAAATATGGATCTGATTTATGTGTATGGTCCAAACAGAGCAGCACCACCAACCTCAGAGATTCTCAAAACACTCATGCAGTCGTCATTTTGCTGTCAAGCACGTCTATGTTAGAATAAGAATTCCCATTGATGCAGATAGCTTGTCAATTAGTGGACATCTGCTATGGTTTATTATAGTTTTTAAGTTGCAGCAACAAAAGGTTAGATGAAACTCCATATTTTCGGAGCTGGTTGACAATTTTACTTCAGTAAAAACCCAAAAGACAGCTGTCATTTGGGCTTTTCTCTATGGATCTAAATAGTCCCTGTGACCCTGAGGCCAAATTGATTTAAATGTCAGTAAATAAATGTCAGCATGTGTCTGTTGCCTGTAAGAGCAAAGTTTAGAGATAAAATACATGAATTATCTGTGCTCAGTTACATGAGTCAATATATAATTCATTAATTATATCGGCTTGTAAAAATTAAAACCAGTGCCAGGACTAACAACACATCACCCATGTGTTTATGCAGGTGCATGTGAATCTTCTTGAACAGAAAAGAAAGTAGACTACAGTTCAGCATTCAACACATCAGTGCCTCGCAGACTGCACACAAAGCTGAGGGAACTCGGACTCAACAGCAGGTCATGTGCATGGGTGCTGGACTTCCTTACTTGTAGATCTCAGGTAGTAAAGGTGGGTGGGTGTGTATCTGATAGCATTATCACCAACACAGGAGCGCCACAGGGATGTGTGCTCTCTGACTGTGTGGCCACTCATGGCTGCAACACCACTGACGACATGGTGGTGTTGGGCCTCATTTCCAACGATGATGAGACAGCCTACATAGATGAGGTGAAGGACCTGACATCATGGTGCAGAGAGAACCGCCTTCAACTGACCGTCTGCAAGACCAAGGGGATGGTGGTGGATTTCAGTAGGAGATGGCAGCGAGGCTACAACCCCCCTGGCCATCAACGGTGCTCCAGTGGATAGGGTGTTAATCCTTCAAGTACCTAGGGGTTCACATCTCCTCAGACCTGACATTGACTGCTCACATCCAGGTCCAGACCAAAAGAGCCAGGCAGCGTCTGTATCACCTGAAACAACTGAGGAAGTTTGGGGTCTTTCCCGGGGTCCATAGAACTTTCTATTCAGGCACCGTGGAGAGCATCACAGTATGGTATTAGCTGTGTTCAGGACAGGAAAGCTCTTCAGAGTGACCCATGCACCTTAAACGGAACATAACATTACATTTGCACATTGTACATACTTTTGACCTTATTTAATGTACTTTTTATCTTTGGAACTTACACAGTCATGGGAGTGGTTTCTGGGTGCATTTCACTGCGTGTTGTACTAGTATAACTATGCATGTGACAATTAAAGAATCTTGAATCTTGAAAATGTCTATGGTAGACATTGGTGCAGAGTGCACTCATTGGGTAATAACTCCACAGGGTATTTAGGGATTAAGGATTAAGCTCAATAAAATGATGAAACTGATACATCTTAAAATTTGATTACATAATCACTGACATGATTTGTGTATTTGTAGAAAACATATCAAGAAAGGATTAAGAAGAATCTTCATGTCCAAAAATATCTCTGTTACATTTATGATCACAGTAAACGGCTCATGTGAACGGTAAATGGCAGCAGGTACCTACTGAATATACTGTATACTATTGGTATAATCAAAGACCAATTACTCATCACTGTCTTTCCTCTGCCAATTTAGTTTTGAAAACAATGTTAGCACCTCTAGATGTATCCCAGCATCTAGTAAAAGAAAAGATTACAAATAAAACTTAGTGAAGACTCCCTCTGTAGTCTCAAATAAGCAGTTAGGTCTCAGGAGTCTCTCCCTCCTGTACAGCAGGTTCAGAGGCAAGTATGGCTACACAATAGATGGCTGATTTCCAACCTGGGGGATAATTAAAAGAGCTGACAATAAACAAACAATAGAGAGTATGGGCTGGGGGTGGAACTGTTTCATCTCCCCCCTGCCTTCTTTACTCTTAATGAGCCCATTCAAGTCAGGTGTAAGGAGAAACTAATCTGGAGGATAAATGTCTGACAACTTACCTCTGAGTGAAAAAGTTCTGTGGATGCAGAACGAAACGTCTCCACGGAAAGAAAGAAGTCCAGTTGCCATGAGTAAACCTTCTGACAACTTCACCTGGATGAATGAGAATCTTCACAGACACGTATTATGTTTGTCCTGATTGCTTTTTGAACAAAACAGATAAATTAAGAAATAATGTTTTTAGAAAACAGATGGAAACATATTGATGTTTGTCTCCTTTTGGCTGCACTTTAAGCTTTTTTTCTGAAGCACATATATTTAAAATGATCTTCCTGTTACTATGGGGTAAGCACACTAACTACTTCCATATATATCTTGTTTAGTTAGCAACTACGATTTTGGACATAGGCCGGTTTTGTTGAGCTGATTTTAATTTTTTATGTGGTTCAAGAAGATACCTGTCAATCAGTGAGCACTCAGGATTCTCACCCATTCCTTTGCTGTTGGGTTTACTGAATGTCTTTGCCTTGAAAGTGACACTCTTGCTCTCCCCATCACTCACTGCCACAGCAGGCAGGACACAGGCGACACCAACGATAAAGGGTCACAGCAGATATGTTGTGTCCCTGAGGCCCGATAGACTGCATTCCTCAAACTTCTACCAATCTTGTCAGAGGTTTTAGGAATAGTTATGGAAAAAGTTAGACATGTTCACTCACATCAAATTGTCCAATTATCTAAGAGAGAGACAGACAGTTATTGCTGTTGCTCCATCTTCTACTCTCTCCAGGTTTGTCTACAACTTTGTCTCTGTCTCATTTGCTGTCATTGTTATATCTCTCTGTCTTTCTTTCTGTCTCTCCCTCTTTCTCTGTCTTTCTTACAAAATCAATAACTTCTAATAGATTTTGGGCATGATTGAATATAGGCGTCAGCTTCCACAGGCTGGAGGACTAGCGTATTAATCACAGAAAACGTTGTTTTATTATCCTGAGGTGAGCCTCAGTGTGCGTGTGTGTGTGTGCACGCACGTCTTTTTATGGTAGGGTGAGCAAGTTTTAGTTGGGAGGACCTTTTTGGCAGGTTTGGTGGTTAATACTTTTGTTAAACCTCCTAGGACCTGGCGTCCACATATGTGGACATCACATTTTGGGTTGTCTAGATCAAAATAAAGACTTTTCCACTACAAGGTCCTGATATCCACGTACGAGGACATTATACTTTTACTGTTTGTACCTTGTTACAGACATACATCTTCCAGCAACTGTTAGCAGCACTTCAAGTGAGCCATTGCTCAAAGGGGCACAATTTTAGTTTCTCATTCTATTTTTTGTTGTCAGAACTAACGTTGAGTTTTTCAAATCAGAACTCAAATGTGACTTTATAGTTTTTTATCAAAATTTTTAACTGATGATTTAATATGTGAACTTAATTTTTCTCAGAAACTACATCAGGTAAAAAGATAATTCTTTGTTTTTACATTCATCAGATCACAATTAGCCTAAATAGCAAAGAGAAATTAAAAATGCATGCCATAAAAGAGTTCGTCTTATAAGGTTAATGCATAACTTTAGTGCTGAGATTAGATATTTAATTGTGATGTTAGGGTATAGAAATTTATTATGTCAGTGTCCTCACAAATATAGTAAGACCAGCCTGTACATGTGTATATTTATTCAACTCATTCCATAACTAAGAAGAGTGACAACCAGTGTTTAAGACACATTCAGGTAGCTAAAGGTAGTTGAAATCAACTCAATTTGTAACACGAATATACCGTAATATAAATACAAATATAGCACCATTATACAACAGTTTTGGGGGTTTTAGATTATATATAATATACTTTTTATACAGATCTACTGGGCCTTTTTCAACAAATTAATATTGCACAATGCATTTAATTGTAACAGAGATCCCCTCACTTTAAGTAACACGGCACACAAGAACAGACGTTATTATTTCTAAGAGAAACTCACACCAGGGATCACAATTTCAAACTAGTCAGCTGGAGAAACCAGAAAGTCAGCCATAGATTTCCCTCAGGGATTAGACATCCTTAGTCAAGGACCCGACAGCAGCTTGAGCCTGGGCCCTTTGATTAAACATTAGTCTCTCGTTGCCACCCTGCTGCTGCTCAGAAAGAAGACACTGGGTGAGCATATAAAAACTGCAGCAGGGGTAGAGCAACCACAATGTAAACAACATAAATGAACACAATGCTTTTTGAATTATAATGAGTTAAACAGAGGTGCTGATATGAATTAAAACATTCTGAAGGTCCATCAGCATGTGTCTCCTGAAACTGGCATCACACATGGATAGATCACATGGCAGATGCAAAGTCACAGGATACTAACTGGCTCCTGCCAGCAGTGCCTATTATCTGCTGGGCATGCATGCCGGCCACAAGGTTAAACTAACAGGCCTGCTTGCCCCTGATCGCGTCTTGCTGACTTACACTTATGCACACACACAAACACAGATACGAAACACTGAACCAGAGCATACTGGGTATGTTCTTGTTCATGCAGAAAGCTTGGTTCACTGTATGGAAATACTGTATTATTGACACTGAGACTCAGTGAGGAAAGAGAAGCATGCAAATATGTAGAAAACCGCTGCCAGTCAGGACGTGAAAAGGGCTGCTTGCCAGTACACATCTCTATTAGCAACCTGCTCTTGAATGATGGAGAGAGCCATGGCCTCCTTGTGATGTCTTTCTCCATTGTTCTGCCTAGCCACCTTTCTTTTTTTCTCCACTCCTCATTCAGGCACCGCAAGATGGCACATAATGGAATACTTTACAGACTGTGAGAGCCATTACTGTTTTCCCTGTCACCTCAGTCACTGCACAGCACAGGCAGGAATCTAGCTCTGATAAACTGTTACTAGCCCTCTGTTCAGATGTCCGTTTGACATTTCACATTTCTCCTCCGTTATATTAAAATTCAATCCCAGCGTCATAATCCCATTACTGTCAAAAGCCCGCTTTGTGTCCCTCAGAGTCCCATGTTCTAATTTTTCTCTCTGACAATGAGCCAGCAGTGAAATGAGCCTCATTCCATCTTCAGGATGGAAGGGTGAAGATGAAGAGCAAAAGGGGGCAGATGAAGAGAGAGATATACATAGGACAAAAGAAGAGGAGAGGGGCTGTGTGGAGAGGTGAGTTTTGAAAGATGAGATTTGGGATTTGAAAGAGAGGCTGAGTAATCTAGAAAGAAGTATAAGGTTAAGGAACGGAAAGTATGACTTAGAGGAAACCAGATGAAAAAGAAGAATGAATTGGCACGAGTGGTCCAGGTGTTTCTACAGTTCCTGGCTGGAGGTAAATATGTGTCTGTGCTCATTCATTATCTACTTTTCTCTTTCTGTAAAGCTATTTATTTCTCTCCAGCAAAACGGCAATGGTATATGGGGCCCCTTTTGTGCCACCACTACATTTTTCTCAAAGCATATTGTTGGCACCTTCAGGTACACTGCAGTCTATTAGTTCACATAAGACCTTCTCTAATCTCTCACTCCCCTGCAGCTTGCACATGTTCAGCACTACTTCATCATCATCCAGGGAACTACATAGAGAAGGAGCTAATAGTGTGAGAAATCCTCTCTTCTTATCAGCATAACTGTGATGGTGCAGAACACACAGGAATGCAAACGCTTAACCTTGGAGCTGTTTTTGGTTAACATATTCTGCTATTAATTCCTCACACTGCAGCAAAGTCTTAGAATATGTCGGGTAGAGTTTGGTGTCTATGCATACATACACACATAACTTTAAATTTCAGACCTCTGATAATTATTTCAAAAGACATCCAACTGTAATAATGATAAACTGATACATAATGAATGATAAATGCATCTGTTCTTCATCAGGGTCATCCTATTGAGCTTCGGGAATTGGGTTTTGAATATGACACATGTAGCGCCAAAATAAGAGGAAAAATATATTGATTAAAAACTAAATGATGTTTATAACTCCAACAAATCTTGGAGTTATTGGATTCACTCCTAAAGAGAATGTGACATTCAAAGTAAAAGTACACAGTGGGGTTTTATTGTAACGTAAGACATTGGTGTGTCATTGCTAGCGTTTGAATGTCTGTCAGCAATGTTTTCATCATTTTTAATTGTCCGGAACTGATCAGTCATAATAATGGTCAAATTGTCTAAAGTACTATGACGCAAAGTCTCTGTCATCGGCTGGTTTTGCAGTTGGACACATTAAACAAAAACAGAGATAATCTCTTATGCGCATATCAGCCGCAACTCTGTTATCTTTACCATTGCCTCAGAGACACCACTTAATACCGTACATCCAAGTAACATAAACATAGCACGTCCATACACACACACAGCTGTTCAGATGCACAGCCGACGGCAGAGGCAAGAAAACAGACAGAAGAATGCTCCCATGAGAAACGAGCTATGTTATCTCTGTTATCCTTCTCCCCAGCTGTGCCCAGCAAGACACAAAAACGTTGTCACAACGATCGATGCATTTCCACAATTCACCGAGCTGATGGAGTGGGTGTCAAAGTCTGTAACTTACTTTTTACATCGCACTCTTCATCACACACACACTCGGGCACACACGCACACAGGCACCTACCAACACGTTCACAGAGCTATTCAATAAAAAGCTATTATCTGAGTTACGGGGAAGGTCAAACACCTCACAGGTCAAAGCACTAGTGGATGTTTTGGGTGGAAACTTTATTGTGTCATTATGCTACGAGGAAGCTTTTATTGGCCCGTGATGAAGTTTGTGTTGTATAAAAAATTTATCCTAAGCAGGAAAGAAGAATAATGGCTTAGATGCTCAAAGAGTGTCTTGCATACTAAGCACCTCATGTACTGTACTTAAGGATTATAATACAACCTTTGAAGACAGTAACTTATTTGAATAAAAAAATATATATTTTAATAACTGAATATTTTCAAGTAAAACAAACATTTTCTATTTTCTAGTTTTTCAATTGTAAGAACCAAGATTTCAAGTTTACTAACCTTTGTCTTCACCTGTAAATGTTTAGATTATCTGGCTCATGTGCCTGCTGGTTTATAACCTGTCCTGATGACTGTCTGACTTGTTCCCAGATTGCTTTGGTGAGCACCACGGTATAAAACAGACCTCAAAGAGGACCCCAAATGTGTACTGTAATTATCATCCAACAACTCAATACATTACTGGTAATCTGGCATTGTATGGACTGTTTTTGCTGAAGTTGTTTTCAGAAGGTGCGGATAAGCGGAAGACAATGGATGGATGGATGGATGGATGTTTAAGAAGGATCTTAGCAAAATAGAAGTAAATACAGAACTACAACCCAACAGTCCCACTAAGCAACAGTGGAGAGGAAAAACTCCAGAAGAAACCTCCAGCAGAACCAGGCTCAGGGTGGGCGGTCACCTGCCTCGACTTGTCTGGGTGAATGGAAAGAGGAAAGAGAAAAGAAAACAACAGAGAGATGAGACATCTCTTAGCATCTCTTAGGTTCGGAAAGCAGACACCCTCTCAACCTTTAGGACTAGGCTAAAGACCTTTCTATATGAGAACGCTTATAGTTAGAGCTCATTTCCTAACTGTGTGTCTTCTCTCTCCTGTAGTTTTGCTTCTTCCTCTTTGTCCGCCTCTCTCTATACCTTTCTGCAGGAATCCGCAGCTTGGAGCTGTATAATATCCGGTGTGCAGCTGCTGGTCTGCTGCTGTCCCTTGTTGTTCTCTTTGATTTGCCTGCTGTTCTTTTCTCTCTCCACTCACCCCAACCGTTCGAGGCAAATGACCACCCACCCTGAGCCTGGTTCTGGAGGTTTCTTCCGTTAGAGGGAGTTTTTCCCTCTCTACTATCACCTCAGTGCTTTCCAATTTATTTTGTATTTACCTAGTTTTGTAAGGTCTTAAACCTTACAATGTAAAGTGCCTCGAGATAACGTCTGTTGTGAATTGGCGCTATATAAATAAAACTGATTTGAAATAGCTGGCTCTGCAGGAGAGGCTCTAACAGCTCTTCCTCCCATTTCACATTTTGGAACTGGGATAGTAAGGTTCTGTGAGATCTTTTGCATAAGATGGGGCCTGATCATTTTTTGCTTGATATGTTAGAAATTTTACAGGGAGCAATATTCCAGTCAGTCTTTGGCAGCAGCATTCTGGATTACCTGGAGGCTTTTTAATGAAGTATAGGTGCATCCTATAAGTAATGAATTAACCCGATTAAAGGTGATGCCGAGATTCTTCACAGTAGTGTTCGAGGCCAATGCAATGTTATCTAAAAGTGGCAATATGGTTGGATAGCTGCCTTGGCAGCTAAAACAGAATAACCTCATTTTTGTCTGAATAAAGGAGTAAAACATTATAGGACATCCAGGCATTTGTGTCTGATAAACATGCTTGAACTTTTACTAATTGATTTATTTAATCCTGTTTCATAAATATCAGTGGAGGTTTATAGAGCCTATGCTCATAGTATTGCCCATTGGAGACATGTATAAAGTAAACAGAAATGGTTCAAGCACAGAACCCTGTGGCACCCCATAATTAACCTTTGTGTGCGTGAAGAAGTCATTGGGATCTATCTGACAAATAGGATTTAAACCAGCTTAGTCAGTTCCTTTAATTCCACTGACATGCTGCAGTCTTTGTAATAAAATGATTAGATGTGATTAATAGTGTCAAACGCAGCACTAATGTCTAACAAGACAAAGTTCATTGAGAGAAGATCATTAGTAAGTTTCACCAGCATATTACATTGCATTCAAAATGTCTTTACCACCTTTATAGATTGTTTTCATCTAACACCTTGTAACATTTGCAGAACTGGTGGGGAAAGTTCCTTTCTAGCTGGGTCAGCAGAGACAAACAGTCTTATGAGTGTGAAGACTTACAGACATGAATGGTTTTTTATGTCATCAACATGTTTGTGTATGTACATATGCATAAATACTTCTTAACAGAATGGAATGCAATTATGAGAATTTGCAGCTTCTTCTCCATAAGTTTCATGAATAAATGGCTGGCTCTTTTAATCTCTGTCTCTGTCTGTTTGGCTGATTTGCTCTAAAGCTTCATCTCTCACTCATCCAGCATGAGTCTGGAGAAAAGCTCCTTTCATGCAGCCATAATCGGGATTCTACTCCATTACAAAAGACAACATATTTGTAACTCTAATTTACAAGACGAACACCATGAGATATATGCTATTCTGAAATAGTAAAAGGTTATTTATATAGTTCAATGTAAGGTTATAAGTAGTGGAAGGCAGAGGAGGTAAAGCAGGGAAACACAGAGACACTACAGAGCAGAGAAATGAACTAAATTTAATCAGGGCCAGTCACACATGTAGTTAAAGAATGGTATTTTCTACTTAGATAATTGAATTTCCCAGAAACTCTATCCCCAGTGGAGAATAAAAGAGAAACCTGTGATTAACCTGAAGGTGAATGTAGAAGAATGGAAAATGAATTCAGTAATTACTTAGCACATTAGATTTAATTTGAATGGGTTTACTTGGTATTCCCATGTTTCTTAAAGCAAAGTTGAGGGTTAATTTGGAAAAACACCTGATATCTTTTCTATAGAAGCAGCTGGCTGCTGTTAAAATTAAGATCTCAGCCATTATCATGTAAAACTGTCTCCTTCCATATAAAAGCAACAGCAATAGAATATCAACAGAGTGCAAGAGGCTGTAGATTTCAGTCTCTTACTGAAAAACGCACTCAAACAGGACCAAGAGTTACAAGGATAGATTAGCTGATCTATTATTGTTTTTTTCCTGCCTGGAAGAAAAAGAGAGAATGTCTATTTCAATCTCCTGTTCACTGCCAGAACACCATTTTACAGTGAAGGAAACTCATCTCACCTGATACAGCAGGTTAGGCCAGGCTGGCCTTACTCTGACCTGTAGCTTAAAGTTTGTATTGATCACCTAGAAGCGGAGGCTAATTGTCTACTGAAGCTGATACTTGAAAGGTGAAGAATAGAGAAGAAAAACAAGCGACAGTCGTTCATTATTGTATTCTTTGTTGGTCCTGTCAAGCCCCTACCTGCCAAAGCTTCCCACAAGATTCTGCTGTCAGCCATTACACGCATTATTTGCACAGGCCTGAGATGTTCCTATGATAAAACGTGAGCAATGCTGTTTTTGTGAGTCTTGGTAATGGTTGAGTACATTTTAAAATAGATTTTGTTTTCTTTCAGTCACAATGTTTGGGTGATTTTCATTTCTTCAACACAGACACAACAGTTAGGCAAAGTCTGAGTCGTCTGCTCTCGCCTTCACAGTTCTGAACCCACTATGGACTTTTTGTCTTTGATTAAGCTGCCAAGACACTGAAAGCAAAGCTACTGGGTACTGCCTGCGGGGAGAACAGAACAGAGATAATGTAATAGGTCTTTGTCTCGGAGGTGTTCAGGATTTTTAATGTGTGTGTGTGTTTCATTCCACATTTCAACAAATATACGCTTTTGGTTTCTAGCCATCACTTTGATGATAAACAAAACATAGACTTCTGTTTTATTTATGTGTAAATGATGATTTTTAAATGTTTAAAATATGTCACCTATTTGAAAACAACTGCAATAAGCATAATCTGAGCCCATTATCGGCACAGTAACATAAACGGATATGAGGAAAACAGCAGTCACAACACATCTCTTGGTCTCTAACATGAGCACACACGACTGGGACACGCGAACAAGCACAGGTAAACACAGAAACACTTTAACAACACAACATTCTTTACCCCATTTACTCTTACTATGTTGAGTCTTTGTAAGATTTGACACATACTATCCGTTTGCTTCCTTCCATATAAGCAGCTTTATTGCATTAGTTAAAATGTAAAGCCAGACGTCTGGTTTACTGCCTATGAATGCTGTATCACTGCAGTTTCTCTAAATAAATACATGTTGTATACTTACACCACAAATCAATGTTGTATACTTACACCACATGCAATTAACTCTTCAGCTGTCAGACCTAGCCGTAGTCTCTGATTTTCTACCACAACAAAGGAACTATCTGAAAGACTTGTTCCCATATAACAAAACAAGCTGAAAGAAGTATAGCCTCTGAGTCACTGCTGCAGCATTGCGTTTCTAAATAAAGTAAAAAGTAAATGTGATTTTATTTCAACACATGACCAAATGTGCTCTAATAAGTCATCTAAAAGATAGTGACCTGGGACTTTTTGTTTGTCTGCCAGAAAGAGATGAGACAGTTTTCTATTATGAGGCCTGTGAGCGTAGGAACGACATACTATACGTTATAAACCAAAGTAGCTGGTTATTTTTGTAAAGAAATTGCATTGATTTAAGTGAGTAAGTATTAAAAAATGTGTTAGATTCAATCTAAAGCAGAGCCAAAGGTGTCTGAAACTACGCACATCTACTTTGTAAATTAACAACCAAAATCGTCTCTAGAAGATAAAACAAACCATCTCTGAGAGGCAGATGGTTTAAATATTATAACCTATTGCAGTATTCGGGATCTTAAGGGCATGAAACGGCCAGCGTTGCCTTGCTTTTAAAAATTGATTAATAGATAGCTTTAGAGGTGCTTCTTGGCAGCCAATGAAAATGTTTTTATAACTTGACAGAAACCATTTAAACATGGATAGGCAGATGACTACTTTCACAGATACACTACTGACTAAGCTGTCAATTATTTCTCTGCTTTAGTCACATCCAGGAGTGTGTGTGACACAGGTATTTGCTATATTGTCTAGTCTCTGCCTATACTGCAGCGCATATTGCTTTTCAACAGAGCTGACTAAACTCAAATATATTGCTACCACACATGCCCAAGATAATCGAGTACACTTAATCCAGCACTTTCTCCTTCCTGAGAGCCAAACTGCTCAAGCAGCAATAAAAATATGAATCAGTCCAAAAGAAGAACTGGATGACATACAGGTAGTGAAATATTAATACCGACCAAAGCATTAAGACTATATGAATTGTTTAAAGCATTTTACTTTCAGTCATTTTCCTTCTATAGCTGTTAGTAATTGAATAAAGAAGTATCTCTAGTGAACGTTAGTCTATAGCGAGGGAATTAGAAAAAAAGTAAGATATACAAAGAGGGAGTAAACCAAGCAAAAAAGGTAAATCAAAAATGCACATGAATATAAGAATGTACATCTCCTTTATGTTTTGGTTACATATGAACAAAATCATATGCTACACGTCTATTGAAGGCTTAAACTGAAGAGCATTACTGTTGAGATATACCTAAATAAATAAACATTTTGACACCGTTGACTTATTAATGCTGAGCTTTCAGTCGCTGGAACGTACGCTGGGTTTTCACATGCCACTGAGAATTCTTTAAAAGCCAAATGTGAAAATCAAATAGCGCCATGAAAAATGAATCCTGCTTTCTTTGCCCTATCTCCAAGAATAATACAGAGCGCAAGTCTTTTGTCTGATTAAAGAACATACGCAATCCAAGTTCCCCCTACTGCTGCAAGTGGATAAATAAAGTTGCTTTGTCTTTACTCAGGTATAATGTAGCTCTTGGAATGTTTAAGTTACATTTTGCAATTGGGGGCAGCAACCTTTTAAAATATTAATGTAAAATGCCCGTAAAATGTATGAGGTCTGACAACAAACCAATTATTTTCAATAAGAACAGAATGTGAGAAATGTTGTGTAAAGTTTTAAAAGCCCTCATCATTAATTAGACAAAACTGAATGAAATGGAAGTTTACTCAAATGGGGTGGAAATTAGTGTCATATAAGTCTGTTACAAATAGTACAACACTCTAAAACACTCACTCAACTGCTGTGAAGGTTAACTGATAGATAGACGGCAAATGCAAACTCAAAGACACGGACAGTCTGAATACAGAATGTTTACCACAATCCCTCTTTATATGAAAAGCTCTGTAGTGTACATTAAATAAACAACTGGCTCTGCAATTTTCTATCAGCAAGAGATTTAAGTGCAGCACAAATCCCAAACCTGCTGCATACAACAATCAACGGCGATTTTGTCCTGTGCATCTATCTCAACATACACTGAGGAATGGATCACATTTTACCGGCACAGAGCACTTGTTGCTAAGAGCGTGCCATAAAGAAGTCCAGTCGTCAGCATATTCTAAAGATCAGAGGAGTGCGCTGCCACTGATGGGAATGTTTTAGAAAAAAAAAACAACCTACAAAGCTTTAGGAGTTTTAGTTGGTTGGGGAGAGATAATTAATAGGAGAGCAACGAGGAGCAGCTCAGTGTTGGCCCTCTCGTTCTGCTCCATTAGAGGGAGAGAGCATCATTGGCCTAATGCGCCCAGAAAAAGCTGTAGAAGAAGAAAGAGCGGTCTGGAGTCCAAGTAGACACACTAATGAGCAGCTTTTAAAAAAATGCAGCCTGCTACTGGCCAACAGGCTGAACCTCGAGGGAGCATTACACACGCGAACAGAAATACACAAACACGCATATGAACGCTTACGCTTGAACGTAATGGCAGTGGTCAACTTGTTACCCTAAACTAAGGCAGTCTCCTCAGCTAATGAGAGGAGAAGAGGGAACGGGAATATGACGAGACAGGACGATAACTGCGTGAGTGGAGTGAAAATACTTTTGTGAGCCAAAAGGCCAGGAAAGCGAGAGAAGGGTAATGGCTGCTGGATTGGAACAGATGATGATACACTTCCTCCCACCTCCTCACCCCACAAAAAATATCAGTGTGATTGTGCAGCAGGCTACATGGCTCTGTGATACACTGCACATTAGTCTCACTCTCCACTGAGACTGACTTACATTATTCTGCTGAGAGCTGCTGATGACGATGTCGGGAGAATGAGAGTGTTCAAAAATCAAGGACACTTACTGAGAAGCAGACACAAACAAACACGCCCTGAAACAAGCACAGACAAACACACGCCACATTCAAGTGCAAAGTGATCCATTGTAAATGACATTGCTTTATAAGCCCAGACCTCCACGGTCTCAACAATCCCTTTAAGCTGCTCTCACGGTGGAAAGACCAAGTTTTAGAGTTACTCTACGGGTCATTTCCCGTTTGTGTCATTCACCAACAAAATCCTCTGTATTACTTGAATGAATACATATTATAGGCCCAAGTGTAGATTATAATTAATCTTTACAAGGGATGGGTGATAGAGAATAAAGTTACACTTTTAACATAAACATTTACATTATACAAGCTATCTGAGTGGCATGTTGCATATCTCTGAATGGGGATGTTGTATGGCTCATTCGTCCATCCATCTATTTTAAGGTCAGAGTGCTGGAGACTATCCCAGCTGACACTGGATGGGAGTCGGGGTGGCAGTCTGTCACATCACTGACATATATTCACATTCAATTCACACTCACAGTCGCACCTATGGGCATTTTAAAGTCACCAATTAAGTTAACATGCATGTCTTCAGACAGTGTACCCCAAGAAAGCCCACACAGGCACGAATATATCTAAAGTGCTGTTAGTTTTAATTCATAAAAAATATAATATTAGAAGCCTCCGTTTTTTTGAAAGACAAAGCTTATCTCAGCTGTCACCTGTATTTGTCAATGCGTTAAAATTATCAATGAAATCAGCTTCAGGGAAAGAACTTATTTCACAGCAGTCAATCACACACCTAGCATGTGCTAATGACTTTGTATTTACCTAAGATATTCGAAGCATTGGTCACACAATCTTATAATCTACTGCACACCAGGCATTAAAATGTACACGAGTAAACAGGATGAGCTATCTATCTTTAAACAAACTGCTTAAACTTTGTGCTGACGTATATTGTCCTAACTTCCGGGCAAATCTGTCAAATATGTGATTAAAAAAATAATTTTACCTCAAATTTTATTCCACACACAGCGGAGAAAAAAATAACAACAAAAACAAACTTCTTTGCTTTTGATATATCATCAGCACTACTGGTGTACTGTAGTTATAATAATTAATATGTGTCAATTTTGGGACCTTTTTTCATCAACTTTGCATTGGTTCATATGTTCATGGTTTGATTAGCACACCATTAAAAATTTTGAATAACATGTGAAGGGTTAATAGTGTGGAGTTTGTATTGTCCCTTTTCGTCTCCCCTCTGAATAACATTTATTATTAATCTCTGAAGATTCTTCACTCTCTGAGTGCATCTCAGAAGATTCAAATTTTTAGTGTAGTTTTTAGTGCTTTACATTAAGGGACACTCAGTCTCAGTAATTGAAAAGGCCAACAATTCCCACACTACTTGTCATTTCATGACACTTCTGTGCTACTTAAACCTTCACTCATTTCTAAATATTGTTGTGACAGGTTGTCCGCTGTCTTGTCGCCGTGATTTATTTATAGATGACTAGACTTGTACCACAGAATGGTTGAGCGACTTCAGATTAGTGTTGTCATAGTTAGAGCAACATTGACCTCAGGGGAAATTGCATTGAGTACTAACAAATTCAAGGGCTGAAACACAATTATAAGGGTCAAGTGACATCACCATCTTGCAAAAGCCTGAGGTAAACAGCGTTTGTCCAAGTGAATGACCAAGACAGAGAGCTCAAGTCACAGTGGTTTACTGAAGCTGTTTGAGACTGACAGAGTGCTACGTGACTGTGAAATCGTCTACCGGTCTCTTCTCTGCTTCGTCTCTTGAATGTTTGGATGTTATGATGATAATAGCATGAAGTAAGTAAGTATTAACCAACCACAACAAGCTGGTCTTGACTGACTGTTGGGTTGATTGACTGACAAACAAATGCTTCCTTCACCATTTTTTACTCTGTACTGTGATTATTTGCAAGTTTGCACTTAGCCCTTCAAATAACCTCTAATTACAGAATAGATCAACACTGATTAGATCATTAGTTGCAAGTGAAAAAATAAACACTGATGAGATCATTAGTTACAGTGGCATGCAGCAGACTAATGTTTGTTTGAGAAAATTGCTGTCTTTTCGGGGAAAAGCAGCTTGTGCACCAAGAAAAGCATGACACACAAACAAAACAATGATTAGACAAACCATAAAACTCTGCTCTTAGCTCCAACAGATTCTCTTGTGCACATATTACACTGCAACATATAGCAAAGTTAACACTGAGGATACAAGATAGTCAATTTACTCCTATTATCACGGCATCACAACAATGAAGGCACCTTGTGGAGCGCTCCACAACTGCCCTGTGTGCATGGCTGAGGCTGAACAAAGCACTAAAATATATTTGCTCTCTCAGTTTTACCTTGAAATGTTTCGACGTGCATTGCTACCATCTTCGTTCACTTAAAAATCTGCATAGTCACTCTTGTGCTTGTGATGTGCTAAGACCGGCTCATTAAAACATGCTACATAGCACCACCGGTGGTCAAAATTAAAAGAATCAAATGATGAGTTTAATCATATAATTACCTTAATAATATAATGGATAATTAAGAACTAGATGTGGTCGGTGTTGAATACTGACTAATGTTGTGATCTCTGTCACATTGTCTGCAGCGTGACTTTACTATCACTCGCCTTTCACGAAGGTACCCGCAATTAGACGAAAGTTGTGACCTTGAAAAACCATTAATTTTTCATCTAGAGATAACAAGATACAGTAATTAAGTCAGGATCTTGAGATTAGAGGAGGAAAAAAGCATTTGGAACAATGACTGTGAACAGGACTGCTGAGGTCACAGATATTTGTCTAAAGTGACAAATGAAGTCTGAAGGACTAGAAGTCTCTGCTAAGTGTGTTTGATAATTAGCTTATCACGTGAACCACAAAGTGCTTGAAAAGCTTGATCAGCGCAACTTGCGATATTACCAAATATTTATGAAAAAGAAATAGTACCTCCTGTTGTGACACGGAGAAGGCAAAAGTGTATCTTTATTAACAACATTACACTAATGTCGAGGTAATAGAGGTGAAAACTATGAGCCATAATGGCCACCGTGATCTCCAAGAAAACTATTGCAAATGTCAACAATTATATATGAAGAAAGGTATTGTTACACATCAGTAACTTATATGTCTTACCAGGTAGTATGATTGCCTTGGGTTTTTTAGAAAGGCACAGGCTTCTGTAGGTATTTGACCAACTCCTAGAACTGATTCATTCTCTGATGGGAAGTTTAGCCCGCCTTTGTCAGGCAGTCTGAATTCAGCTCTGCAAGACTGCCAATTGTAATCAGTAATAACCAGACCCCCTGTTATTCTCAACAGGAGGCTTGGTCATTAAGGGGGTATAAGATTGTTTTGTGTAGGTGCAAAAATACTCTCAAATTGATCCGGGACTCGGGATCCCAGAAGCACAAGGTTGTGTACTAACATGTCTGCTTTGTGTTTCTCCATTTAATGTGCTGCTCTCTGGCTGGTTGAAGTCCCAGAGGCTATTTTTGGACTCGTTCCCCCTCGATTCCTTGATAATAACAAGCAAGTCCTTGATATGCCTGAGCAAAGACCTATAGGGAGAGATATTTTGTGCTGTCTGTTAATGTGGACAGTATGGATTGGCTCTTTCTTTTCTAAAGGACAATGCCCACAGCCACATGCCTTTTCTGTTTTATTGCAGCAAAAGTGGTAAGAAAGCAGCACGCTGCATGATTGTTCTTTGTGACTTGCTGAGATTTGGTGGATAACTGTGAAGGTTTAAAAACTCAAAACCAAAACCCAGTGGGCAGCACCCTGCCTCAATATAACACAATTAAATTTTCAATTCCATTTAACTTTATTTATGTAGTGCCAATTTCACAACGTTCTGGTTACATAGATAAATATAATTGTGTATTATCTGTATGAATGAATGGAAATTAATTGAGTGTTTCGATATAATTTTACCTAAGGGAGTCATGTATAATAAAAATAGAATGGGTCCAAGCACAGAACCCTGTGGAACTCCGTATATAACCTGCATGTGCACGGAAGATTCACCATTAACATGAACAAACTGGGATCTATCAGATAAATGGGAGTTAAACCAGCTTAGTGCTGTTCCTTTAATCCCAATGACATCTTCCAGTCTGTGTAATAAAATATTGTTATCAATAGTGTCGAAAGCGGCACTAAGTTCTAACAAGACAAGTACAGAGAGTTGTCCGCTGTCGGAAGTTAAGAGAAGATCATTGGCAACTTTAACAAGTGCTGTTTTTGTGCTATGATTTACTCTAAATCCTGACTAAAGAACCTCATAGAACTCGCCTTGCACAGACGTCACAGAGCTGCTTCAAAACCACCTTTTCAAGAATTTTAGAGATAAAGGGTGGATTGGAATATTGGTCTATAATTAGCTAAAACCTTTGGATCTTTAGTAGGTTTCCTTATATAACAGATAATAACAAATAAAACAGGTTTTTGATTTTTCCAGTTTGGATCTGAGAGACTAATAGTGAGGCTTATAACTATGTTTAGAGCTGGGGTTGATTATTAAGCTGGAGTTGTAGCCTGCCTCAATATAACACAAATGTCTGTTTATTTTATCCTCATCATAAACAAAAGGGAACAACTGAAATCTGAGACATGCGTGTGGTGAATACAATGTAGCTTTTTTGTTTATAGTTTTTTTTAGTTGTTGATTGCCACAAACAATATATTGTGATTAACTGTACCATATAATTGTAATGCATGATGTTACTTCAAAACTCAGTCTGTGAACCAAATGTCAGTCATAAAATTACAGAATAATGAGCTAATTTGAATTTAACTGAACACAATTGATTAAACCAAACTGAATTTAAATTATATTTAATAAAAAACAGCTGCATTGGAAAAGCAAAAAGAACAAGGGAGAACTGGAATTATGATGAATCAAAGGACAAAAATATACTATATATACTATAGCAGATTTAGCATGTATACATCATTTGTGTACTTCATGTACCAGGTGTATTACAGTATATAACAGGTACTGAAATATTATGTACAATAAAAGAAGTGTAATATTGTGTGAGAGCTCCAGTTGGGTCCAACATTTCCCGAAAGATCTCTTTGGAAAATAGTGCATGAACTTCTTTAAAGCATAATCCCATTAAGTGAAAAGTGCTTCACATTTTCAATTTTTTTTGTATGTGTTTACCACAAGAGTGGAAAAAAAGACTGTGACTGAGTTGTTTATCTCCTGTTTTCCTTTCGAGTGCGTGTTTTCTCTTCAGGCTTTGTCTTTGCATTACAGTCAGTCAATATGTCATTAGACAGTACAGCTGGGTGTCACGTCATTTCAGCCTGAGGTCAATGTGGATATTAACCGTCTTATTTTCCCGTTCTCTTTTCATTGCTCAGCCACTCATGAAATCCAATAGATGCACTGAGCTGCTGACACCAATACATCTAAACCCTGACACCTGAAACTGATGAGGATGAGCAAGATTGAGTTGTGTATATCACAGCATGTTTGATGGATAAGGGGATGATTGAGGCATTTTTTTGCAGTTAGTAATATATGTGTATAATGTGTACTGTATAGTATGAGATATACAGCATAGTAAACCACATGGATTAGAAATAATCAAACACATAATTGACTTTTATGTCTCTGGGCTGTAGAGACTAAAGATGGCCAAGTCTTTAAATCACTAAGATCTTTCCCAACTTTCTCAGTGCTGCAAGATCCTCCCTGACAAGGTCACCGCTGATAGGATTTTAGCTTTGTAAGGATTCTTGTTTATCTCAGAACAGAGTATTGATGTCTGTAAAACTTAACAGATCATGTGCTCCATTTTAATCCAAAGTTCTCATTCCACAACACTGATTTATCTAACTATCTTCTGAATCTCTCCTGTACAGCTGACAGACATTATTAAAGGTGTAGATCTTTCTAATGTACATTGCACAATTTGCTCAGCATAAAATGATGATGAAGAATAGCTCATGGAAACCAAATATCATCACAGTAACTCATAATGTCACTGTTATGGCTGCATATGCTGCCACACAGCTCATGGACTGTTGGTAAACCCCATGCACTGAACACGCGGGGGTTACGGTGTAACCCCGGTTCTCTGAGTGACGAGACTGTCTCTCCAGCTCGACGCCGCTCGGTGTCGGGTTCCGATCAAACTATATCACTGGGCTCACGTCTCCGCGACGGTTAAATACCTCCCGCAGGAGGCGTGACCGGAAGATCCGGTGTGTCTTAAAGAAGTCTCCAAGCGCCCTGACGCGAGAGGTCATTATTCCCGTACACATGGAGCATGTAACAGGGTGGAGAGACAGTCTCGAACGAATGAGAACCCTTAGTTTGGTTGGTATAGTCAATATTAATTTAATCGGATATATTTTAAACACCCAAGTACAGACGGAACAAACAACATGGTGTAATTTAAACATTATTTATTTTGTATGTTAACACACCTGAGTTTAACACTTAATTTACTTTACAGTGACACAGGTTTACATGATTTAATTTTGAGTTACCAGTGCTGGGGTTGCCAGTCACAGTCCATGGCGGCTGTTGGAGAGACGTCCGGTGTGGTGCAGCAAAAGGACGAGCGCCATGAAGCAGGCCGGATATATACAGGAAGCGCCAATCAGCCCGTTCCATGGATGGCCACCTCGGAGGGGGGAGTGGTATTTGGTTTGTGTTTAAAGGATAAGTTAAATAGATGGAGTTAAATGATATCGGTTTCATTCTTTTCCGTTTGTTAAAAGTAATCTTGACGGACAGGCTGTTGCATTTTGTTTGAGTTGGAGGTTTTTGTGGGTTTGTTGTTTGCAGTTCCCCCCCTCTTCAATGTCAATGGTTTGGTCAGTCGGTATATAAGTCCTCCTGTGTGTTTAGTTCGGGAGGTCAGTTTGTTTGTTCAGTCAGGTTAATTTCTTTTAGTTAATCTTTTCTGAGTTTACTTATGTTTTGTTGGCCTCTTTTATGGGCCCAGACCTTAAATAATTTGTTACAATTTCTTTGTTACTTTAGACTAAATAAAAAGCCACTTATTTTTGAAAGATTCACCTGTGTCCTCGTGCCTACTTGCTCGGTCCCTCACAGTCACTCAGCAAGCCTATCTCCTGAAAATGATCTTTCTGTTCAATTAAACTGCAGCCATAATGGTTTTTTTTAGGAAATGTTATAATGTTGTGATGCTATGAAATTTGCAAATGACTAAAATGCTACATTTATTGATGTTATGCAAATCGCAAGGAGATGGTTGGGGTGGACCGAGGGCATATCGTGTGCAGGCCATAAATGCCCACTTACTGGTGTGTCTCCAATGCTATTGAGAATGTACTAGGCAACACAGCAAACCTTTGTGGCTGCACCATGGATGTGCTATCTTAGATTAATTGGACCGGTTGCAACAAGTCAGACACCTGCACAAACACAAAATGTGAGAAGCATTAGTCAGTAAGGATAAGGAGAAAGCATTTCTCCGTGGCCATTACACACAAACTCTTACTTCTGGTTGGTCTTACTCTTTATTAGCTCCTTTTAAGTAGCTTTGGATAAAAGCGCCTGCCAAGCAAAGTAAAGTAAAGGAAAGTAATTAGTACATTTATAATAAAGTAAAAGTATATATAAAGGTTTATTTTATATTATAAAAAGTGGGATAAATTAGTTCCAAGAAGTATTAATATAGTAGTATAGAAGAAAATAAACACAAGTATACTTACTAGGCAAAGTATACTTAATGATGTGAACTTAAAGTATCTCAGGCTGGGCTTTAATGTTGTTGTCTGCTACCATTTCTTCACACTTTTGCTGTGTGTTTTGGGTCATTGTCATGCTGAAATGTCCACTGGTGTCCAGGGCCAAGTTTTAAAAATACTTTGCACTGTAGCCACTGGAACTTAAAAACCCTTAGATGGCCTTGTAGCCCTTTCCTGACTTGTGAGCAGCGACAATGCGCAGCCACAGGCCCTCACTGAGCTCCTTTGTCTTAGCCGTGACTGTCCACAAACCAACTGCAGAGAGCTGCTGTTTTTCACCTGTTGAGTTGATTAAAACAGCTGTTCCCAATTAATCGGGGTAATTAGGATGCTTTAGAGCAGCTTGGACTATTTGGAATGATATAGAACTTTGGATTTTCCTGACAGACTGACAGACTGTTTGTGAAGGGTGTGAATAATTTTAGACATTTTAGACTTTTTGCTCAAATTTAAATAAAAGCAGTCTGACAATTGTCAAAACTTGCTGGTTGATTAAAAGTAACTTTAAGTCAGGGGGAGGCTCAATATGGGCTTGACTTAAGATCTACCCATACCGCTAAGCTGGGTGGAAATAAAGTCCCTGGTGTGGGAGAGAAAGGGGACTATGGCGAGACCAATAGGATAGGGAGAGTAGAGGATCCTGGGCAGTTTTGTCTTTGCATTGGCACAACTCCATTCTGTCTCTATGCCGCCACACGGCCTCTTCCGCTGTAGCAGGCTGTTGTCCTTGTGAAATAATTGCTTGCACAGGTCCCTCCATGTTTAGAAATTTATAATGTTGACCGTTGACTCTGCTTTGTTTGCTGTTTTTTCTTTTAACTCTTTTGTGACATTTTCGTTAACATTTTGACAAGTTAGGTGAAATACGTCGCCTTATGTGGCAATTCTGGAGCCACTGATTACCAGCTCTTAGGTCGTGAACCTACAGGACAGGTGATAAAACACATCTACAAATGCACCTCAAAGAAAAGAAGGACATTTAGAGTATCGGTCTGAAAACATTCACACATTTGTGTCTGTAACTGCGATAAGTAGAGATGCAAATAAGTGGAAAACAGCCAGTCCTGATCTTGGGCCATTTCCACATCAGATGGTGAAATTGGTAGGTCATATTCTCTATGTGGGTGTTGTTTGGAATGCAGCACCATAAAGGCCAAAAGTGGTGGGTGAAGTGGTATATACCCTCAAACATATTCTCTTAATCAGTCACATCACTGGTCTCATTACCCTGTAGCAGCTGAGTCAATCACAGTAAAGCATTTAATACCATTTCGTATCAGTTATTTTACATTGTCTTACAGCTCATACTATCTGTCTCTGGCTGAAGGCGTGGTCCTGTTTAGGTTGCTATTGTAAAGCACTGCTAAAAAACAAGAGGACACTTAAAAAGCAAGTTAGTCGATAATAACCGGTTTGGTGGTGGGTCAGTTATCGTCTGGTGTCTGGCATATCCTTGGGGGGCTGCACAGACCTTTATGTAATAACCAATTCACAGTTACAACACTATAACTGATTATTGGAAAGATAATCTAACTCCTTTTTTAATGACACTAACAACACTGCCTGATAGTTTATTAGAAAGTCCCGCATCCAGAAAGTCATTTTGACCTGGCAAGATTCTGCATGACGTTGCTGAATCTTCCACATGGAGCAGCACATAGCATCAGTGCAAAAAAGTGCATTAACACCATCCTCCGACGCGCTGTAGCACATCTATGTGTGAGAGAGAGGCTAATACGTGAGCGTGATTGTAGGTACCAGTGCATTTGTAATCCCGAGGTCTGCCAGGAGTGCAGGAGCGGGAAGGAATTACCATCTGTTAGTCCTCTGCCAACATCCAGCACATTTCTAACTGTCTTCCTCATGCATAATTACCCCCACACACACTATGCGAGGGCTCATTCTTCTTCACGAGATCGCCTCAGTCACAGACTCGGCTCACTAAAGCCTGATTTAGCAGCAGATTACAGAGTTGCTTTAAGACAGTCAGGCATCAGGGATTGCTTTCTAAAGAAGATCTCGGGTCAGTGCAGAACTGTTTCCCCTGAAGGATCAGGTCCGGATTCAGTAAACAAAGCTCTGCTAAGGCATGAATAACAATGGGCACTTCAAATTGGTGTTAATCAGTCCTTTCATCCATGCCTTTTTTTTCTTGCATAATTTAAATATGCTGCAGCAGGTTTCGTTTTTTGGGTTGTGATCTGTTGTGCTTTTATATCTGGGAGAATCAGAAGATTACAAGGAAGGGGACAGTGACTGTTGTGTCAGTCCAGGCCTGAACACCCTGCCAGAAAGAGAGCCTTTCCACTCCTAACAATGAGTGTGTCTCTCTGTCTAGACGTTTTCAGTTTACAGAGGAGTACGGAGATCGTTAATAGTCTCTTCTTTGAGGCTGACAGAGGTTTTTCTGCTGTTTTTACATACATCCTGGTTTCACTGTGGACAGAATACATGATTAATTCAAAGCCAAACTCAGGGGAAGGGAATCATGCAGCCAAAGACGAAGATGTAATTTAAGAGGATGCAAATATAAAGAAAATACCTATCCAAGAAAGACAAGATGAAGAGCTTCATTGGTATTCTCCTCACATGTTTTGTAAATGTCTCTGCTTTGTTATCAGATGGGAAAATGTTTTAGTGCCTGCATTTCTGCTTCTCACTCCTCCAATTCTTTCTTTGACAATTTCAGAAGCCTTTCTCCCTATCTCCAGATCTCCATTCCTCTTCATCTTATCCTCTCTGTCATTCTCTTTAATTCCAGAGGCATTCAAAGCAGAACAGACAGCATGCTCAGAGAACAAAACAGAGCAAACTGTCAGTGAAACTGAGGCTCAGTATTTCACCTCCAGTCTTTCTCTTTTTTCCTTTCTCCTCATGCTTCTCACACTAATCAGATGGACACCTGCCTTTTACTTTTTTGAGGGTTGTCTCACCACAGGGGTTTTCATATTTATTCATGTCTCCTCTCCTTTCCTCTCCTCTCCTCTCTATTCCTCTCCTCTCCTCTGTCTTTCTCTCTCTTATTTCTCACACACTCAGACGTAGATATGGCTGTCTCATTAACTCCATGCATTTTTGATAGACTGATACCAATAGATAGAGAAGGAAGGAAAAAACCCTTTTCTATACTTTCCCTTGTCATTCCTTGGCACCCCCCCCCCCCTTACCTCGCTCCCTATCCACTCTCTTTCTCTCTTCCTCTCTCATACTGCCTCAGCATCACGGAGACACCGGCAGCATTAACAGTGAGGGACGAGAGTCTGTTTTCACACGCAGCTTAGAGTAGAGCCAGCGCTCTCAAACACACAGAAACACACACACTCCCATGCACAGGGAGAAAAGAGGAGGTGGACAGAGACTCCAGCTGCAGCATGTCCACTGGCTGCAGTCAGACATGTAGGAGGAGGAGGTGCTCAGCTAGCTGTTCCATGTCAGCTTCAGTCCTCTAAGCACCTCCCATCCCCCCAAACGCTCGCTCCCTGGCTCTGCAGTTGCTGAGGGGCTGGCTGGAATGACCCGGGAGAGCAGGAGACACAAGGAGTTCTGCTAAACGGAGCTGCTGTCTGGGAGGACTACTGATCCTTTATCCTCCACCTCTTCAGGCTGACAGATACAAGGCAGACTTCTGATCTTCCCCACACATGCATGCCCATATAGGAGGGCATGGCTGTGTAGACGGAGGGTCTTCATCAAGCATAGTCAAGGAGAAAAGGAGAACCACAGAGACACACACACAGGTAAGACACAGCTGGAGATGCTCTGCTGGATTTCCATTTATATTGATCAGTATTATGTCATCTGGGATACAGATCACTTCAGTCATTCGATTGTCATCTCTGTTCATCTATTGGTTTGACTAGGAACTGAAGGTTTTGCTCTGTGTGTCTTGTTTGCGCTTGCCTGCTGTGCTGCTTTGCTGCATGGCCATTGATTAAAAAGGGAGATGTGTGTGTAGATGAGCCCTGTGACAGAATGATAATGGAATATATGTCTCCTGGAGGACATGGTCTGATATCCATCGGACATCAGGGGAATGTCAGTGGGAATGAAGAGTGTACAGCAGGGACGGGAAAAAAGAAAAGAAAAAGTCCATGGCATTTCATATAATATATGTGAGTGCCATATCCTCTGGGCTTCTGCTGTTTTGGGGGGTGACCAATTGGCTTTGCTTTTCGTCGGTGCTTCATTGGTAATTCATATATTCATTCCACACTCCACATTTGGCCAGTTTCTCATTTAAAGTCTAAAGGCTGTATTTCACAATTTGGCTGTGTGACTGAGACTTCTTATGTCGTCGTAGAGGAGTTTGCTGGGTGCTCACTGTACTGTAGCTGGATTACAGGACCTGATGCTGGTGTGGTGCTACATCAAGACAAGCATGGTGGAAGTTACAGTAAGCCTTTGTATAAAACTCTGCATCCTGGAGCCATGGGAAGTTGACACAGAGGATGCGAAAGAAATGATTACTGACATTAATATTACTTCCCGTCCTGTGTGTGGCTGCCCCTGCAGAAAGACGGAAAAGGTCAGTTTAGTTTTCCATTTTTGCCAGTGGAAACTATGTCCCCCAACTCTCCGCTAACACTCTGAAGCCCTATTACTTCGCTCTAAAATGGTTCAAGCGCCTTTCTTCTTCTGTGGATGTCAATGACATGGGCGGCAGCAGCCCTAGAGTGCTTTTCAGAGCTTGGCCCGGGTGGGTGTGCGTGTTCAGAGGTGTGTAGAGCATACATCACTGGATGCAGGTCTGTGGACCCAGGCAGAATCAACAGAGAGAAAGTCATCACTTAGATGACGAGGCTTCTCTGATCTCATCATGTGGCTTGGCTAGAGAGAGAGTGGACAGGGGCAAATGCAGAGGTGGAACAGGTGGAGCGCAGAGGCAGGCCTGCAGTCAGATAAAGAACAAACATTCTTCAATGCCTTGATTAATTTTAGAGACAGTACACTCAGCATATACCGAAAAATAGCAATATTTTCCATTATACGTTGTGTTTCAGAGCGGATGGGGGCGGATTTACAGGTTGATTTTAAAGGCCATATTGCAACATCTTTTTAGATGACACCTCTGTTGGGTGGAGTGGTTGTCTGGTGTTGAGTGGCTATTTTGCAAAAAGCAGATAATGCATTTGTAGGTTGTTTGTGAAATTTTGTTTATGCCAGAAAATAAAAACAGGGGCATAATTTAAACAGAAGGAAATATTTTTTTTTTGGTTCATGGTTATTTTTTCAAACCTATATATACAACTAAGTTACATCTTGCTGTATTTTCACATGCAGTTGCTGTTTTCTTTCGCTGTTCACTTCTGCTTAGTCATTAGAACAGCCACAAGGTTGCATGGGAGAACACATTAATATAACTTGTGTGACAGCCAAAAGGTTCTCATAATAGGCCCTTTTGAGATTCCCTGAATAATGTAACTATCACTGACAAATGTCAATCTTGGACATGTTGGACGTGCATGTAAGGAGACGCAGTTGGCACAGGGTGGTAGCTTTGCAGAGGCACATAAAAACACATTAAAACAGACTTGGCACTCAATAAAACCTGCACATTACAGCAATTACAGTGGAGGGCATTTAAATGAGGAGAAACAAAACACAATATTTCAGTGTCTCATACACTTTTCCCTGGTAGTTAGTCACAGGTGGATAGCTCTGTTATAAGACACGTGAGTACTCTGAATGTACACACACACAATCTGCACAGCAGAGCTCCATCTTTGGTCATGACTGTTGGCTGAATTATGTTTAGCTTTCAAAGTAAAACAGGACCAACAGCACAATATGAAGTGGTGTGAGGAGATAAGCTTTTCATTTTGTGTATTTTATTATGAAAAGGTCAAAACCACCTGTGTATTGATGTCGCAAAAAAGTATTGTCTGTTAAACCACAGCTCATGTCTGCATGCAACAATGGATTCCATTGTTGCGTTTGCGAGTCACATGTCATCATGTTTAGTGTAATTACAATGCGTACAGTCACAGTAAAATGGATCTACATCTCTGTGCATGCTAAATGGCAGCTGTACAACACAGAGCTGTGCTCCTGAGATCAAAAATGTAGCTACAGAGTTATTCCAGGATAACCTACATTGGCTATGTTCATCGTAATTAAGGAATGTGTCAATCATTGCAATGGTATCTTTGAAGTATTTTTAATTGAGTTCGGTGGTATGCAGCCACATGCTGGGGCTACAGTCTATTTTGTAGCAAATTCCTTGTAGGGTTCACTTTCTTCAGGTTTGGTTGATGATAATAAAAAGACAAAAGATAGATTGATAGATAGATGAAATCCCTTCCCTTGATTTAGCAGGGCAGCACACACAATGAGCAATACCTACTCAAAAAATTGTACAATACATCTCTGCCTCTCTCTTTTATTTGCTCACTTACTTCCTTTTCTGGTCACCCCTGACAACCAGCTGTTTCTGCTGCTGCATCTGAGGGACAATCTGGCCAACCAGAGAACAGGCCTCAGAGGTGCAGCAGAAAAAAAGAGAAAGAAAAGAACGATCCCAGTAATAACCTGGCAGCGTTACTGTGGTGATAAATATCTGAGTAACAACATGCATATTAATTGGTATTTTGTGGCAGCACATTTCTGAGAATCACACAAATGCTGCGCGACAGAGCAGTGCAGTGTCAAGTCGTTACTTAACTTGGCCAGGATCCCAAACTATCAGCTGAGAAAGCAACAAAAGCAAATATAAAACAACACTTTGAACATTGGATCGTGAGATAGGCCTGAATGTATGAAAATCTGTGTATTATCAGCTTTCTGTCAGTAACAGTAGGGGGTTACACCTGGCTGTGGGGATGGCATCAGCTACTGTAGGTAACAGACTGCCGAGACATTTTGGTACACACATCTAGGAACAACTATCATTTATGTCTGTTTTTGTCCAATAATGACCACATATCTGCTAATCTGACAGCCTAGGCTGTTCTGCACACTTATTGTTAATTTGCTACAGTTCGCATGCTAACAATAAGTGGCAAATGGACGGTGACATCATTTTATCGTGTCAAAATCTACAAGATAAACTGTGGAAAGCAGTCATGCCATAATTTAGACTAATTTACCCTGAATTTGCACTTGCACACACAGTGATTGATAGCTTGTTAGATCACGCTAAGACTGGTTCAGTGTTTTTTGTATCAGACAACCATGCGTTTTTTTCCATTAAGGACAGTCCATTACCACAGCCTGTGGGCTTTAATGGGCTGGTCTTATTCAAGTGATTGAAGAGGATTCATTGTTTTTATGCAGGCCTCAATTAAGTCTTTGCTAACAATTCTTAATTGAGGAAATAACAAAATGAGACCAAAACAACTTGCTTTGTTACAAGGGCAGATCACAGTTTGTATTAAAATGTATATCACATTTAAAGACATGAAGAGAAAACCTAGATAGAGACACTTCACACACATAGTTCCCTACAATCTCTTTCTCTACATCCTTGAAGGACAATTTCTAAGTGCAGCCTGCATCCTAGGTAAACGCATATGTACATTTCACTGGACAAAACTGAGTACTTACAGGGGCAACTGCAGCTGGAAATGCTCCGGGTCATGAATCATTTGGGATATGTGTTCAGTTTTTGGAGATTGCATTTGCATCTCTTTCACAACAACAATTATAATTTTGCATGTTTTTCATACATGGACAAATGCAGACATTAAACGCACAGTCAGTCCTGCCAGGCTAATGTTCATCACTTTTTAGTTGTTGTTGTTGTTTGTTTCATAGAGTACAAACATAGCTGTGGGCCATGAAGCTAATTACATTATTAACACGTTCTCTTCCCTGTCATTGTGGTGCTTGAAAGATCGCTGCGAAATATTCATAGCTTTTTATTGTTGGTAAACACAAAAATACCATCTAGTCCACCTGCACACATGCCTGTCATGTGGCCACGAAGGAAATAGATGACTGCAGTGTTTTCTGCTGGTTCAGCCAGCCAACCCAGCTGACGTTCTTCTAACGATGTTCACTTGCTTTTCAGCGCGTTGTATTTGTAAACAGCAGGAAAATGAGTGTTTTACATGTGCTGTAGATTACATTTGTGTTCTGTTAGATGAATTTCATACTGCAGGTGAAGACAGTTTTAGAAAAATAGCCACAGGGTGTAGCTGTACACAGAGGAAGATGTTTTGGTGAAGTAAGATCAGTGAAGTAAACTAAACTGGAGTCTTTCCTGTAGTCCAAACATGTTGAGATCCATAACGAGCAAAATCTTTCAGCACTGTTGGTCTTCACCAAAGAAGGGAGAAGTATTTGAAAACAGACACATTTACCTAATATTTCAAAGGAATTAAATGGATTTCTTCTCTTTCATGTTCTATCACCTCTGGATTCCAACTCTCTTCTTCTGGCCTGTTGTGTTGCACAAGCACAACACGGCCAAGATCCGAACTATGCCTTAAGATTAACCACAAAACTCGTTTTCTTACCTCAGCACTATCCTGGCCTTAACACTCCACCTCCACCGTGACTTACTTCCTTCTTAAAAATAAAGCAATTTATTCGTTCAAAAATATAATTCTCCACAATTCTGTTTGTTACAAAAATATAATTGCGGTTGCAGTTTGGTTGCGTAGGAGCAGAATCTTTAGGAGACTGGTTGATAGTCCTTGAGTCTGATGCAAGTCTGAGAAATAGACGAAAAAACGAGTGCACCCAAGGATGGAGAGATGATTGATGATCTTTACCTTTTTCTCTGCAGAAGATAAAACAATCCAAGGAGGGAACACATTGGGAGAAGTTAAAACAATAGCATGAATGCAAAAATTACTTTTTGCTGTCAGTTGACACACAACATACTTGACTCACTTCAGTCATGGCTCATAATTTAAGATGCCTCTTATAGTTTAATTGTCTTACAGGTGGCAGCTTTGAGGGCAGAAATATCCAGTAATGATTATAGTTGAATGTGGTAGATTTGCTAATAAGCTGTCAGAAACTGAAGTGCTTCACTCTTAAACCAGATATAGCTCCGTGAAGTGGAATCGCCACATTAGCAAGGAGTGTAGCTCTTTCAGATTTCTCTACATCACAGCCTTCAGTGGTCGTGCTGATGCCTGACTCTCAAAGCATCACTTCTTATACATTTCTAGAATAAAACACAAGATTTTACATTTGGTTTATTGCTCCGGACGATATGGATTTGTGCTTTTCACGAGAGAGCTTTGTGTCAAGATTAAACCGTTTCAGTGTCTGCTGTATAAACAGTAACAAGCAGAAGAGGAGTTTTTCAGCAGATAGTTGTATTTTTAACTGTACAGCTCTCAGCTAAACAAAAGGAAACCTTATGTACAGGAAATGCACACTAACAATACAGCAGATCAATAATCCAATAAGTATTGAACTGGGCCGCATGATAAACTGTATAATTTACTAAATAGTTCAGGGAATGTTACCATGTGATTTTACTATATTGCAATACTGGCCTTGATAGATGTGAGCCTCAGCTTACTGTGTTACTGCTTCAAAAACAGGATTCAACAACATTGTAGCCATATTGTAGAGCTATACATCTTCCGTTGTTTTGTTTTCACAGTCATTAGTTTGCACCACTTTGTTTGTAGTAATATCTATGTTCAACCCCAACAACATCATTGTGCCCTTATTTTATCCAGACACTGAATTGGTTTCCTCTTTT
Source organism: Microctenopoma stevenorrisi (assembly GCA_032270685.1). Lineage (NCBI taxonomy): Eukaryota > Metazoa > Chordata > Actinopteri > Anabantiformes > Anabantidae > Microctenopoma > Microctenopoma stevenorrisi. The sequence continues at coordinate 8,029,307 of JAUMTR010000002.1, read as the reverse complement.
GTACAGAGGAAAAACATCAGCATTAGCATCCCTGTTTATTTTAGTGACACAGAATATACAGTTTCTTTAATTGTTCCACGATTAGAAATAAAATTATATTAATTAAAATAGATTGAAATAGCATATACAAAGATTAGATGTACTCTGGCATCGCTAGTATCATATTCATATGTTCATATGTCCATACAAACCTAACCAGAATCGTTTTACAGAACACAACTGACGGGATATTAATTTAAAACTCGACAAAAAATATTCTCTGTAAATATTGTGCAGCGGAAGCATTATTTGTTCTCTAAATGACAGTGAACATTTCTGTCTCAAAACAAAGCAGCTAATGAGAAGGAAATGTGAGGAACTGACTTCTGGTACAGATGATTTGTTGGCATAAATAAGTCTGAGGGTTCATCTCAATCTTCAGTTATTGTCTTTCTCCTGAGACTTGGAGGGATCTGATGTTCTTTGATGTGTGTGCTGCTCCCACCCTGAAGCAGTGCAAACCAAAGATAAAGCTCTCCCTCATAGTACAGGGTCTGACATCAAAGGTGTGAAAATGAAACACTTGGACATCGTGTGTGTGTGTGTGTGTGTGTGTGTAGCAAAAAGTGGTTCAGGTTATGAACAGATAGTTGGATAGATTGTTTCATTAGAAGAAGAAGAATCCACTTTATTGTCATTGATACATTTTTGGTACAATAAAATTTGTCAGGGACACACCTGGTATAGTAGATGGGCTGGGTGCCACAGCTGGGAATCAATCCTGCTATCTCTGCATCCCAGCCTTCTGCCCAAACTTCTGAGCTACCAGGCTGCAATGTTAATGTAGTTTTTGTAGTACATAAACTAATGGCAATATACGTGGCATACTCAATATTTACCAGTACTAAATTCACACACATTTTAGTTTATGGAAGTTTACCTTATGTTGGTTTACTGGAGATGTACTAGGAGAATATTCTCTTTATTAAATAATACCTAAACACAAATAGTGAGCCTACAGGTATACTAGTATATTTTCAGTATGCCCCAAGTATACTTACATTTAATTGTATCTAGTGTACGTGCATAGTACTTTTCTTCCTTCAAGCAGTGGGAACCTACAAAAACATACTTTTCTGACTTAAAAGAGTTTTGTTTTTTGCACCGGACAAAAGCATGCGCAGTGTGTTTGTTGCTCACTGGTTTGAGATGGGTGGGACTCAGTCTGTGTGCTTGGTGCACCAAACAGGAATCAGAAGCATATGAATAAACATCTGAGGACAGCCATGGGGTCTTCACTTACTGCCAGCACCTCCAGTGAGGGTACAGTGAAGATGGATGCAAAGAACCCTGCAGTGAAAAGCCAGTTATATTGAGCCGTCCACTTAGATCTACGCAGTGCTGCATAGATGTCTGCATACAATAAGTCCACACCATCCAGTAAGATGTGGGAATTCTCTGTGGCCAGGATAGGCATGTACTCATGACTGGGTAGTCTGGACAGATTATGATTAACTGAGGTAGCTCAGCAGTCTTAGACCTACACTGGTGTCTGAAAGTTTCTAGGGATATATAGACATGTTGTGGAAGGACCCGAAGCACAGTTCATGCAGGGAAACTAACCAACGTTGCCCAATTAAGGCTGCTCTGTATAATGGAACAGGCTATGATTTCTCTGTGCACATTTATAGAGCTGTACTTGCTGGAAAGGAAGGTCACACCAGTTACTGAACAGGTTCACACTTTTGCCACACACAAGGATTTATTTAACAATGAGTGCCTCATTGTGTGGAATTTGTGTTTAGGTGATATTTACAAAGAAATTGTGAAAATGTTTAATAGTTCACCCTCTGCTAAGCACCAATATAGGCGTATCCCATTAATGTTCCAGTATTACATTTCATTCCTCGTTTCCATACTTTACAATTTGTGTCTGTCAGCTGCTAAAGAAAGGAAAAGGGCATAACCTTAAATGTAATACTTTGTCACAAGTATCCACTGCACACAGATATACTGTATACAGTATCATGCAGCGCAGTGTGTATTATGCAAACTTAGTCGAGGCAGACATTCCCCTATAATGCTTTCTTGCATAAATCCTTGCTGGAGTCTGCTGTCAACACCACATATTTATGTACAAACATGCGCTAACTTGAACAGAAAGCAGAGATTTGTAGGTAATTGCACCTATGTTGCGTTCTGCCTGAATCACACTGATTGCCCGTGTAACTGATTTGTTTATAAATGCCAGATAGGCTTCATATTCACCTACAGACATTTCCAAAAGGTTGCAGCTTTCAGCCCACAGGTCTGTGTGCAAGCACATGTGTATATGCATGTGGGCACTCGTGCATGAAGATGTGCTGCCCAGGAGAAGATTTTATTGTAGGAGATACTTTCCATCTCCCTTTTTGCACATAAATATGCACACGCACTCATTCACACACACTCAGACTTACATGCAAAACCGTAGCACTGACACTGTGACTATGTGGGGGTGCTTTCTCTTCAGAGAAGGCTGATTTAAATATTTAATGGATTCAGACTCTTTGAGGAACATGGAGATTGTGTATAACCCCTCACCACACCCTCCGCTAAATTTGTATAACCCTGAGGGAAGGATGCAGCCCGATATGAACATTTAATGTAATTGGACACACAAAATGTTGTATTATGCAGAACATGTCTACACGTAAGTAGCACTCTGTCATGCGTGGATGACTGATTTAGTCTGAATCTTCAGTGTTCTCTTCATCTCTCGGTTAGCGTTGCGTAGAGTATCACATCGTGGATTCGTGTCAGAATGTCTTGCACCGCACTACCCATCATTATAAACAAATCTGATGTAACATGCAGAAGATGCATGTTTATTTGACTCGCTGTGATGTAAACACGGCATGAAGGAAGTTGAACCGCATTTACGAATCACAAAGGACTCTTTATTGTAATGGGATATAATATTGATCGTGGTAAGTTCCCTCTGGTACCCTCTAAAAACAGTCTATAAATCGATAAGGAACACTTATTCGTTTGATCGTAGTGATTCTTGAGTAAAGCACAGTAAAGCATACGGAATGAATGAACAACCAAGCCAGGATATCCAGTAAAAGCTGGAGGAAGAGTAGTGTCTGTGTTTCGATTACATGGTGCCTAGGAAACATGCTAAATCTTCATTTCTATAATCACATCTACATAGTTGCAGAATGATTGTCATTTTAAAGTCTGTCTCACACTGATATAAGAACAGTGAAACAATTAAACTAATTAATTATCTTGTGTCATATTTTTACTTCGTGACCTATGTGACTGAACCCCACTGCCCTGACTACACAGTTACAGGCACAGAACAGAACACTAAACAGTCCTTTATGGCAAGAACGGCGGAATGGTGGAGATGTCAACACTAATCTACCAGCCCGACCACAGCCTAATATTTCTTCATCAAACAAAGCTGTTTGATGAAGAAGAGCTTTAGAACTAGCAAGCCTACACTAACAAATCAACATGAATATAGCTTACACGGTAAGCCAGTGAGTACAGAACAACAGCCATCAGGAGGATCATGGATGGATGGCTGCACTTGATCACATGATCAGTTGCATTTACATAATGTCTTTCCTGCAATAAGCACCAAAACAGTCACATTTCTCAGCTGATAGTGTTTTTATATAAGAAAAAAAAATATATAGTTCATTTGAATGTTGATAGTTGGGCTGTAATTACTGTTAGACATTCAAGAGAGTATAGTGTTTGTCAGAATTCACTGGCATGAACTGAATTACTAACACAATGAGTATGGCCACAGGAAGAATTGAGTTCCTGTGGCGTTCTGTGGAGCACTTGACACTGATCAGTCTCTGGCTGAACGTGCTCTTCTGTCCAGCCAGGACAGTGTGTAGGGGGTGGGAGGGACTGTGCAGGATTGAGTAGGAGGAGGACAGATTCAAAATTAACACACACACACATATTTGTACTCCACTACTTTAGTACTGTACTCTGCGCCCCTCTTGCAGACTGTTTACCCTCATGCTGCTCCATCCATTGATACCATAATCAATCCATTACACTTGCAGTGACTGACCCGCCCAGTGTGGTGCATGTGACCCACCGGCTGGTTTCCCCCGTGTATTGTGTGCTCCCCACCACAGCCCTGCCGGTTTCCCTTCAGCGTGGCAAAGCACCTGGCCCAAACGCCCCATGTGGCGCACCCCATCGCCAGGCGAACACCCTGCTCAGATCAGCTCTCCCACGCAATTGCTGCAGTAATTGCTAAATCTAGTTATTAATAATAAGCCCCAAACCATAGTTGACACACATTTTAATGGTCCCTTCTGTGGATGAAATATTTTCCACCATGAAAAAAATTCATTTCATGTAAACATACATCTCTTCTGCAGCCATTTAACCTTAAAATACCTTTAACTGATGTTTCTTCTGAACCACACCTCAACCCATGTATCAACTCTTCTCTTTCTGTTAAAAGAACAGTCTCTGCTGTTTCTAATTATTGACAGTTTCCACATAATAATGTGTCCAGTTCTCAATCAGAGTACAGATACTTGTTCCCTCCTACTTTCCCTCCCCTAAATGCCTTCCTCTTGACTCTTGATTCCAGTATTGCTGCTATTCCTGAACTACTTTGTTCCAGACAATACTTTTTGCCTCAGCTTTGGTAGGTTGCTTATTTTTGTGACAACTCAACAGGTGGAGCATTTGAAAGAGCTCACTGAATTTCTAAATTACAATAACTTTGAACCTGAGAGATAGAGTTCGGTAATTAGACTGCATGAGTTCCCAAACACTTATAGCCCAAAATCACCAACTAAAAAATTTAATATATAACCAAAAACAAAAAGAATCCTCAGGTTATATTAATATTAGAAAACCTCCACAGATTATTTTGTACAAAGAGCGTTGATTTCATTACATTGACGACGTGTTACATTATATTTTAATGTTCGCTATGAGGTTTGTTTACATCAAGGGAAAAAGTGAACATATGGGCACCGGAAAATCTGCTCTCACCTTGTTTTCTTGTTTTTCTCTTTACATTACTATTGTTGTGACAACCTGGAACAGCATGTGCGCCAAGTGTTGGTGAGTCATGAAGGAATTAGGATTATTCTCCTGTCATATCTTCTCCTTCCTGACATTAGCCGTGCCCGGCTGCATATCTTTTAAGTTGAGGCATAGAAATAAAATCATCATTGATCTTGACCTGAAATTTCACAGCTTCACACTGATAGCGGCTTGCTCAGCTGAGGACTACTGCAGAAATGAAGCTCTTATCTAGTTAATTAATGTTCTTCAGGTAATGTGGGTGGCTCCAGCACTAGTGGAGCACACTCTCTGGAGAAGGATCGACCTTTAATGAAGGACACTTAGACCTCCTGCCAGGAGACTACAGCCATGATTAAAAGTCACCAAGTTTTCGGACTAAAACGTACTAATCACTGAAATGTGCTGCAGCGTATCGGCAGACACTGCGCCGCCCGTATCTGTATTCAAATGCAGTGCAAACCACAGAAATGCAGTAGAGTGCATGTTTGCTTATGATCTCAGAGCTGCTGATGAGGTTTCTTTCTCAGAGAAGCGCAACAGCGATACGTTTGCTTTGCCCAATGTATTTTTATTCAGTAACTGTCTCCGAGGTGAAAAGTTTGGATTCAGACAAATCCTTTGCTAATGGCCTGTCATTCCTCCTGAGAACACAGTAAACACTGCCTCTGTAAATTATATTTCACAGCGCATGTCTTCCTGACAAATATGCTGACAACAGGCAGCCCAACAAATATAGAACATGAATAATTCACTTACTAATGAAAGGGAAAAGTCAAAATAAGACAATATTCATGCAAAGGTCTATTGGGATATGTGCACATCAAGACTCCGTTTGAATGAGTAAACTGTAATATGTTTTTAGTGTTTTCTGCAGCAACATGCAGAAGAATGCTCCATCTAATTCTGGCGAAAATAGTTTCCATCCAGCAGTGTTTTCACAGTCATTGCTTCTGATCTGCAGGTTTTTGTCTTTTGTCCAGGAAACACAGTGGAATTAATCATGAATTGTGTCACTGACTGAAGCCAGAAAGAGCCAGAGCCTCACTAGCATACAGAACCATGTTGTCTTACTAGATCAACTTCTTTTGATGCATTCAATCCAGCATTCATTGGAAGTAGGTGTATAGTAAGACATTTTTCCCACGTCAGCATCTGATAATATTTTATTCATGTATTTATTACTTTCTCCCTCAAACGTGGAGGGAAAATATCTTAGTTTTGTCTCTGTTGGTAGGATCTAATTTAACCTGAACATGAGGCCTTTTTTCACAAATATCCCCTGTTCACATATTATCAAATATTTTTTTAATTGATTCATTTCCCAAACATTTTTCTCCTTTTGAAACATAACACGTAGCACATTTGCATCTACTGTAGTGGTCATTTTAGTCTACAGAAATGTTACTGGTTATTTCCTATGTTATGTTGTAAATATGCAGCAGACTTTGACTGCTGACTTAAAGTGAATTCTTAACGTTGGAAACTTTGGAAACAACAAACAGCTAGTAGCGGTTCTGGGACTTTTGATTTTTATCCGTTTCAAGTGTAACATTTTTTTATGACTTTAACAAACTCCACCTGTTTATCAGTCTCACCAACAGCTCAAAATGATCAAAGCATCAGAGACGTTTTCACAATTAGTGGTTTTCATTTTACATGAACAGAAAAACACCTTGCTCTTCCTCTGACTGTTCGTCTGGTGTTATGATATTTGTAAGTTATTTCAAATAGGCCCATTTGTCTGCACTGAGATGCCGTTAGGACAGAAGTGGCCATATGAAACAAACTGATAATGGAGGACAAAGGAATATATTAATTTCTGGTCCAAAGTGATGAACTGGATATCTTGTTAATTGCAGCATTTGGGCAGTTTTTGCAAAACTGAGTGGCATTCAGAATTCTGTTCGCAGTCAAACAGCTACATTTCCATCATTCACATGTTTTCACAATATGGTCTCTCGGATGTGAAAACGTGCCTCTCTATAAAGAATTTGTCACAGCAGTTGATGACTTCATTTATCTTTTTCGAGGAACAGAACGTGTGGCTAGACTCTCTCTCTCTCTCTCTCTTGCCAAATGTCTCACTGGGCAGAGGTGCTGCTCCCAGCTAAAGGCTGTAATCACTCTCACACCTGGCTAGTTTGGCCACAGCCAATAACTGCCTCCCTCTCAGGCTCATCAGTCTGGCAGACAGCAAATCAGCTTGGTCCCCTGCAGGAGCCCTGGAGCTGAGCAGCACGTCACACGCAGCATTTTATACCTAATACTTTCCTGCAGGCTTACCCCTCTGTTGGAGATTTGCTTGCTTTGTAAACATAAGTACCTGTATGTGGATGAAGAAGCCTGGGTATTTTCACAAAAATACATTTTTATGGTCCTTCGTAAAAACTCCAAAATGTCATTTTAATCGTTCATGATGCAGGAACTGATTAACAAGCATGCCTTCCACCCTGAGGGAATGCTTTTAGCTCTTCTTAAAAGGTGGCATGATTACTTTGAATGCAGATTCTCTGGAAGTCCTTTGTCAGAATATCAGGGAGAAACTGGCACAAATTCCTGTCTTTCTGCCGGGGCTGGATTCAGATTGTTAAGTGTTATCAGATGGTGCCAGTGTGTGTGTGTTTAGTGGATCACTTTCTGAGTTGGATCAGGAGCCTGGTATGACAAAAGCTTATGGCTTCAGACAGACAGATGTTCCTCTTCAGATTGCAATCTCAGCATAGAACATGGCTGTAAGAACAAAGCTGTCTCCTGTGAATATGCTCCTTCTGCAGCCTGAACCAGGGGAATACTTTGTGCACGGTAAAGTCAGGACCCAGTTGATTGGAGTCACACAGAGTTAAATGATTAATGCATCTGTGACAGTTTCCATTTTTATATTTACGACAGTGAACGTTTGACGTTAATAAAAAATGTGATTCTCCCAACTTGTTTGCCTTGTTTTTGCTGCATGTTTCAAAGCCCACTGAGATAGGCATGTGGGGCATGTGGCAGCTGGCAGAATAGAGGCTGTTTTTGAAAAGGAGAAACATCAGAGCTAGGTTTAATCTCCACCTTCTTACGTAAATCATCCCGAGCAGCTGGAAGAGGAGGACCAGAGCAGGTCGTTACCAAAGGTTGGCGCAAGGATGTGACTGAGAACCACAAATGACTGTGGTTGTCCTCAAATGTGCCTAAAATGACACCAGTTTTAAAGGGCGAGCACGTACACACAGACACAGACAGACAAAACCACATGAAGTGTTCATCATTTACTGACTGACAGCTTCAGGGCTTTGGTGAGTGAGACCTCCTTTTCATGATAGCTTGAGGGGGAGAAAGGTGAGGGCCTCAACATCTTCTCAGACTCCAGCTGACAAACCAGCTGTCACATGATGATGCATGGAGGTGTTAGCCTTAATGTGACTAAATGCCTAAGGTTTTGGCTCTCAGTGGAATTTTACTTACTAGCGAAAATGTGTGAAGAGCAAAAAAAGAGCTGGAAATATATTTTCTTTGTTCTTTATTTTATTTAGTCTATTCTCATGATAAAAATCAAATCCAGTTTTTGTTGCATATCTATCTAGTTTGCTTTAAATAAGACAAACAAGCTTTATTAATTATAAACCTTGTTTATCTTACTTTTAAATATCTCTATACAAATCTATCAATGATCTACACTTGAAATACAGTTTTGAAGTGCTTTGGAGTATTTTTCTATTCTGTTGCACTTAGTTCATCACATTATCAGCATTTCATATGTGATTAGAAAATTAGTATTTACTTGTCAGATCTTATATATAAAGACATATATAGATCTCATATAATGTAAAAGAGAACAGATTTTTCTCTAAACTCATATATTTAAAATTCATACCATACAACCTTTTTTAGTAAAATGTGTATTTACATCCACATTTTGCTACTTTTAGATTTTGATACTTCTAAATACATATTCTGAATATTTCTTTCAAATGTTGTCACCCCATTAAAAAACCTTCATCAATTGTTATCATACCATAGTAAATGTGTTTCAGTGTGGATAAACTGCCCCTACCAGTTATTCGGAAAGGCATCGTGACTGGTATGAGCATAAAAGAATTCAAGGTTGGTGACTGGGATGACAGCATATAGCACAGTTTTAATCAAGTTCCGCTCAATGCATTGTGTGGTTTTAAATCATACAATTTATTTCCCTCCTAAATTAAGGAGACGTGTGCCATATTTCACAGTGAAGTCGCACCAGAAAACATCCATAGATTTGACAGATTTGCAGTCACAACTGGGGCCGTGCCGAGGAAAAGGGCAACGTTGACGTATCGATGCAGAGTGGGGACATGACCCGTTCTGCTGCCACTAATCAATGTTCACCTCAACCTTCACCATTTCAAGCAGGACTAAATCCCATGTGTGCCACCAAGGTTCGACTGTTCTTCTGCTCTCTGTGTGTGGACGCCGAGATAGCTGAAATTTGTGACTCTAAAATTCAAAGGTGGTGAAGGCTTGAAAGGTGAGCTTCAGTGGTCGAGTCCAGGTGTTTGTTAGCTTGTTGATGTTGGCTTTACAGTGCTATTTAAAGTCTAGCATTAAGGATGAAAGATGTTTGACAGGAATGATGAGGTGGCAAAAAGGAACGGCGCACAGCTTCACCTCAGAACCACTCTTTCCTAACCAGCTCCTTACAGACTGCAGCTGAATGCATTTTTATTATTAACAAACCTGAGCAAAATTCACTTTGTGTTTTAACGTAGTCATTATCTGTATGAAAGCATTTATGTGCGATCTGTTATTTATTTTATTGATTCAATTTTTATCCAGCGTTCCAATCACCTCATGAAGAGACTCTTGTCTGTCTTGTCTTAGTTACAACAAGTTGTGAAGCACAAACAACCAGGGAAGATCTTCCCATTAAACCACCTGACTCCTAACCACCACCACAACACGCACAGACAGCCACACTAACATATTAGAAGTTACCATATAGCTTTAAAGACAGGCTTCTTTCTTCACTAATGGTTCGGCTCTCCGAATGGAGAGCTGCACTCTTTGATTCATTAAGTCCTCTCGGTGCATCAGCACATGAAGATCTATTCAGAGTTAGCAGTGAGGATACATCATCTTGTTGAATTGCGAACAATTTCCTGAAATGGAAAGCAAAGGCTTCTCATTTTCAATACACTGTGACAGTTCCTGCGTCACGCCTCATTTACATTGCTCCCTCTAAACCTACTTATTCTACTTACTTAACATCTACTGTACTCGTGCACCTCGTTGTTTTGCCTCATTTATAAAGTTGGCTGGAGTTACCGTATGCTGTGACATTTCTTTGTGTTTAGTGAAACCTGGTTCTTAAAACAAAAACATTTGGAACAGTATTTTTTCTTTATCTGCTGTAAATAATATTTTTTAATGCAGTACTGTACAGCACTGACTGTTCTCATTAGCTAATATCTGATTGTGTTGGAGAAAGAAAGGCATTAGAAATCATTTAAAAACCTTATTTCTCCAATCAATCAATCAATTGCTCAAGGAAAAGCTCAATAAAATATGAAAATATGTGCTAAAGGAAGAAACAGGATAAAAGACCCTCACCTGCATTCAGAGAAATATGATACTCACTGGAAAACGTGAAATTCTTTTTGTGCGGTTGCACTGTTCACATGGCAGATGTGATATGACTACAGATGTGGTATATGTGGTAGTATTTTCTCACATAAGCTCAATTCAATAGAAAGACATTCTTAAAAAATCGGAAAAGGCTCCAATTCAGAACCAGTTCAAAGCATCACAACATGAAATGCATTTTAGTCACAATTCCTGCTTTCTGTACGTTTTGAATGCACTCATCAAGTCCCCCAGACTGTGTTTGTGTGACCCTCTCTGCTCTCTCTGGATGACTAGTAGGACGCATGGCCTGCAGCTCTTCCGTGGGCCAAACCTGTTATGATGCAATGCTTTTACCACTTTCCTTTTAAAGAGTTCAATGCGATGCCCTGTGAAGCATAAAGTATAAAGTTCTAGCCTGTGTTACAAAGTTATAATTGGCTTCTCAAGATTATGTTGTGATGATGAACAGTATGTCAGTCAGCTCATGTTTCCAGTGTGCCACGGGCCACAGAAAGGTTTCTAGTTTCAGCGACTACAGACACAAAAATACTGACTAGTTGCCAAAGGATTTTTATGCTTTGAGGAAAGTGATACGTGGTCATTGCACATAATCTGCATCTCAATATCAGTCCAACTAAACTAAACTGTTGGCAGCATTGAAAATAATCACGCAAGTGTTTTTAAATCAGGCAAAGGCTAAGCCGATTATTTGCAATCAAAAGTACTTTTTGATCACTGAAAATTATAATTGCAAATCACCAGCAGCCGGATGTTTCTGCCTTCTACACTGCAGTGCTTTGTTGTATGCCACAAAAAAGTACAGCATGAATAATAGTCATTTTCTCAGCAAAGAGTCTCTAAGTGGTGGTGGTGCGGGGGTGTATTTTGGGCTCTGTTTGACATTCTAAGAGAAAAGGGGAGAGTGCAGTGAAAGACATGATTAGTCACAGGTGTTCATGCCTGCTGATGTACACTCCTTATACTGGTCACAGGGTTGGCTCATGTAATGAAGGACAGATTCCAGAGCTGAGGTGAGTGGGCTGTGAAAGACACTATGAGCTATGCACTTAGGTAACAGTGGTGATGAAATAAAAGGGGAGAAAACATTTATGAGAACATTAAAGATTGACTACAAACTATGTGTCCATATTTCAATCGCACAAAGAATAACTTCCTTCTTTGTCTCGATAGTCAGCTACCGAAGTGTTTTCTCTGTGTGAAATATGGGTACAGATGAATGTAACTCTGCCAGCTGGACGAAGCAAAGGGCAAAGCAAATCCCATGTCTCGTGCCTGTAAAAATCAATAGGCAATAGCCTGCAACCGTTTATAGGATCATGATTGATGATGCACTATTCTGAAAAGATATTTGATGATGCCATGACTTTTGTAATAGCACTAAACAATTAGATGACATTGTGAGCAAGTAAAGAGACACCGTACAGCTCACACTACAGCTTTGGGAAATGTCAACGTTGAGCTCCAGTGTTTCAGAAAGGGATTCCTTCCATGTCCAACTCCAGGGAATGATGTTGTGCTTTTGTCATGTATTTGCCCTGATGATAAGGGACCCAAAGCTTTCACTTGACTTAATCCCTGGTTTGGCTCCTAAACCATTGGATCTTAGTGTTTGTCTGCAGAATCTTAATGTATGTATTATGTATTTTAGAGAGACATATTTACCTCGGGATTGCAGTAGGTGTAAAGTAGCTTGATTGGAAATAGGACAAATCAAGTAAAGGATTCTGAAACGGATTAAGACCACAGTTCTTTGTCTCATGAGATCATTTTGTTTACGATTTAAAATATCTCTCAGGATGCTGAAAGTGGATGTGGAAGCTAATGTTTTTCTTGCAGATCTACCCGCGCTTTAATCTAAATCTTTGTGTTTAGACACAAACGAACACTGCACAAACCCTGAATCCCAGGGTCTGCTAGGGACATCTGTCTCTATATCCTGCATTTAGTTTTGAAAAGCTCAATTTTGTACTTAGTTACAAATTCTGACAAGTGGTTGTTGATTGAATATTGTAAGCAAGTTGAGCTGTACAGAACAGGAAGAGCAAAAACAAGCAGAGATTTATAACATGGTCGTTTTAACAGCCATTCTTTCAATATCACAACGTTCATTTCCTTCTCCATGAAGCTACAAGACCAAACCTCGCTGTGCAGAAATCAAAGTTTGGTCACAAAAGAATAACTACACAATGTTGTGATGAAGGTAGGTGCCCCGTTGGCCATGCCTGAGCTGAAAATGATCTTGGTAATTTGGATAATTTCGAAGACAAGCGAGTATCAGGTGTCCCAAGACTGTACCCAATTTTAACTTATCTCTGAGCTGTTCAAGGAATGAGAAATTAGTAATCATCCAACAACTCCTCATCAGTACCGGCGCACACGCACAAGCACAAGCACAAGACTAGATCATTATTCATAATACTACATTAATTAGTTGCCCACCTTCCTTTTCACTGTTTCCCTTTAAGCCTTTTCCCCCTATGTTCTCATTAGGTAATCATGTATGATTGTCCTGGGGTGTAAACATTAACCTGCAAAGTAAATCATCATAATGAGCCTTGAACAGTTTGTACAACTGGTCTGACGGAAAAGAGCAAACTGTGGATTAGATGTGAGCATTATTTAGGTTATTCATAAGTACAGCACACGGTAAGAAGAGATAACAACCAAGTGGTGGAATTGTCAAAGTGACCTATAAAAGAGTCTTGAATGGACATGATCTGATTTGTGTGCAGAGGAAAACAGACTTTTCCAGCTGAGGGAGTGTTTGACATTTCCTTCCCACTACTAAATGGGATTTAAATCCAAAAAAGCGAGTAATTCTTAAAGAGCTTTTGGTCTTAGTTTGCATGAAAGTTGCACAGACGTAACATATCTGTCGGAGCTTCAGTAGTGGGAGGGAAAAGGATGCCAATGAGAATTATTTTTTTCTTTTCACCAAAGAAAAAAATGTGGCATCTCCAAAACACCTTTAACATATTCCAAGGAAATTTGATAAAAACAAAGAGAAATAGCTGAAGCATCGGGGTCACCATTCTTTGTAAAACAACAACCAAGGCATCTTCTTACACATTTCATTGAATGTAAATAAACTGGGTAAATATTTAACAAGAGTCAAACAATACTTTATTGACACAACATATACTAAATACTAATTGTGTGTGTAATTGTGTAATTTTACTACCATAACAGTTGAAGCCAAACATGAGCCACTGAAACCAAACTATTCATACTAAATGTATAGAGATATATACATATTACTGGCCGACAATCATACACAATTCAGAAGCATCCTGCAAATTGACATTTTATTTATTTTATTTTTTTTTTCAGTTCAGGGACATTGCACATTCTTCACCTTTGCTTTAAATATTCTGGTATTAGTTGAGACGCTGTTTTTGAACAGCCGTTAAAACATGAAAAAATAAGACACATAACCTATGCACAACAACAATGTGCAGCATGAATTAACAATGCATAACAAATGCATGACAAAGGCATCAGTCAGTCTTCTTAAAGCAGCAGTTAATGGTTTTTTATGCTGTTGCCCAATCACATTGTAAAATTGTGAGCAAACAGGGGCTTGTTTACACATTCAGCAGATGCAGAGCAACATTAATTTGCAGTCAGTCAGATCCTAATGTTCATCAGCTAGTTGCATTCTTCATCTGTTTATGCTTATTTGAAACATGGTGAACCTGCGACAATGTACGCTGTCACTGTTGGCGTGAATAAAAATAAGCTGAAGAGTGTGAGGTTTACCATAATATGTAAATGTGCATTGTTATATGTTTTTGATGAGAGTATCAGACAGCAGGTGACAGGAGGAGGAGCCAGTCAGCGTCCCTGTCCTGTCCCGGTCTCGTCAGCTGGTGCTCTCGTGCTGCAGCTTTGATGCTTTGTGCCATTCAGTATTATCACTCATCCAATTAATTCTATTGAATAACTCGCCTCATTTTCTTCTCAGCTGTTTTGAGTTCTCATTCAACTTTTTATTTTTACCTCCTGTCGGATTTTAAGACAAGTTGTGACAGCACTCTACTAAAACCCATCTAACATCTGAAGCAGGAAACTAAATTATTTGTTTGCTTTATGGTTAAAATCAGAATGACATAAAATCTTGCGACGCTGCCTCATCACTGTGATGCATCTTCATAGCTACAGTTACTACACTGTCACATTAAAATAAGCACATGTATTACAATGATATGAGCTGCTTTACATTCTCCTTATAATACTAGCTTATTTTACAATGAGCATGTTGCCGCGTCCTCCAGGTCTTGTAGATTTACCCTCCACAGCATCAGAAAGATTAGGCCTTTTCTCTCTCAACAGGCTGCACAGCTCCTTGTCCAGGCAATGGTTATGTCTCCTGGCTGGAGCTTCTGCAGTTACTATCAAACCCCTCCAGATGGTCCAAAATGTGGTGGCTCACCTTATTTTCAACCAGCAGAAATACACCCAGGTCACACCTCTTCTCACCTCTCTTCCCTGGCTGCTTACAGTAGCTGCTCACATTGAGTTTAAATCCTTGATGCTTGCCCACAGGACTCTCAATGGATCTGCTCCATCTTACTTTACCACACTACTGGTAAGTTACACTCACGCACGCTTTCTCAAATCTGCAAATGAAATGAGGCTAAAAATTCCGTCTTCACGAGGTCTCAGATCACAGTCTAGTCTTTTCTCCTTTGTGGTCCCTGGCTAGTGGAACAACTTGCCCTGTGCCAATGGATGACACCTTTAAAAAACATTTAAAGACTCACTTGTTTAAAAAGTACTTCAAGTGAGTTTACGAGTTAGTTAGACCTTATCAGGGTTCTTTGTTGTAGTATTTTAGATTTTACTGGAACCGAATGGTAGTTGCTGGTGTCTCCTCCTTGTAAGTCGCTTTGGATAAAAGCGTCTGCCAAGTAAAGTAAAGTAAAGTAAAGAAAAGTAAAGTAAAGTACAGCATACGTATATTTTATTGAGTAAATACATTTTTAAAATCACTCTTATTCTCATCTTATAGTTTACATGGATACTTGGACATTGCCTACAGATTTGTCTACCTCACTCCCAACATCTCACGTCAGCAAAAACTGGCTGCAGCCTGCAACCTCTGGGGAACAGATTAACAAGTAGTCAAGTGCAGTATGCCACAACAGAGAGCATGGGGAGAAAAGGCTAAACTGCAGCTTCCAGTAAGAGTTTACCGATGGTTAGAAGCTAGCAAGAACATCTTACAGTGGAGCGATAAGAGACGGACTGCACATGTGTGAGTGTGCATGTAGTGTACAAATGTGTGTGCACGGGTGGGCACACATGCAGTACTTGCATTAAAATAAATTACCCTTGAAAAACGACTGGACTGCGGAGATATCACTAAGTCTGGACACTTTTCTTATGGATATCCAAATTTAAATAGCTCTCAGTTTTTCAGCAGTCCTGGTGGCCACAGCTATGGGTTATCTAGCTAAAGAAAACGCCAGGGCACCTGCTGTTATAACCGCAGAGCCTTTGAAAGCATTAGGATGCATACTTACAATACAGGACCCTGGGAAATTACAAGCCTTATCTTCCTGCATGACAAATATTCAGCTTCATTATGGGCTTTAGCTGACACATTACTGCAGCCTTACCCACTGAATCATCACTGCTAATGCAGAAAATGAAATGGCTAAGAGTAATGTTAAATATATCTGGATTGTTTAACCACAAATTTCTTCCTTAATAGTTCCTTTAAAGCTTCCATTAGTGAGAAAATGCACTGAATGACAACTAAAGAAATACAGAGAAGGCGGAATAGATAAAGATTAACTTCTGAAAGAATAACAATGGGAGGTGGATTGAAATTTTTGTATTATATATGTTTATACAGATAGTAAATTTAAAACGTTAATAATAAAGTAGGTTCTCTTTCAAGCCTAATTACATGAAAATTTTAACAGTTGAAGCAGTTATAGCTTTTTATTAGTGTATTTATTCATTTTTTTGTGTGAGGAAAATCTTGTATGTGCAAATTATATTCGGGAAAATTCCAGAGGGGGTAGTGTTAGAGGTAGTGTGGAGAACGGACACGGCTGACAATGGATGAACTGCATGTCGTGATAAAAAGGTAATGGCTAGGTCTAATGAGGATAGCAAGGTTGCTTCTCTTTTTTCCTCAGAGCATGTTTTGTGGTTGAGCCCACATTCTTTCACTGTATTTACGTTGTCTGCTGCTGACAGACTCACCACTGTGAATTAACCGCTCTTTAACAGCGTTTGTTAGGCAGCTGCTGTCCGTGGTACTGAAACCTCTTCAGGATTCTACTTAATAATCAGCGTGAGACTGCCGACTGAAAACCTCTAGCTGTCTATGTCATTGGTGTGGATGTGATAGATGTAAGTGACGGTTTGATCTTCATATGTGGCTCAGCTGTCTGTTTAATGACACCTCAGTGCCTCTAACCGCTCATACAGAAAAGCTTTAGATTCCAATTTTGTTTAAAATGTAGGTGCAGCCCTGCAGGTTAATGAGCTGTAATTACTGATGATTGCCCATACCCTAGCTGACCTAGTCTGGGCGTGACATTTGTATGATCAAAATTCTTAAAGAGCACAGAATCCATTTGTTTGTCCTCACCAAAGAAATAACCTCAGTGGAGAGGTGTGACGGATAAGGAGGCGGAGAAGGTGCAGACTGATAGTGTTTGCACAGGACAAATATGATTTTGCAGTGAGTGTCCAGGAGGGGAGGAGCACAGAATAGTTCTGCAAAAGAAAAACAGATTGATGGGCAAACGGTCAGACTCTATAGGAAAAGTGAGAAAAGAGAAATAAGCATCATTTACTTGAGTTTAGGAAATGAAAGTAAAAGACTGACACAAATGAATGACATGATGGAATATAAACATAAAGCTATTCATTAATTCATACCTCCTGGCGGTAAAAGCGCCTGATGATTTTAGAATTCAACAAAGCAAAGCACCATGTGACCTGACAGGAAATGTAACAGTCACCTAGACTTGAAACTAATTGTATTTCATTTGACTTATGCAAATGTCTTCTCTGAATTCACCAGCATCACAGCTACAGAGAGATCTGTCAGGGCTGTTGGAGAACAAGAGCAAAAAGTGAAGCTGAAACATCAGTGGTTTTGGAAATTGGATGGAAAATGCAAAAACACTAATCAAAAGAATCCCTGAAAGATGATTGTTCTGCAGCGTTTATTTACTTCTTTAACTTTTTTTCTTTGCTGAAGTCACGTTAAATGACATCACGCTTCTTTCGATGGAAAATACTTTTTTCCAAGAGCAAACAAATGTAATGTAAAAAGTTCAGCTTCACGATGCAGGCAATTTTCTTAAATTCCTGCATTTGCATCATGAAAAGAGTCTCTTACTAAATTATTTTGAGTGCACTAGCCTGATTTCTTGGATCCCACTGTAGTTATCAGCAGAAACAGAGATCTGTCCCAGTTCTTAACTCCACACTTTCTCTGTGGGTATGCTTACAGTTTTTTCTTTCCATGGTTCTTCATCAATTATGCTACTTAAGACACAACAGCAGTTACTCATCAGTGCGAGACAGAAGGTAAATGTTGATTTTATAACATTTTTTTATAACCATTCAAAGTTGAAGTTTAGAATTTAGTCTGTTTTTTGCTAAATTCTCAGTTTCACCTTGTTCTGTCAGACTCCTAACTGTTTTATTTAATGTTCACCTCTCTCACAGCAACTGTTTCTGGTGACCAAGTTCTAAAAATCCACAGTACACTCGCACACAAAACAACTGACACACAAAGTTTAGCACGTCACAATACATGAAGAAAGGAGCATTAGGTTCCGATGAGTTCAATATTTCAAAGTGTTTGAGACCAAAAACCATTGAAGGCTCGAAAACGTCTTCATCACTTACTGATGATTGTCTCGTGTCTTTATTACAGCTGTAACACAGTTATGTCTTTAATATGAACACTGGCTTGATCCCGGCTGTATGCATCCCGGCTGTAACCAGTTGCCCCTACTATTACAGGAACCACCACTGGGCCTTGTAATTAATATCCTCCTACTATCATGTCTGATCTGGTTTTCGTTCTTCAGTCAACGTGTAAAATAAGACTCTTGGGTCAGTTGTAAGAAGCTGTGGGAGTATGTATGAGTTCTTCAGTTTCCAGCAAGTCTCTTCCTGCCTCCTGCGATCGAAGCTCGAGACAGCCTGTCTTTGAAACATATCATTTGTGCAATTATGAAATGAATGTCGATGTTCTTGAGCGCATTAAAATTGGAACCGTGTGCTCGACAAGAGCAGACGGTTTCCGTCTGTCTGTGATGAAATAATAAATTAGAGCATATTTCAGTGATTGGAGTGTCATTAGTTCAATATGTTATTATGAGACCTATGTTTTAAATCAGCTCGGTTCGAGTTTACTTGCATGCTCAAAACAACACTTAACAAATTATAACAACAGTGAGAAAAAATAATCTCAGAAAAAGACGTGCTAAAGAGGGATTCTTGAAGCATCGCAACCTTTTAGTATGAATAAAAAACCATTAAAAATACAGGACAGCAGGATAGAGTCTGAATGCTTACACCCTTTGAGAACACTTGTTGGATGTCTGGATCTGGACAGAATATCATCAATTAGTCTCTGTTGTGTCTCTCTCATTACTGTCAAAGCAGCACCAGTACAGGCACAATGTTTTTGTCACTATGGATACCAGCTTTCACCGAGAGGTTTCAGGCTCAATGGATGCTGTTGTTACCCAGTTGCAGCCACAATCTGTACAGGAGATAGGAATAAGCAATAGGAATTATAAAGCACTATCAGAAAAAGGTCCTGTGACTAATTTTATTTTATTGAATTGGTATCAGTTAAGTCAAAATAGTAATCTTAAAGTGCAGAGAGTGGCATCACACTGAGGAGGCAGGTTCTACTTTTTCATGCCCCTAATAACAGTTGAAAAAGTACTTAAACTACGACAACATACATACAGCATGATAAACAGCAAATAAGTTACCAAATAAAGGCGAGTAACCTTAAAAAGTGTAGACTATAATTAAATCCAAAGTCAGTGGCGCAGAAGAGAGTCATTATTAACAACTAATGAACCATGCTGAAATTCTACATTTAGTCTCGTAAACGCAGTTCTGACTGTTTGGACTTTTCATACATCAATTGTTAAGTTGTTTATTAGGATTTCAAGCACAACAGAAAATGTCATGTTTTGCTAAGCACCATTTACTGCACATTCTAGTTTTTAATTAACTGTAAACTACAGCACTGGGTTTTCAGGTTATTAGCAGTCAAATTAATAGTCTGCAAAACAACTTGATATTTAAAACGTAACAGAAGGACCACAAGCATCAACCTGTGAATTCGAACCTCAACGACAGAGTGAAGTATGTGAGATTTTTAATATCACAAAACTGTTTTCCTTTTTCAGACTATTTCCATGTTGCCAGCAGTTCCGTGTGGTGTTGCTGCTGTTCAACAGTAATAAATTAAATCACGTTCAGGTCACGTTCACGTTCACTAGCTCGATGAAATGAACACGGATACGGCTGAACACACCAGATGCCGTACTGACTATTCTCACTATTAACTGTCAATTTTTCGGTTTCATTTCAAATCTACGGCGCCAGAAAGCAGAACACCTGTCATTACCACTGACTCATAACATACCACTGTATCGCACACATCTTTCGACCACTCCGTACTACATCACTATGCAGATGTAACACATTTACATAAACAATTTTACCATTGTCACTGGCTGCATCAGCGTTTCATGCATTGTTGCAGCAGGAAGATGTGAAACAGCGTGGACAACATTTGTGCTTTTTCATTCAATCATTTACTAATCTTAATAGGTTTGCATGTCCTTGTGTGCATATTTTATGCATATGCATAAAGTAAATTGCCTTAAACAGAATACTGACGTAATGTAACTGTTTTGCTTTTTTGTCTCTCAACAGATACTCCCACCACCAGCAAGATACCCGAGTGTGCGTGTGTGGGGGTGTTTGTGGGAGTTCCCATCTTAGAAGAACAACCTTTTGTCTACCTGTCAGCATTCAGAGATTGTAAGTACACTTTCTACCTACCATTTTCTACCATCCTGCTTTTCATAAGCCGGAGCTGTACGTGATCGCTGAAGAATCCCCGTGTTAATATCAGACTGTGATATTAACACACTGTGATGTACAAAAGCTAAACCCGAGTCAAAGCTAAACACACTATTAGACAGAACATGAATCATGTGAAAAAAGAGCTCCAACTCCTTCCCTTTCAGTTAGATTTCACAAAAGCATATAAAACCTCATCTTACAAGGATTAAATTATAAATCCTTTATCAATGTGAGCCATATGCGAAAGCTATAGAGTTAAATTTTGCCTAAACGTACAACCTCTTTCTCACTGACTGATCACTCTGCTTTAATAAGCTATTTAAAATGAGTCATGCATAATTATTCCCAGCGCTTTACCCTATAACCTTCTCAGCCTCTCTGTCTTTTGAGAAGCATTACTTGTATCGTATTAGAGGTTGTGAGCCCTGTCTTGGTGGGAAGCTGGTGTTGTCATGATATTGCAGTGAAGATGTCGCACACATGCACAGGCAGCGGTGGTCTGTGTGTATATGTCCTCTGCAGCGTTTTCGCTCACATCTGCAATTCTGCATTGATTCCACGCCAGTGAGTAGAAAGCTGACGCAGAGTTACGGGGCCTCTGTTATAGCCAGGTACGTCAGCCAATGGCTATGGCCACAACAGAATGGGAGAGAGGGAGTTTAATAATGCTGTGGAGTAAATGACTGCAGTCAATACGGCAATCACATTTGCTGCAGTCCCTGTGTGGAAATGTATGGTATATACAATGATAATTCCTCTTTTGATCATTCAAGATAAACTAAGGCAGCCATTGTATTATTAACACAGTGTTACAAAAACTGCACTTTCCAAAATGAAATCTCCTTAATTAGCATAGGAAGCACAATGTTCACAAACATCAAACACATGTTGTTTATCCCTACAGGGTTTCCAGATTCTAATCAAGTCACGGGTTTACTTATTGTCTCAGAGGGGTAGCCGCCTTCTTTGTTAGGACCTCCTCTGCGCTGAATCTCCAACGCGAATTTTATCACCTTTCATATTTGTAATAATTTAATATGGGTCACTAATTGAGAAAGCAGGAATGAACACGCTTTCTGGAGTGTCTTACATGTCAGCTGATTTGGGGGGGCGATACTGAGACAGTATTTACAACATCTCTGGGAGATGTTAAGCCTGTAGACTAATACAATGAGGACCTGTCAAGAAACCGAACTTGCAGTACTTTCCCAGTGAAACATGTCTAGATGTGTGCAGTAGAAAAAGGCAGCTGCACAGTTGCAGTTTTCACATATGCTGTCAGGGGTTTGAGGTAACGGACCCAATAGCACTCGGAACACAGAGGGGTTCAAAGGAAAGAGGTTTATTAACGGACACATTTAATCAGTTTCATGTGTAATTACTTAGAATAAGAATCTACAGCCATGCTAGCGGCTCTGTGAAGCTTTACTCAGACACAGTGGTGTTTTGAGCTGAATGGTAACAGCGATGTATGTTGCCATGCTTACATTAGCAACATTTACAGGATCATGTTCTGTAAATAAGCTTCAGCCAGTCCTCCATCTTAGTTCAACATGTAACATTAAGTTGTTAAAAATCCATACAAAAGTAGTTGGACTGATCGTCCCACAGAATATTTGATTTAAGTAATCAACTTTATACATATTACACTTCACTACATATTATATGGAAGAGGATACAAATTTCTGACTTTAATCTTAGAATTAAAATAACATTTTCACGGTGGCCCTAATCCTCTTCCGTAATATTCACAGCTTTTGCTGCATCACAGTGTTATACCATTTCTGAATATGCTGCATCAGTCTTACACAAAACACAACCATTGTTTGCCACTTCACAGAGATTTCAGAAAACTACACAGAGTGGCGATGTCCACAGAGGATGTGGTTTGTCTGGGACAGACAAACTGTGAGGAGGGATACGAACTGAACTCAAGCACATACTGTAGAAAGTTATCAGGGGCACAAGAGGGGAGTTTCTTATTCACCGGTGTTCCTATCTTGTAGGATGCATAACAACGCTTTTAAGGATTTCTGAATGCACGTAAACATTTACTGGTCAGTCTGACAGATCAGGTAGTGTCAGGTCATCAGAAACACCTCTCAGAAACAAAATAGTATGCAAATATAACTATGGTGGAATTTTTTGGACTTACCTACACCTCACTCTTTCTGCATTGTGTTTTGTCCTAAATGATTCAAAGGCTGATGCTGATTCTGGTACAGATGTAGGATTGACCTGCAAAAAACGCGTAAAAATTTAACAACATGAGAAATGATCAGCTGACAAGGAGACCAAAGAGATAATGGACCGTGTGAACCACCCAGAGGCAGGTTAGAGACCTGCTCTGTGGCTGATTCAATAGTTTCTTTTTTAAAAGTATATTTGAATACACTGGAGCCATTTAACACTGTCTGCAATGCCCTCCAGTCGACCCTTTTACTGTCCCGCTGTGCTCTGTTATTCATCCTGACCTGGCTCAATGGTTGTATTGATCAAATTGATCAAATAACAGTCTGTCGTTTGACTTTGTACTGTGGAGATCCCCCCTGTCTGATGAGCTGCGTTCTGCTGCAGGACCTTGATGCATTTCCCCATTGCACTGACTCCAGATGCCCTGCTCAGAGTTGTTAGAGCCAACATCAGTCAGACAAACCCATCAAAGACCAGACTGAATTTGCTAGTGGGGAGAATTTACCAGCCTCTGATAGATTCCTCTTATCTCGACACTGTGACCCTTGTCCTGCTTCACCCCTGCCTTCTCTGTGCATCCCCTGCACTCAATATGTACAACTACCCCACTCTACTTCTCCCCCTTCAGTTTCCTGTGTATAGTAAAAACAACTTGTTTTCTTCCGGGCTCCTTGCAGATGACTGCTCTGTGATGATGAGCTTACAGCAGCCATCAAACACAGTGGATTTTCTTATCTCTGGCCCCTTGAGCTGAAAAGCTCTGAGGAACCTCAGATGTATTTTCTCCTGCACAGATAGTGTGATGCCAACGTCTTTGTGGTGCTAACACAGCTGAGTTTGTGCCAACATGTTGATATCAAGAACAGCAGTAGATATTGAAGCAGAGATACCTAAACTTTGAAACTGCGATCAGTTGTTCACAGGTAGACGATCCTTTTTATTGAAACGTTGACTGAGGTCCTATTCTTTAAACGCTTTTCTCAATCTCAGTGCAATCTTAATACCTAGATAAGGCAGGATGTGGGTGATGGGATTGTGTCTGAGTCATGTGAGAGGGTGTTACATGTGTACATCAGTGCGCATGTGATCATGAGCCAGACTCATCAACATGGTACTCGTCTCCTGTCACAACACTGTGTGGCAGTGAGTGGCTCTGTCGCACTGGGTGACACAGTACTCTAATTAATCACAGAGAGGAACCTCAAATGAAGTCATTATATATTCTAAGGGGTCCCATCTTGATATGCACTTTACTTACTAAAGAGGAGAACGATACAGAAACACTCGTAAAAAGCGATAGAAGGCATAGTGGTGATGGTTTAGCAAAATGGAATTTCACCACTAAAACATAGCTCTGAACAAGAAGTGGTTAATATAAAGTTATTTTGAGTAATAGCAGAATCTAATTGTCAGCCATTAACAATTTCATTTTAAGCTTTAACACAGTCAGATACTCTACGAGTGAATTGTGGCACCTCAGTATGCTGTGATGCAATTCAAGAAAATAAATGCATGCTGAAAAAGTGTCTATTATTCATTTTGTTGGTCTATATAAATAAAAGTATGTGTGGACGCTGTGTGTTTATGCACATGCGTGTACGAGTTGTTTCCTATTCTGTGAGACTACATGACAAAAGAAACATTGAAATTCATTTTATGTTTTGGCCCTTTAAAAACTGTGTAAAGAATACAATAATTTGTTCCCCAAAAATTTGGCATCAGCCTAAATATACATCATACAGTCTCTGTCTCTATGCTTTTGTCTGACAGATTAAACAATTCCAACAATACCCTCCATAAGATAAGAGTACATAAGATTTGTTAGCCCATATCTAACGCTGTCAGGCGGGTTACTTTGGCTAAAGTGGGGACTTAACTGATCCCTAGAGCAGGGATTATATATAATTTAAAGATATACGTGAAATTAAACACATGTTTTAAAATATTGATACTGAGATTAAGATACAAGTTCAGAGAAATCTGTGTAAATAAAATATGTGACTTGTTTAACACTTATGTCTAACTAACAAGTAATATTCCCAACTGAAGAAGAAGCAATTAAAATCCCATCAAATTGATTCTCTATAAATTATCACTGTGGATGCAGCAATAGTTGTCTGTATATTACAATGAAATGTATAGAAGGAAGAAAAACACACTGCTTTTTAAGCGCTTGTTGGTCAAAGCATGCAGTGTGAAGTGTGAAGCGCGACTGCTATTTAATGAAATGCAGTTCTGTTTTAACAAAGGTGTCTAATACTGTTGACCCAATAATCTCTGAATTAGGCAAGCAGGGTCTAGAGACTAAATGTTATTAACAGACTGTTGGCACTCGTAATTGTTCAGCTGCTATAAGCCAATAAAGTAGTTTTTAACTTGTGAAAACAAAGTGAAACCTTACTTTCGAAAAACTTTTTATAATCTACAAAAGAGCCAACAAGCAAATACTTTCAGCTCAATGACTCGTTTTTTTTGGAACAAAATCTGTAAAATCAACATGGAGCAACAAAACGTGTCTATAAAGCAGTACAGAGGAAAAGTGGATGCTCAGTTCCCATGGTGTCTGGACCTGTCAAATGCTGTTTGACGTAACATTTTATATAATGCCTCTGAAATCACCAGCTTGACAACAGGCAGTCACACAAGCATAAACACATTCATATGCATGCCCATGCACATGCACATGCACAGACATCCACATACACGGAAGGAGAATGGTGGTGTGAAGAGACAAACAGAAAATGAATCCCAGACAGAGGGTTTTGTAGTGGAATACAAAGAGGCTAAAGATTATGGGTAAAGATGTATCCATGTTGAGACGCCAAAACACAAACACACACATGCATGCAACTTAGCAATGGCCTTATTTTATGAGTTTTAATATGTGTCTGATGGTTTTGTGAGGTAAGGAAGGGTGGGAGGCAACGTCTCCCTACATTTATCGCACATCATATTATGAAACATCAGTCATGATCTTTGTCTTGTGTCTTTAAACCACTCCTCCATTTTCAATTATAGGACTACAGTTAATATATATGTATCGTTCAGCTTAAATACTGCATTAGCTTCTATTTCTGACTTCGGTGAACATCAGATCACAATTCACAAACTTCCTTCTTGTCATTGACAGATGTAATCCTGCAGCTACTGTATGTTCATACAGATAATTGTCTGTATTGTATGACAAGAGCATAGAACAGAGAGACGGAGATAAAGAGAGAGAGAGCGAGAGAGAGGGAGAGAGCATTTGCTAAAGACAGCAACAGTATGAGAATGATGTAGATGTGAGTCTACATGTAGATATAGTCTCAAGGGTTGGTACAGTGTATCGTCTTACTCATAACCTCTCTTCATTTCTCTTCCCTCAGGCTTACAAATACAGCTGCTGCACAGTAGAGATGATCGTTTGCTTCTTGCTCCACAGGTTGCTATGGTGATCACTGACCTGAGGAATATGTAAATCACATCCACAGGCATTTTAGAAACAATGCAATGGACATTTATTTATTTTCTGCAAAATGATGACACACATTTATCGCATAAACCTTTTGATACCCAGTATGCACGCTCTGGTTCTGAACAATTATGTTGTCATTGGTGGATACTTTATTATTATATGAATCAAATAAAAGTACTATACTTACTTACACTGTATGTACAATTGCAGCTTCTTAAAAGTGAATGGTACTATTATTATTTTCATAGTAAGCACTAACAGTGAAGTTAATACCTTGTGTCTTGAACTGTTGGTTGGATCAGACAAAACATTTGAAGATGCAAACATGAACACAGTAAAAAACAAACATTAACCTGATGATTTTAAGAAAAGTATCAGTGTCAGACAGTATCAAGACTATAATTTAGACTATAGAGAGTATGTTTACTAGGGCAATAATGAGGAAAACTGATAAATAAAATTAGTGAGGCAATCTGTAATTTTGCCCAAAAGGCTTAATGCATCTTCACACAGTAATCTTCATGTGTAGCACAGCAAAACATTCTGCACACATCTGCATGCTTAAAGACGTGCCTCTGTCTGGGATTGATTATTTTGTTAGTCTATCTCACACACAGTTACATAGACACCAGGCTTTCTGGAGCATGAAATAAGCTTTCCTAGGGAACAGTCAAGAAGAGAGTGGCTGATGTCCCCTGCTATTTGTTAATTAAATACGTGCAGTTCTCATCTAAAATCGTAAATGTCACCTCGTAGCTTCTGGCTACCGTTCCCGTTCCTCGTCTTGGTTATGGCTCTTAAGTAAAATGTGGAGGAGCAGGCTGAGTAATGCAACACTTGGCCATAAAAAGACTCTGGGAGTGAAGGTCTCTGTTGTGAAAAAGGTAGATCCTTCAATATTTTGTAATACATTTGAATTTGTATGTAATAGAAAAAAGAACATCTGTCAGAACATTTCCCAATAGTTTATTCTCCTAAACAGATAAATTGATTTTCAGTTCTGCTCTCTCTGCTTCTTTTGCTGTAATATGACACTCAATAATGTGTGATGTAGTTGGTCTGATGCATGAATGTGCTTCTGTATGAGCATGTGTGTGATGCGTTCTGGAAAGTGATGAGCTAAGAGGAGGCAGCTTGACGATAAGAAACATATCAGTGCTCAGCACCTGCCTGCTTGCCCCCTGAATGACTGACTACACAAGCTGATTGCATGTGGGGTCCCTCTCATTGTCACTGCAAAACTCCCCCAAACTCTCATGAGAAAATAAAGTGCAGCGTGCCGACTCGAATACATGATTCTGCCAGTGAACTGATCTCCTTGCACGCTGTGAAAATTAACCACATCAAACAAATTGAAGTTGAAACTGAATTTTCATTATTTGTTGTTTTGACTTCAACGAGAAGTTGAACCTTTGATGAGAAGTTGAACCTTTGAAGATAGAGCAGCCCCTCGCCTCAAAAACAAGCAATTTTGTTTGTTCCTCAGTACATTTGTCACCATGTAACAAATGGCTGCAGTATTTATTCTGACATGTGAGCTTCTTCAGCACAGTTTCACGATTTTCAGATTATTTTACCTGTGTTATATTGGCCCTGTCAACACTGATCGTGGGTTCCCGATAAATACGCATATTTTTAGCTGGACTGTAAATATCTTTTGCATTTTCTATAGCACCCAACCTTATTACCTCTAATGGTTCATAAGCAGATACAGTACAGTTTCTTTCTATGTCTGTTTTTTTTTTCTGCAGCTCAGCGGAACAGCAGAAAGAAGCTATTAAATGTCATTCACTACATAGTATCATGCAGTGCAACTAATATTTATCCTAATGCAATCAGACATTTGTTTATCCTAGACTTGGAGTAAAAGGGTTTGAGTAGATGCTTACTTACCTGCACCCACCCAAACTTTGTATAAAGAAGCTGGTACTGTAGAGTCAGTTTAATGTGCAACTGATCCAAGTGACTCAGGCGTTTGTGTTCTCACATATAGCTCCTGTAGGTCATTTGACAGAATAAACATGACGTGTTGGAGCATATTACACATGTTAGTTTAAGAGCAAGAACTTTATTTAGCAAAGTAAAATAGATTAAAACATTAAAAACAATCTTTTGGATTGAAAAAGTCTGTATAAAATCTAAATAGTATAACACACAACAGTTATTCATTTTTCACATTAGATGTCCTTTCAGGTTTTATTCCCTTTAGAACAGGTCTGTACATTGTTCTTTTATTACTTATCTAAACAGCCTGGTGCTATTTCTGTGTCTCTTTGTCGTTTGAGTTCTGCAGCGATGCGTACAGACGTGCATGCACACACACACACACACACACACACAGGTGAACTCTAACCAGGCCTGGTGCAGAGCAATTAGACATTCCTATCATCACAGCTGTCCACAGGACAGGTCATTGGTTATTGATGATTATCAATTGCCGCTGTCAGAGATTCAGCATCAGTCAGAGAATGTGACGGTAAAATATTTTGAGAACTTTTCTACACACAGATAGATTTAGCTTATCATGATCATTTTTTTCCTGGGAAACATTTTTTTCCTGGGTGACATTTTTACCGGTATTGTTGTGAATTATATGACTTGGCCCACTTCTATTTGCAGCTCATGTTTAAAAAAAAGCCTACATTACACAACCAATCTTTGAATTTCTCCTTCCAGTGCCAAATGCATTTTAACACACGCTGTATTACACTAACTTCTCAGTGCCCCTGTCACAACAGTACCACTTTGCAATCAACTTTGCTTTCTCATACTTTACACATGGCTGAGCACAGGCTATCACACCAAACTGAAGAGGAAAGGACGGGAGAGGAGACGAGCTGTGACAATTAGCTGAGACAGGGCCAGGCCCTTCAGGAGAGGAGGAATCAGCAGCCATTCCACATTCCAAGCACATATGCAAGCCATCAATATACAGGTCCTTCTCAAAGAATTTGCATATTGTGATAAAGTTATATATTTTTGATTCATTACACACAACTGAAGTAGTTCAGGGCCTTTCATTGTTTTAATATTGATGATTGTGGCATACAGCTCAAGA
>JAUMTR010000002.1:7846664-7998348 GCA_032270685.1 Microctenopoma stevenorrisi | reverse complement strand
CACAATCATCAATATTAAAACAATCAAAGGCCCTGAACTACTTCAGTTGTGTGTAATGAATCTAAAATATATGACAGACTAATGTTTATCAGTAAATTACAGAAAATAATTAACTTTATCACAATATGCTAATTTTTTGAGAAGGACCTGTATACCTGTATATAAGTCCAGTACTTACACAAAGGTGTGATTTTTAATATTGAGACGTTAAACAGCATCTTCTATTATCCTATAATGCCTATGAAAAGGAAACGTTATATTCCTCAGTCAAAAAACATCTGAAACTACTACAAAATTAGAAGCTTCAACAAAAGAGACCTTTATGCACTTATGAATCTCCAAATCTAATCTTTGCCATCACGGTAAAAACACTCCCCAGCTCACTGTAAGTGTAATGTAGCGCTCTTTATGCAATACAGACAATTTCACTGATTGATCCCTTCAAATAGTCCAGCAAAAGGTTCAATATGACAGACCACCCAGAGCATTACCTGCAATCTTGTTGATTATCTCCACATTCACATCGATTATCATGTGGTTCTCCCCTCATACTCAGTTATCACTCAGTGGTTGCTGATAGGGAGCTACATTATTGATCGCAGCACATTAACAGGGATGAAAGTGCACTGTTGCAGCCTGATTTATCACATCTCTAAGCTAAGTCATCACCCAGTGGGCTATCACAACTGAAATAAACATCTACAGGTACACCTTTATCTTGTGTAAAATGTATTCAGGGAGGTTTTTAGAGGTTGTGTGCAGCTTTTTTTACAAAGTAATTAAAACATTTAAAAAGACATTTAGAACAAGAGATATCTTGTGAAAAGCTTTAATGTGTGCTATCACCAATAATATAAAATAAAAAGAAATACATTTACTAAACATCAACATGCAGCATCATTTTGCAGCACCAGCGGGAACAACTAAGACACATTTGGTTGTAAAATATTCAATAAATTATGGCTTTATTGGAACAGTATGTATGTATGTATGCAGATTTGAAGGAGTGGATTATCAGTTAAAGAAATTGAGCATGTTTATTACTAATTGTAAGATATCAAGAAACTATATTTTAAGATAAGCTAAGATAAATCTTTATCTTAAATTAATCCCAGAGGTAGAAAATTTGCATTGTTAGGACTCGTACTAGGGGAAAAACAGCAGAGAGTTAAGATACAAGATAGATGACAATTACATGACAATGACAACCACAAGAAGAATTGCATGCAGTCCATGTAAATGCAATAGACAAGACATGTGCTCAGCAGCAGGCTAGATATTCCTCTCTTCTCTCCTTTGCCCAGGGTCCATTAAATGGATTAAAGCAGTTAGAGCAGCCAAGCATATATTCATTTCCTCCACACTGAGGGTGAGAGAAGCAGACAGCATAGAATGCATGGGCCATCTCTCCAGATCAAAATTGTAAGATTAAAATCTTTCGAGCCGATAAAATCATGTTCATTAAACAGCTTTGTCTATTTAATGTTCTGTGCTGTGTTAGTATCATTCTCCCTCCACAATAAGCAGGTATTGTTGTGTCATGCACATATGAGAGAAAGGATATATAAATAAATAAATAAAATATAATGGAAACTGTATTGAAAATACAAAAATAATAAAGAATCAAAGATAAGGATACATTAGAAACAGAACACAAGCTTCAAAACGACAAAATGACACTCAACGCCCTGATGGTAAAACAGCTTATTATTGCTTTACTTTCTCTGATTCATTCTGGACTGTGAAAGATTTAATACAATACAGGTGTTGTAATATCTTCTGTCTGACTACAGTAATAAAAGAGACACTTGAGCAATAATCTATGTGCAAAAAGTGACCAATGACCAGTTTTATTTGCATTAACAAAACAGTGCTTCTGTCCTCCATCCAAGGTGAGGTTAAAGTTGCAGAAGTTTAACAACAAGGGCACACTGAACAGCCAGCAACACAATATGACATTTCTTACACATAGTGAAATGTACGTTGTTCTTACTTGTCAGTCTCTCAAATAAACACAGTGTTTTATTTGTGTTCATTGGCAGAAATTTTTCCATTAAATACAAAAAAAAGTCAAATCCACAATCTTTTTCTGACGTAATTCCATTTTGCTGTGCTGCCTAAATATAAATACAGAGATGTGAACTCTGCTTTAACAGCAAGGGAATATGCAAACCTTAATGTTATGCAGATATTTGTGCATTCTCACTCTCTACAGTATCTCCACCAACATAAAATAAAAAGTCAGGGGACATTTCGCGATTATGGAAAATAAATTATGGCTTAAACTACTGCTTAGGTTCAAATGCAGGTCCTTGAATATATTTCCTCGCTTTTAAAACATTTTGAGATGGGAGTAGCTTGTTCAACAAAGCATTTGGACAGCAGTTTTTAAATTTTAATGTGAAAAGTAATGAATGCACCAAACCACATTTTGAAGCTACTAGAGGATCCATATAACAAAATATGTGACATTGATGTAAAGATGCATAAAACACTAAGTAATCACGACTGAAAAAAATGTCATGCTACTATAATTGTTTTATCAAATGGCATTTGAAATAAGTTTCTAAAAGAGAAATAAAATGATATGTTATTGTCAATAAAAGCACAATCGCTGCACGGCAACAAACGGGAACTTGGGAAGATTCTTGCCTGGCTGGACTCAAACAGACAGGCAGCAGGAGCACAGCAACTCAACAGGCCAGATAATTACGCACCCTGATGGAACAGCCACTTGGTATTCTCTGCACACCCTCTAAAACATACCAGCACTAGATAAGTCGGGAGAGGGAGCAGGGGGAAAGGAGGGGAGGGAGAAGCTCCCAGATCTGCTGGAGCCAGACAGCATGGAGGCTCAGTTACAAATCAACCCCATGCCGTTGTCTGAACCTGACATGTGGAGCCTTTTGACAGCCATAACAAACGCTGAAGGACCACAGCTGACATGTCACTCATGCGTAATCTACATAATGATCACAATTATCTGTTCGTGTCAATAAACATAAGCACTCTCGTGGAGAAAAAGCTGTTGGGCTACGTATTTATGTGATGGCAGAGCAGACTGGTCAGACTGCATATTATGGTTAATGAGGTGTGTCCACACCTTGTCATTATTGCATGGAAGATACACGAGCTGTTACAGCAAAGCTTATTATTCTTCAGTTTCATTTGTTGAGGTGTGGAAATAAAAGAGGAGGGAATCAGATTTTTTTTGCAGTTTTGCACAATGCATGAAATCATATTACAGAAAGAGTCTGTGTGAATGTGTGAGTCAGGAAATATTACCTACACTGTGTGCAATGCACAGCTGAATTTCAGAATCACAAATATAGAAACTGAAATGCTGTACGGAGAGGACCACGTTATTGGTAGTCACTACAGGGCAGCGGTGGGAGGGGCATGTGGCTGATATCTCATGGGTGGCGGCAACGGGAGGAGGAGGGAAGGCGGCCATGCTGTGTTTCGTAGAGAATGAGTGTCACTCTGTGTCGTTCCACTGTCAGGAGAGCTGCTGAGAGCTGTGTGCTTCACTGAAGGGTGACAGCGAAGAGACAGAGCCGCTCTGCTGCTGTCATGGCCACTCTGCCTCTCAGTTTTCAGCTGCCGGCAACTGGCCAGTGGAACTGGCTGCAGGCTGCTGGAACTCGGTGGCTAATCATGTCCTTGTCGCTATGTATGTGAAAGGTATACTCAAAGCCAACTGTTAGCTAATGTTCTAATTTACAACCTTTCGCAAAAATGTGTGGAAAGCTAGAATTGATTGTGTAAAGGTCAGGCGTATTAGCCTTTGGTGAAAGCTCGGCCACGCTGCCAACATTAAAACCTCTTTCTTATTTACAGTATTTTTTATGTCTTGAAAGGTTATGTTGGGTAAATAACAAGAAATAGATCAGGAATGGAAGCTGAAAGAAGCACTCAGCCTTACAGTGCACATTCCCTTTAGAGCGCAGCACAGGCTGGTTGATTTTGAGGAGAGAATAATTCTAGGCGTGACTTTCTCCTTCCAGCTCTTGACTGATGAATCAAATGTAGTCAAGTGGAACCTCCCCATCCTGAGAACATACATTCAAAATAAGCAGCCAGGGAAACAGCATCTCCTCTCTATCTAAGGGAGCCTGTTGGACTATGACAGCTGATTTTTTTTTCTCCACTGCTGCCATTTCACTTAGGATTTATACCTTATTGCATATTTCTGAGCTACATATTTGATTCCATATATTTCTGGTTTCTATCATATAGCTTAATGTAGGTTTTAAACTAAATAACCATTGCAACTCTATTCTATTAAAACATGTGTAAATGCATATAATTATTATTTATTTTTGTATTTATGTCCACATATAAGGATATTGATTTGTTAATATTTCCCCTCTTTTACCTTATATTCAGTGGACTAGTAAGTAAAATCTGACTCAGCACTGGCTAATGGTTCTCTGCATCTACCACTCATGTAGATGAAAATTTTCCTGCAGTCAACCAACGTGCTGTTTAATGGATAACCCCTTTGCTATGGACATGCAAATCCACTCTTTGTGCTCTCATCTGTCTCAGTTTAAAAGCCAAACCTTGCAGCTGAAGTTTTTATATAAGCTCATAGTGGATAGGGATGATGGCATTATGTAAAGTATCACAGGTAGGCAAAGCATTCTCAGTTTCCTGTTAAAGCGGCCAGGACAATGAACTATGTAAAACCTAAGTTGTGCGTAAATGAGTGCAAACACTAAGAGGATCAGGGTCATGGGTCCAATGTGCTTGATTCTAGAGCTAGAAAGGGACAAATGTATATTTTTTATAATTGCCGTCAATGCTACACAATTTTGGCTTTCATCAAACAGCACCATCGTGTTTGCTTTGCCATTTCAGACTTAAACTGAGATAATGCAGACTCTCTGCAGGGGTACTGCAGACTTTCAATGGTATGAAAGCCCACCCCATGCCCTCCATAAATATTGTCTTTATAGCCAAGGAAGTGAGAGGATGTTGTCACAAGCCATTACATGGATGAGTTACACCTCTTAACCTCATCCACCTTTTTATCAACCAAGATCCTGCGCAGTGACCTGCAGAGACACTCAGAGCTGAACATCTGTTTGCCATCTCCCCTCAATGATAAAATGAATCCTATAACAACCGTGACTAACTCTACGAACCATTGCACTGTCGCTCCTCTCCATAGCATGACTGTCTGTCTGCATAACAGACGAAAGGCCAGACTATTGATCTGTACTCCCTGAAGCAGATTCAAGGTCTAAAGCTTTGTTTAAGTGGCTCTGGCATGCAGAGAAACTCATTGCAAGGCTTTGTCATAGTAGTTGAGGGTGTGTGTAAATTATGGCATAAAGTGAAGGGCAACTGTGTAATTATTTATTGAGTTATCACTTTCTCAAATCGAATTCTCCAGTTAACTCCTGCAACTAGCAATGAACAATTACTTTTCCTGCTCAACAGCAATAGTATATAATGAAAAAACAGAGAAAATTACCACAAAACAGTTTCTTTAGGCAATGTGACAAATACTAAGTGTGATCTCTAAATAGAAATCTGGATAGGTTGAGGAAAAAATAGGACACCTGTCAAAAT
This sequence comes from Microctenopoma stevenorrisi, assembly GCA_032270685.1. NCBI lineage: Eukaryota > Metazoa > Chordata > Actinopteri > Anabantiformes > Anabantidae > Microctenopoma > Microctenopoma stevenorrisi. The sequence goes on along the minus strand of JAUMTR010000002.1, from coordinate 7,992,768 downwards.
CCGATGATGAGTTTCTTTTTTGAGACACTGGAACAAATCCAGCAAGAACCTAACTCAGCATCTGGATGGCAAGATGATCCTGTTATAGCTAAGTTAAAAAAATGATCAAGAAAGAATAGCAGCTAACAAACCACTTTTGTGTTTCTAGTTGTTCTAATGTGCTAAGAAAACTAAGAAATGACCATATATGGACATCGTAACACTGCTAAAAAATCTAGTTACCAACAATAGTTGGTCAGTTGAGTTGAGTTAGACCCTTGCTGGACTACTTCCAATGTCTCAAAGAAGAAGCTCTGAGATCATCGGATTTTGACAGGTCTCCTTTTTGTGCTTGATTCTCTCTTTCTTGTTTTTCAGATTTTTTTTATAGAGATCACACTCAGTATTTGTCACTGTAGCCAAAAAAAGCTGTTTTTTGTTATTTATTTTTTATTGTGTACATATTTTCTTAGATGTATTCTAATAAAAAGAATAATAAAAAAAACACAAAAATAAATATATATGATAATAAAAGCACTCCAGAAACTAATGGTGGCCTAGGACTGGTGCACAGTGCTGTATATCTTTCCGCAGTGATTAAAGTTTATCATTTGTAAACGCTGACATAAATCAAATCGTTACGGTGCCAGTTTGCTTCCACATCTTGTAACAGAAGCTACAATTCCCTCTTTGCAGAGTGGGTTTGTTTATCACATGTGCATTTGTGGTTAAATGGAATCTTACAAGCAAAGCAAAACTATGCACCTTTATACTCCCAAAGGTTGTAAACTCCATTGTGAAGAAGAAATTCAGATGCTTCTTAACCTTTTTTACACAATACCGCTTACGTGTTATTGTCCTGGAGATGGAAAGCATATGGTTCTACAGCCAAAAAAACAATACCAAATGTAAACAAAGCACATACTGTAACACTTGTTTGCGCTTTTCAGCACCTTCTGCTCGCTTGCACTAAGAGGGCTCACGATTGATGTTTCTGTGGTGGTTTCAACATTTTGTGATCAGTGGCTGAGTGGGAGTTGTGAGGAGCACAACTTTGTGCCAATTTCTAGTATCTAGCATAAGGTCCGGCAGAACAGTGGTCACGCTCCAATCTTGTTTATTCGAATTACTGTTACTGGATTGTGCCACTATTTGTTGAAGACAGTGGATATTGTTAGAGGTGGATATTTTCTATTCTGTTGTAATTCCACCAACATTGTTATGCAAGCATTTTTGCTGTTGGGTCTCATGATAATATCTCTGTTTGTATTTGTACATCTGCTTAGCTGTTTATTTTTGCTTGCTTGCTAATTAATGTCAATCACAGCACATTGTTATTACTACTTACATTAGTGGAAGTGTATCTTATCGTAGCTGGTAGTTCATTGGTCAGTGTGGCAATAAATAAATATGCTATTATTAAACATAATATGATAATATATACCCCAATTTCTAAAACTACTAATGTTTTTATTTAATTTAGGCAGTATGTAGACATATGCTGTATATTTATTTTACAGATCATTCCTAATATTTCAAATTAGCAATGCTGTTCCACAATCTTTCCACGTGAACTCGCAGAAGTACCACTGGCTGGGAGTCATTGCCACAGAGCATTTGCTCAGAAATGCTTAGAGATACACTGCTATGCAACTATGCACACAGACACACATACTGGAAGGAGGCTACAAGGCTGAAACATGAGTTTTTATAGCAAGTGCACATGTGATAATCCTTCTCCATTGAGTCATAGCCTACTTTACCTTGACAACATGTTGGGTCTAAAGATCAAACACTGGATAGCGCGAACAGGGAAAGTGGCTAATTATTTGGCAAGGCAAGAAAGGCTAAAAGGTCAAGAATTCTGTCAACTGCCTGTAAACACAGCAGTCAAAGTGCTGCTGATGTCTCTTCTTGCTGCACCCATCACCACTCAAGTTTTTGCTTTGACCCACAGCCACAATTTTCTAACAGTAAGTTTGTCTTCGTTAGGTGACTAGAGATAGAAAGAGTCAGCGATAGAGGTGAGATGAATAGAAATAAAAACTGTAAAAAACTGTATTGGTAGGTAAGAACTTCAAAAAGTGAAATAGAGAAACTAAACTCTAAACTATTGCTAAACGATTTCCATATGGCCCAACTAAAGAGGCCATTTGTGTTAAGAAAAGAAAAGATGGAGCCACAATGACAGGCAGGCCAGCAGGTAAACACAGCCAGAGTCAGACGGAGGGATAGGTCTTACTGCTGCACAAATCTTTTGGTCTGTGTCTTTATTCGATGGGACAGGAATGTCAATTGTGTGGACTCTGCAAGCAGCCTGCATGTCAAGTGAGGCTTACAGAGGTAGAGTTTACCTGGCAGCAGGGATAAGAGGGATAGGCTGCAGAGTCTTTCCACATGAGGGTGAACAACTGGGAAAAGCACATTAAATGTAAAATACAGTGGGGTCAGACTTAAGGCATTATAAAAGTAAAGTAAGGACATCTTTGTGTATGCATTGGTTTATATGGGGTGCAGAGCACAGATTGCTAGACAGACTGCGTCAAACTGCACTGGTGAAGGACAGGAGAGAGGGGATTTGCAAAATAAAGATGGGAAAGCAATGTGAGCTCCTCCAAGGTTTAGTCAAAGGACTGCCTGGGGTTTTAAATGATCCAAACCCGGAGATAAAATACACAATGAAAGGTTTATCAGTTGAGAAGTCCAGAACTGACTTTCACCAACCTCTATTTTCTAGTGGAATAGCTGTTGTGTCCTGCAGGATTTCTGCAAACTAGCCAGGGCAGCCTGCAGTGAAAGATTATGTACAGCATCAATGTCTTTATTTGATTGGCTCTCTCAGTGTCTGTCAGCACAAGTCACAAACCTCAAATCCTTTCAAAAACATCATAAATATTTAGCAGAGGGTTTTATCACAGCCACCAATTGAAAACAGATTGAAGACAGTGGCAGCCCTGCTGCCAGAATAACTTTCATGTTTGTGGCTTCACAATGACTTGAAATGTGACAGGCAGAGGATCACTGTCCAGGGATGCTTGTTTCACAGTACACTGGGGAGATTATTGTCGCCTATTTCATAATCCTAACAGGATTTTAGCAGATTCAAGGCTTTTCTACATTTGATACAAGTTGGCAACCATTTGCCTTTAGGCAGACGGGATCCTCAGCAATTAAATAGTTTATATATCTATGAAACATGACGCTAAATCCAGTTGATACTGCAGTCATTAAAATGAGATCCTATTTATTCATCTTAGCTAGTGTGTGTGATGTTAAAGGTTACACTGTTAGGAATGTTTATCAATTCCTGTTTTATTCCACAACTTTTCACAGGAGAAAGGGAGCTCTATCTGGGACAGATGGCTAATAAATTTGTCTTTGTTGTCAATTTTCAAAAATGTACAATATCCCTGTTGTATCACTCTCAGGCAACGCTAAGATGACAGCAACAATGTACTGGGTGAGGATTTGCTCACCTCAGGACCACATTTCTACAATTTATGGTTCATTAGTGAAAATGCCACACAGGGATGCAGCCCATGTTTAATGTCTGGCTGAATTCCCGTTTGTGACTCATCCCAAAGCTCTTGACAAAATACTACTTTGCGTCATTACATGCTATTGTCATCTTAACTTGGTTTAAATGTTTGTTAGTGTGTCCACTAGTGGCTCATTATTAAACAGCAACTCTTGCATAACTATATTTTATATTAATGAAGGTTTGCTAGCAACATGCAAACCCTGCACTGTAGCCTGATGTGATCTTCCCCAGATATGTAGCTACACCTCAGGTCAATCGACACTGCAACCTCTATGATTTATGAACTTAGTGTGTCACTGGTCATACAGACTGTTTAACATCTGTTCACTCCAACTCCTACGTGACATGGTCAGCTCTCAGGTATCTGCAGTTGATTACATCTCAGTTTAAAATTATAATTCTAAATTCTGACAGCATTAATTGAAGAGATTAATAATTAGCCCAAAAGTCATAAAACTCCTCAAGCATAAACAGAATGTAGATAATTTAGAGCACCATGTTAACTGTTAACTGTTACTGGAATGAACTCCTAAATTCCCATAAAGGCATAAACAAGAATCTATATCAGAGATAGAATCCAGAATGCTAAGCTACAACTATTTAAGTCAAATAAGTTTGAATAATGTTGCATTCATTCATGTGCACAAGCATGTGTTAATAGGCGTATTGCTCTTTAGTCTTCCTGTAGACACATAACCACAAAACTCAGGTGTCCAGGAAATTGGTTCTAAAGTCCCAGAATGCATGGGTACAAGCATTTGTGACTTAGAAAGATGGAAAGATACTAAGAAACAATGAAGCATTTTTAGCTTGAAGCAACAGTAGCTGATGTATTTTGGGAGAAATATGCTCTTAACGTGTAGAGTAGACCTCAAAGGCCTCTCTCTCTCTGTATATCAGGATTATTGAACAACCTGGCAGCACTGCAGAAAAAAATCTTTTTTAAAGGTTTTTGAGCAAGTCAGAGAAGTCATAAGCATTCAATTATATCAGCTTGACTGGTTTTTAGCTTTTCATTTATTATATTTGTATAACAACTGGTACCTGAATTACTGGGCCTGAGTGCAGCTGTGTGTAGTGAAGCACACAGATGGAGGGCTGGGTGCATAGATATGAAGTCTCATGCTACTGCTTGCTTGAGTCCCCAGGGTTTCATACTTAAGCTTTATCTACCAAAATGAGTTGTATGTAGTTTGTTTATTCTTGTTTTATCGGGTTTTACCTAAAAACGGCAACAAACAAAGCCGACAGATGATTATGGAAAGACACCAGTCAAATCCAGAGAAAACTCTTTTTGTAAGCGTGCCGCTCTTATTTTGCTATGTTTCTGAATTAACAACAGTTAAATTCTGCACAGCACGACTGCAGGCTTTATAGCCTGCAACATGTCCACAGAGCTGCACAAAGACCCCTCTGGTAACATAAAAAAGAGATGTTTCCTGGAGAATCCTATGATGAGCAATTAATCAACTTGTGGCACTCGTTTCTGCTCAGGCTGTAACTGAAACGGCTGCCGTATAAAATGTAGTGATAACTCAGTGATAAACCTATTGGAATGCAGGCCTCTGAGGACACAACGTAAGGTCATTCTTCCCAGACCTTGAGGCCTGGTCAGCTGCTGCAGGCTGGGACTCTGGGGCAACGCAGGTATCTGCCGCCCTGACCTCCAGTGCCAGAGGAAATGTTGGCATCTGGCCACAGTGGCTGCAGGGTGATTGGAGAGCGTCTGGCTCGTCCTTTCTCCCTCACAGCGGCCACATCACTATTCTCAGCCACCCACTCTCCCTTCGTCCACCCGAGCTTCAACAAAGTACCAAGAGCTGTAGTCCTAGCAACGGGCAGGCCTGCCAGAGCCCTTGGGGATCATTTCTTGACAGAATTCCTCTGTGTCCTCTCTCAGTAAAAGGTCGGCCCCTTTGCTGAATGGTTGTTTATCTTCACAGACATGTAAGGTTTAGCGTCCCCTGGCTACCTTCATTGCTCTCCCTTCTGTTAGGTTTTTCTTCACCACTCATTTCGAATGCCAAAAATCATCTCTGAAAAAGTGAGGAATTTAAAGCTGTACATTCTGTGCGGTATCCACAAAGAAAAAGCGGAACACAGGCAGAGGAGGGTCTAATCCTATGTAACAGTTAAGTATGTTTATGTAACAACACTGCACAGTTTCTGTATTTCTGCTTTCAGAGTAGATCTTGATATGCAGAAAAAAAATCAGGGTCTGCAACGGACAAGGTGTGGGAGCAGACGATTTCATGGATTTTTGCGTATATTAAGGTCACAAATCCTCTGCGCCGACGCGCGATGTTGCAGAGTTACTGACATTAGTAATGACACACAGTAAACACAAACACACACCAACACCTGATGAACAGACAGACACTGGCACCTCCTTAAAGATCCGACAGAATGAGTGTCCTTCATGCAACTGGAGAAGGGAGGGAGACAGATGGTAAAAAGAGGGAGACATTAGAGGCACAGACGCAGGGAGAATAAATGAGGTGCACTGTCAAACTCCATCGGGAGAATCGCTGGAGAAAATAATCATTCAAAATCAAAAATATGTAATCCTTTCTACGAGGGAAAAACAGCTGCTGCGGCGTCATTCCTTACTTACGTGCACCTTTGATAAAGACAGATTATTCTTCATAGTCAACAGACTATTCAATATCTTTTTTTTAATGATAGTATAATTGAAATTGAAATGTAATGTAATGGATTTGTAGTCATGGACCGAGCTCAATGAGAAGCCCATCTACAACACATCAATCCTCATCTGATACAATGACACAAGGTAGAGATCAGTAATGCATCAGTGGAATTGTAAATGAACCACACTCCCTCGTAAGCCACTGTTATCAGACACAACAAGTGACAAGAATATAAATCTAAAGTATTGACTAATGTGACTCTCTGCCTGTGGCACTCACAAAGGTATTTGCTCTCAACAGTGTATCCCTGCATAACAATCCGGAGCAAAGCTGTCGTGCTCTTCTCTCTGTTGTAGTCCATCTGTGCCTTTAACATTACAATCAGTGTCTCATCTTTAGTCAGCAGTCATCAGAGACCCAGATCACAGATATGAACATAAATATCTGGCTCTCTTTCCCTCATACATCATTTTCGTCCTCTTTCTTTCTTTTTTTTTGTCATTTTTCTGCCACAGAAACCCACGTGCCACATACACACTCACACACTGTCTTTCGGTAATCTTGCTTTCACTGCCACCCACACAGGCATCCGTAAAAGAGCATGTGTGGTTCACAGCAGTAGCTTGGTCCACACTGGCAGAGACTGGCAGATTCAGAAACCTTAATGTGTTAGATACCCTGCGTGTGTTATAAGTCCTTGAGAATTGCAGCTTTTCTAAAAGCCGGCCCCAAATGTCAGATGCTTTTAAAAAAAATGTTTATATTTTTCATTTTTATTCTGTGCTTTTCTCAGTGCAGTACAGAACAGAATGTGTTGCTGAACTACTGGGTCTTGAATGTTTTTAACATTTTACACTTTTCTATTTAGAATTGTATTATTTGTGTAGTAGCACTGAAGACACACTGTGGTTTCGAGCCAATGAACAAAAACTACAGAACAGTATTTTTACTGCAAAGCAGACAGGGTATCTTATTTCTTTGCTTGTATTCCGTGTTGCTTCTTTTCTACTGTCCAGGTGAATGATTGCGAAACAGAGAGAGGTCTTTGCAGTACGTCCCTCTTCCATGCTGCTCCCTTCTCTCAGGGGATGGCCAAGGTCCAGGATGGACACACAAACGAATGTGACAGGTAAAGGTTGCTACACATAATCTGGAGTCTTTCCTTGTACAAACAGCACATTTCTCAGTCTCCAGTTCAAAATAATGCATGTGAATAATTATTTTTCCATTTAAATGTAAATTTTTGTCTGCAGCTTTGCAATGTTAGAGAGCCAAGATGGTATGGACAGTGGTACCCTAAGTCCTGCCTCAGCTCGACAGGTCATCATCCAGCGCCACCCGACTCAAGGCTTCGGCTTCATTGCGGGCAGCCAGAGGCCTGTCATTGTACGATCCGTCTCTGCCGGTTAGTCTGTATGTGTATGTGGGAAGGAGGGACAGAGATAAAGAAGACAAGGATATTAATGAATGAAAAAGATGTTCTTAAAGAAACTTCCCCTTTCACTGTATCGTATGTGACTTTGTGTCCCACTGTATCTGCAGACGGGCCTTCTTTTGGAAAGCTTCTCCCTGGAGACCAGATTTTGGCCATTAACGAGGAGACGGTGAGCGACGCGCCTCGAGAGAGAGTCATAGACCTTGTAAGGTAACATCCTTTACTGTACCAGGGGGGAGGGAGGAAGTAGGGGAGGGCAGGGGCCAAAGGACCATCAACAGGGGCAAGAGGGGGTAAATAGGACATTTGTGAATCCAAGGGAACAAACTGTTTCTTGTTGCTGTTGATGTGTTATATCAACACAAACTTGTTGGATGAGTCAGTCCTTTTGCAGCTGAAGGACACTGAGGAAATGAGAGATATATACTGGAGAAGCTCTCTAAATACCATGTCGTCCGTGGAATTATCTAACCCACTCCACTCTCTGTTGTCTCTCCATAGACGCTGCAAAGACACTATAGTTCTTACTGTGCTGCAGCCCCATCAGGTAGTATAATGGGACACTCACTCTCTTTCATGTTCCCCTCCCAGAGGATTCCTCTTACTCTTCATCAGTCTTAACACTTTTCCTTTCACCCTGAATCATACAAAGACACTGCACAATATTCTGTTCCAGCAGTGCACACGAATGCAGTGCAGACATACAGTAAATTTCTATTCATGGTCACGCCTACACATTAGAGTAATTTATTTTCCTGGTAAACCCTTTCAGGACCGCATTATGTGGGCACCTAAACACCTACGTGAAACTTTTATTAAGACTGGGTGTGCATTCAGCCACAGAGAAAATAGATAAGTACAATTTATTAACCTGAACAGGAGATTTAGATGATGACACAATACAAATCTAAAAATGTGATTTAGATTTCAATGTTATCGTGCAGAGCAGTCATGTCATTTTCTTTGTGCTCAGACCATCAAACATTTTAAGATCACAGGGATGTTTCTCTCATTTTCATCTTCTTTCAAGATGATTCAAGAGTTCCTATCGCACTTCTTTTCCACAGTCACCCAAGTCTGCCTTCATAAGCGCAGCCAAAAAGGCCCGCCTGCGAACTAACCCGCCCAAAGTGCGCTTTTCAGAGCAAGTGTCCATCAGTGACCCAGACTCAGTAAGTTCAGCTTGACATGAAACTTTCTGTGAAACATGCATGAGAACAGATGCTGTAACTCTGGCCCTCCCTCTTCAATTACACGTTATGTTTGATCAGCTGTCATAAGCTTCAAGTATCATGCTTATTTCAGTGTGAGCTTCTATACTGCATGTTTTTGCTTTTGGTTTTGAAAAAATAGCTATATTTCTTGTCTGGTTAAATGATCAGTTGCTTTCAAGTGTTTGTGGGTTTTAGTGTTTGTTGCACATGGCAGAGTTTTCATGCTCTTAATCAGGTAAATAATGTTTCTAGTTAAAAGACTTAAATCAATCCAGAAAGAGCCACTAGACTCATTAATTTAATGAAATTGGAGACAGGTTTTTTTTTACATTTATAACGATTGATTATGTCTCAAAATGCAGAACACAAGCCACTGCTGATGCCCAGGAGGGATTCATTGGTAATCATCAGATGTTTCAGCCAGGAACCCCAAACCTATGGCGAGACATTTTTTAATCTTTATTCCCAATGGTCAGAAGCCACAGACTGCTATTGATCATCTGAATGGCTTATTAATGATGGCCTGGTATTTAAATGATGAGGCAATGGTGCTGAGATGTGATTTGCCTCTCAATAAACTTACCCTGTATGTGGCAAGTGAGTCTACTTCACTCTCACTAACAAAGAACAAAGGTAATAATTTGCAATGAGAAGTGGATGACCTGTGTTTCTTCACTTAATGCTGCAGTATGGAGAAAGATCTGCTTGCTCATAGCTCTGACTTTAGTCTTTTCCAATCTGCACAGATGAACAGCTTGTTGAGCCTTCTGAGTACTTAAGTTCTCCGAAAACAGACTGCTGGGCATCTGCTGTGGACACAGCTCTACATTTCAACTAAAGGCATTCTTCAAGATATATTCTTGCAAAAAATCTACAGACAGTAATGTCTGTCAACTTAAAGACTAGTTACAAATAACATGATCAGATTTTTAAAAAAAAGGAAGAAATACACAACGAATATAGGCATTAATTTTGTTTTAGTCCACAGTAAAGAAGGATTTTGTCTGGCTGCGAGGCTGTATCCTATAGCATCCATGACACATGCCGCATTAAACCCTTCAGGCTTGTCTTACTACATTAAGATACATTCTTTCCTCTGATCACAACTGTGGTTCTTTGAAACTACATATTGAGAACAGAATCATTTTCCTAAAAAGCCCCCAGCAAGATAGAGAAATTTTACAACAACAGGGTGGAGGGAGTGCCCGTCACATTGGAGCAAGAATGAACTGAACGGCATATTATAATTTTTTATAAGAGTGCTTTGACTAAAAGCAATGACCTTGAATCAGGCCTCTCCTCCACTCATACAACTCTGTGGTGAATACTTTCATTTCAATCCCACCGTCTAATTTTCTTTGCATGGTATACATATTGACTGGATAGACTGGAGAAATTGAATAAGCCCTTCTTTGATCCTGATACAATGAAGAAGGTGGGCATCCTAAGGCAGAGTTTTGCTCCTTTTCAGACTGCCCAGAGTTCAGTAAAGCATCTCTCTTGTGTTCACATGAGGTATCTTTGTTAAACTGTGTGTGTGTAGCATTGTGCAAATAACTTTTTGGTACAACATTTGTTGACATTTTCTCCCTCTGTCTATTTCAGACAATGCTCAAGGACGATTCCTTGCTACTCATACCAAATGTGTTGAAGGTGTTCTTGGAGAATGGACAGATTAAGTCCTTCACATTTGATAGCCGTACCACTGTTAGGGTACGTATTCATTTCAGCTGTGCACAGTTCAGAAACACTCCATGTGTTCAGTGTTCACTTTCAAATTTAGATTTTGCCTTGAATACGCTATAAATAAGAGTTTTCCTTGACAATGGATCACGTGACTGTGTATAAATGGGTTGTGCAGACCGAGACAAAAACAGAAACAAATGAGCAGGTGAATGAAGCTAAAGAGCTAAGGCATTGATGGAGATCAATAACAATGTGAGAAAACAGAGTTGGTAAGGAGTTATTGTCTTAAAAGTGGATAATGTCAATTCTGTATTTACTGCTTTCCAGAAGGAACTACTGTCAGGAGAACAAAAAGAGGAAAATCTATCTCAGATATACTGTTACTGCTCAGTTTAGTTTTAGCTAGTGGGACTGTCGAAGTTTTATATGAGGTTCAGCTGAATATTGAATTTCATCTTGCACGGATCGAGGCCTGCGCATTTAGTCAACATCTCTTATATTGTAGTGAAATGCTGGGGGAAATTTCATACAGCATATATTCTAAGCAGAGACGTGCAGACCAAGGCCTATTGTTATGTATGACCAAAACCACCGATGCTGCAACAAAACAAAAGCCAAGGATAGAACCAATCTATGGCTTAAACAAGTATCGAGGTCTGAACTAAGCCATGCAATTGGAGAATTGTTACACCCCTGATATATTAAAACCTATGATGTAATGTTTATTTCCATATATTATAGAAGTTCTTAAAGTGTGTTTAGGAGCATCAACAACACATTGCTTTCACACCCGCTTAGATATGATCTCCATCAACACGGAGTGTCACATGTAAATGAATCATTTAATTAATACCTCATGTGTGCTCATTTTTAAGTTTTTAGCCAAAAAGTATTTTAGGAAATAAAAGAAAAACCTCGATTTTTGTGAAATGTTTTCCCATTGGTTTTTTGGAGTAAAAAAATCTCATTAATGCGATTACGGTTGTAAAGCAACAAATGAACAAATGAATTCAGTCAGACAGAGGACATTTCTGTCTCTGTGTCTGCCTATAAGATGAGTCTTACATCTCCAAGCAGACTCATTAAATGGACTCTATTAGATTTCAGAAATCTGTTCTCCGTTCATAGTAGGAAGAGTGAGGGGAGAAGAAGAAACAGAACAGCACTTTGAAGGAGAGACAGAGGAAACCCACTCCTGTCAGCCTAATTAAATGGAATTTCAGCATAAGATGGCTAAGATCAATAAAACGATGCACACAGATTAAATAAATTGCATTAGGATGCCCAGTTGTATGCTCATTAGACTGTCTGTTAGGTAAAAAAGCTTTCCCACACTATATTAAGTTAAAGCCTTCTGTCGGTCCTTCATTTGGTTGTGTGGCTTCCCCAGGCCTCATTTAATGTAAACCACACATGCCAATACTGCTAAAACTGCTTATTCTTGTTTTTTCAGAGACAGATGCTGCTTGACTCAGATTAGATCGTGTCAATTAAATAGTTTAGGGAGAACAACCCGTTAATGCACACACAGTGTTTTACAGCTCTTAATGAGCCTCCACACTGATACTTACTATCCAAACTTCAGGTGAAATGTAATAATCCTCTAATCATTTAGAGAGACAGAAAGAGTTTTCCCTGTACACTCTGACACACGGATAATAGCTTCCTAAATATGATGTGCTCACTAAACATAACCTCCATACATACACATAATGTTGTAAAGTTGTATTTACTCATATTGGGAAAATGTATTTCAAGCTATATTAAGTTTCCACCTCTCTCCTTCCAGGATGTGATCTCCTCCCTACAGGACCGCCTCTCACTGCGCTACATTGAGCACTTTGCCTTGGTGCTGGAGGCAGGTGGTCTGGACCAGAATCAGAAACTGCACCTGCTGCAGGAGAACCAGCCTCTGACACATGTACGAAACACAAAACAGGGATTTAAGGCATTTAAACATAAAGTAATAAATTAGTCGGTTAGTTGTGTAGTTAGTTTGCCCTTGTGATTGTGTGTGAGTTTAATTTTTGTGTTTATTGTTGAGGCTATGTCAAGTCAGGAGTCACAACTTGTTCTACAATTCTTTGCATTTGTTCACTTTGACACAAACAGCTGTCCAACAACACATTTCCCAACTTTTCAATAAAGTATATTATTATTTATAAATTGCTGTGAAATTGTAAATAAACTTGATGCAGCCCAGATTCTGTGACAGAATTCGTCTACCCAGTTCAGTTACACAGAATGATACTGTGATGTTTTATGTGTTCCTGATGTGGTTGTTATCTATATGTAACCATTGTATTCCCTCAGGTGGTGCATAGAACCTATTTCCAAGGGATGAAGTGTCTGTTCCGCATCTGCTACTTCCCCAAGGACCCTGCGGACCTTCTGAGAAGAGACCCTGCTGCTTTTGAGTACCTCTATATACAGGTGAAACAGTGTATTAAATGGGATCTTAAAGATCTGTTTTTCATTCTCACAAAAACGGTAAAGATTTGTCTTCTTAAAGAGCCAGGAGTGCCAATGACAGCCAATTTTTAATTTTTGAGATTCATTTATATTTTCCTTCTTTAACTGACTTGCATACACCAGAGGCTTTGCTGCAAGCTCTCCAAAAAAATGTTTACAGATTAAGTGCAGATACAGAGAAGTCTTGTGAATCTGGAACCTGTCCTGGGCAAATAAATTAATGATATGACTCACAAAAGTTCTAGTTTTTAGCAGTGTTGTTTATAATCAATGTTGTTAGCAATGACCTGCGTAGACAACAAAATGTCATCACGTTGTCACAGAGTCGGAATGACGTCATCAAGGAACGTTTTGGCATGGACTGGAAATCTGACATCACGTTACGACTGGCTGCGCTCCATATCTACATCACTGTGTCCTCTGCACGACCCAATCAGAAGATCTCTCTCAAGCATGTTGAGTAAGTAAAAAGAATTAATTTGCTTTCAAAGGAACTGGTGAGAAATTGGTATGGTTAAATTGGTATCTTGTATTTTCACATTATTAACAATTCTGTATAGGCTCTTAGTATCGCAGTGAAATGTGTTCATTCAGTAACATAAATTATTAATAATTAATCCCAATAGTAGCCTATTAAAAACTCCAATTAATCCAGGATACTGTTTTGATGAGACAAGAGATCCAGTTCTTTGTGAAATGACAAACCTAAATTTACTCATTTATTCTTCAGAAATTTAACCTAACAAGTGATTAGTTGCTATCATCACAACCAAAGACAACCACCACAGTGCTTTTAATAGACTTAAATTAGGGTACATAATAGGTTCACTGTGTCTATGTGAAATTCCCTTGTCTCCTCAGTTGCAACATCTCTACTGGACTCTAACATCTCCACTGTTGTTTTTATTTCCTCCGTGTATACATCTGATAACTTACCTATTGTTCTCTACCACAGAAAAGAGTGGGGACTAGAACCTTTCCTTCCCCTCACTCTGCTTCCAACAGTAAAGGAGAAGAATGTATGTAAGACCCTGTCCCAGTTGCTGAAGACCTACCAGCACCCCCCACCATCAGGCAACAAGGTTTTTCAGCAAAACTTTTCATAATGGTTAACTGTTTACTATTTCTGTCTATTATTGTCAAAACTAAGTTGTGAATTTTGTTTTACTTATTTTGGTTATAAAATAATTATATTAATTATTTTACCAAATCACCAAACTCTTGATAATTATTAACACTAATATATAATAATCTTTCTGTTTTTTTAGAGGATATTTTATTCTATCACTATGTATGCTTGATAACCAGCCCTTCATCTCAATAGATGCAACTGTTGTGTAATACTTTATGTAGAACACTTGTAGCTCAACAGTGCCTCCATGTGGATATAGGAAGTGTTAGAGGAGGATGTCTCTTTCAAAGATATTATTATTATTCTGTTGACAGGTCCCTCCTCTCCAAGGAAAGCTGCAATACATGCGAGTACTCAATGATCTCCCACCATTTGGAGGAATACTGTTTCACACTGTTGGACTGGTAATACATATATTACCTAGTGATAGTACAGAAAAATAAGTAAAGGCATATAGTTATAAAAATCCTGTGTTTTTTGTAGGATGAGAAACAATCAGCTACCACACTACTAGTTGGTCCTCGACATGGCATTAGCCATGTGATTGACCTAAAAAACAACCTCACAACAGTTCTGGCTGAGTTCAGTAGGGTCACTAAGATCCAGTTGTATCGTGAGAGCCAGGGAGTAGCTCGAGTGGAGGTGACAATTCATGAAGCCAAGGTATAACACACAGTCTCTAATGATGCATGCAACAATAAAATAAGATACACACAAGAAACATTATAGCCCATCATAGAAAATGTTCTTTCTGCTCTTTGTTTTACAAAACAGTTTTTTACATTTTATCGAGTCAAAGTGAGCAGGCAATGCTCATTGCCTGTCTGCTAAATAGTCTTCTAATTCCCCTCCCTACCACCCCCTGCAGCCCCTGGTCCTACTCATGGAATGGCCCGATGCCAGTAACTTTGCGTGCCTCATCTCTGGTTACTACAAGCTGTTTGTAGATCCTAAACGGACCATCTACTTTCGGACCCCTGGTCAGTCTCAGCTGACCAAAGCAGGTATGTTAGAGGTCTTTTTGACATAAAGGGACCACTAGGCAATATATTTCAAAAACCTATTGAAAAGCATATCTAAAAAAATCACTTGAAACAATACTGTTTATTTTAAAGCTTAAGTTTAAATATTATTATCAGTGATTTAAAGTTGAAAAATAAGAATGTCTTCATTTCAGCATCATATTAGTTGGGGAATATTTGACAGCATTCATTACGTGTTCAGTCTACATGGACATTGATCTGCTTCTTCATTGGCTGAAACCATTATCTATAGTAACCAGGCTGTCCTAGAGTTACCATCCCATGGTGCCCTCTGCTGTCACTCCTCTCCTATCATCTCCATATTGATTCATTTGAGGGGGGTTCTCCATATTGCTTTATGTCAAGCTAGAATAACATCAGGAAATTTTACAGTGACTTGTACTTTTTGCTGTAATCATAAACATTTGCTGTTGAAACATAAATGAGCCTTAGCCATCAACTGCCACAACCTGTAGCCCACATAAAATAAGAATCATCATACCATCACATTCCACCAGAATCTAAACCTCCAACCTCAAACCAACTCCCATGTCTGAAATAACAAATAATCCCCATGTGACCACCAGCTGTTTCCTCTGCTATCCCATCGATCCCATGGATCTTCTCTATCAACACAAGTTCTTAACACCTCAAACTCTCCACTGCTCTGATAATTCTATCCTCAGATTACAGAAGCTCGCACCATGTCCACCCACGTTCAGGGGCAACCAGCTTGCCAAGTGGAGGTCGCAGAGGGGACGAGAGGGAAAGCTCGCACAGGGAGTCAGGTTCTTCAAGGGCACTAGTTTCAGCAGAACCTCAGCATCTAGGCCTGTGCCATGTCCATCTTCAAGAACACCAACAATTTCAAGAATTACAAACCCACACTATAGCTGAACTTGACATCAACGAGAACTTTATCTCACAAGAGCCCCCTGGGAGGCCTCGCACCAAGTCAGACCCCATTCAGCAGAGTACAGAGGAAATAGCTAGAGTTTCAGAGACCCCATCAGCAGACAATGCAGGCTTTAGAGTCCGAGCTCAAACAATGGGGCAATCTCAGAAAACCTCTCGATACTTCTGTGACTCATGCAAAGCCAGATTTCGAGCAGAGGGTCTAAAACCAGATATGAACAGTACTGGGAGCTCTGGAAAACACTGTTCCAGTGCTTGTGCCTCCAGAGATGGAGGTGCCGTTGACCTTATGGCTCTTCCACCCCCAGGCAATGAGGAGGACGAGGAGGAGGCAAATGGTGGAAGAGACAAGCTGCACCCACCACAACCTGCTATTGCTGCTCCACCACCTGGTTTTAGGGACAACAGTTCAGATGAGGATGACCCAAAGAGAGGGAGAAGGGTTCGAACTAGTGCCAGTGCAGGGGTTGCCAGTGGGAAAATAGTCCAAGCCAAGGAAGACGTTCCTGTGACACTGATTGATAATGTGGCCACAAGAACAGTCCGAGATCATGCCCAGGAACTTGATGATGCTCTGGTGTCCACCTTACAGGCCCTAGAGGCTTTGGCGGCTTCTGAGGACTACCCCCATCACCCTCAACAACCAACACAGACTGCAGGTCAACAACCTCAGTCATACAACAGCCCACACTTACTCAAAGAATAAAAACAGTTTTGATAAATAAATATTACAAAATCAATTATATCCTTTGGTGAATATAGTTATAACATGAAAAGAAAACTTTGTGGTGACAGTATGCAAGTAATAATTATTAAAACGAGGTACAAATAAGCTAGATTGTTTAAGAATACTTCATGCCTACAGTACAATACATATTAATTATAATATTAATACAATAACTTGAACTAGAGTCATCAGACAAACAAGATCAAAATCTAATATTTATGATGGTCTACATTATCTTACGGTGAATGCCGAAGTAACAATAATGCAATATTGTAAAGCCAAATACAGTTACCAGCATTTATTTCAGGATGACTTAGGCAAGTACACCACTGATTAAAGATTAGTCTGGAAAGGCTTTGAAGTCTGATCATCAAGGACAAATTTGGAAATTATTGCTAAATTATTTTGCTATTCTGTGATAATGGTTTATCAACTTAACTGGAAATATATATATTTTCAACCGAATATTTTATAATATTTACAACTATAGTATAACACTATGATACCATTTGAACATTTTTCTGTAAGTCATATTTTCTTGATTGCACTAACAGTGTGCTGTGTTGCCTTCCTTTTTAGGGTTGATTGTCTTAGCTGCCATTACACCTGAGTCATCACTGGACTCAGGTCATGAGACCAACTCCTCCGAATTGACAGATGTTTCTGAGATGGTGTCGGCTATGAAGCAAAATCAAAACCAGGCTTACCTGCTAGCTCACCATATCAATAAAGATCGTATCCTCTGCCGACGTGACTTTCCCCTGGCTATTCCGGGTTGCACCACAAAGACCATAGGGACTGGGGCCTTCTCTGTGGGTCAGATTCGTGCTGGCTGTCCACCCAAGCAAGTAATCCTCAGTAAGACTGTTCCCTTTAAAGTCAGTCCCAGTCAAGACTCTGCAATACTTCGTGTTGTGGCAGAGCAGGGGGTCAGTGAAGACACTACTCAGAATGATCAGAAAGTAGAAAAGAAAGCAAACTCTGAGTTCACCAAAGCAAACACCCATGATCCCCCTTCTAAGTCAACCGAAGTGTCTGATACTTTAATGATAACTCATGTCAATAAAGACCAGAAGCTATCAAAATCTTCTGGTGAGACCCTGTGCCAAAATCCTCCTGAGGGTGTAAAGGAGACAACAGCAGCACCTTGTAATACAGATTTTAGTGACAAAGCCTTATCAATCCTCTTGCCTGTGGACAGAATCTCCTCCGCCAAAATTTCGCCCACTAATATGTGCCAAGATGCCGAGACTGCCTCTAGTGAGACCGTGAAGCCTTCAAGCTCTGCAGAACTTCTGCCAGTTGATGACCTTTTCTGCACATGTCCAGTGCAACAGGAACCAGGTCCCCAACTAAGACTAAAAGACCCACAGGTTCAGAAGGTGGTGGTATTTCAATCATCCTCTCCCACAGATGATGAGCGTCTTCGGGCCAAAGGCCTCCAGCTGGCTAGCAGCAAAGAAAATGCAATTAGAGTAGGAGCAGATTCTTGTTTGGCAAGCCCTCAAATACAAACTAAGTACTCCCCTCATCTGCCTGTAAAAGCAGAGACAAAAGAAGCAGCTGAAAGCAAGACTGATGGGGCCCAGGTCAAATCCCACACTGAGTCACAGAAATGCCCCATGAAATCTTTACCTATTTTAGATGACCCAACAACACCAAACCCCTCTGTAGATAAGGTCTCCACTCTCCCAAGTAGAAACGTAAAGAAACAAGGCAATGGTAAGGGGAAATCCCAACGCAGTGCCCCTTTCTTGAGCTTTAGAAACCTTCTTTCAGCTACGTTTCCTGCAAGAATGCGAAGAGAAACTGATGAGCGAAAGGCACAGTTGCAGAAAGTCCGCCAGTATGAGCTAGAGTTCTTAGAGGAGCTCTTGAAACCCAAATCATCCCAGGGAGATTTTTTACCCCAGGGATCCTCACCTGTGCCCTCAGGCACTCCTTGTGCCTGCCAGCTGCGCACTAGCCCTGTCCTAAAGGCACCAGGTATCTCCAGGGAGCAGCGACGCAGTTGTGACTGTAAGCGAATGTGCAGGGGAATGCGACTACCTGACACACCAGTTGGCTCCATAACAGAGACACAACACAGAGGTAGAGAGAGAACTATCTCAAAGACTCCTCCAACAGTTTCCAAAGCCCCTGATACCCAAGGTGTTACAAGGAGACCTCAGACCTTAGAAATCAAGACCACACGAATACGTTCTACCAGCCTTGAGTCAAGAGAACCAAGGGGAGAGCATGGTTCATGTTTGCCCACCTGTACTTCTCAAATTGACTGCATGGGAGCTCCACAGTATAAGAAACTCCAGAGGCGATACAGCATTGGTGAACTGGATAACAGCACAAGTACACCTGTGTATGCTGAGGTGAAGCCCAAAGCCAAGAGTTTAGAAAAAGAGATGGAAAGAGTAAGGGCCACAGGGCTGAGGCTTCCCACCCCAGTAGAGCCAGTGCACACCCAGTCACACCAGGCAGAGGGGAAGGGAAAAAAGGGTGTGTTTTTCATTCAGGGAGAAGAGCTACTGCGTGAAAATAAAGAGGGGGCTAGTGAGATGCTGCTGACCCTGCCTAGTGAAGACAGTGATGACAAGGATAAATGCTGTTCATTCTGTTTCTGCTACAGAAAGTGTGAGGCAGCAGATGAAAGCAGTGAGAAGGATGAGCTCTCATACTCCATACCCCTTCAGGTCCTTCCAGGCATGGAGTTGGACTCACATACCTTTCCTGTGGTAAGCAAAACACTCCAGGTTCTTAATGCAGAGGACTGCAGTGGGGAGGAAGAGGAGGTGGAGGAAGAGGAGCCACAGACACAGGAGATTGACCTGAGGGCCTGTGGTACACTGGAGGGAAGCCTGGCACGGGTAAAGGCTCTACAGGGGAAAACATTCAGCTTGCCTGATGGATTCCTAAATGCCCAGTTGGATGCTAATGAGCTGCTAGCTATCCTGCGTCAGTGTGCTAATAGCCCACAAGCTGAGGGTGAGGCTCGTCTTCAGCCTTCTAGGATTGCAGAATATAAACAAGAGCTAGCTGTCCGGTTCAAAGAATTCAGGGCATCCTGTCGACGAGTGGCAAGTGTTGAAAAAAGCCCAACACGTATGCTCGCTGTTGTCTCAGCTAGCTTTCAAGTGTTATGTGAACTAACTCAGACCTTTATTAAATTGGTCAGAGGGGTTCGTTCAGAATCCCAACGACTGCAGCTGTTGAGAAAAGTTGAGGAAGTTGCTATCAACTACACTTTGCTTCTGCGCGCAGCAGAAGAATCAATGGGACACTCAAGCAGCTTGCCAACAAAGACAGAGTGCCCTCAAGTTTCCTCCAACACCAATAACATGAGCTCACTCACTCGTCCTATTAAAACTCTGCCTGCTCACTAAAAAGAAATCTGGCAGAGATGTGATTGGATCATTGCAGAATGTGGGTGGCTACTCTATCCAAATTCATTTTTTATTTATTGTTTACATTTTTTACAAAATGTGCAATGTATCATCCTCAGTAAAAACTGCAATGCAGCTGTTTCATTCCATGTTTACAGGCCCTGAGGTAGCCTCATTAATCTTGTTTTTAAATATACACCAAACTATTGCACAATGGAATAAGAACCCAATACAAGACTGGGCAATACAGGGCTAATCACCTCATATCAGTGATCATTATATAAATAACTCATTATAGCATAATTTTATATGTAATATATATTTCAGTTGTGTCTTCTTAGCAAATAATATAAAGTTTTGTGAAGAAATAAGGTGAATATTATATTTGAAATGTATGAATTAAGAGAACTATAGACAATATAAGAAGTCATAAAAATAAATGTAAGCGCTGGACAAAAATATTTCAGAGATCTTGTCAAGTAGCAACTTCTGTAAATTGCGTAGTCCAAAGCATTGGTTGATTAGATGGTGATGTGTTTGTTTGTTGAAATTTCTAACTGTTGTAATACAAAATGGAGATCTCTGTTGGCTATGTTGACAATGTCTGGCATACAGATATAACAGTCAAAACTTACAGTGATGGAAAATGAAATGAAAACCACTGAGAGACAAATATGACATATTAAATTAGTCTGACTGACAGAAGCCCATTCTCTCACTATAACAGTGCAGGCATGAAACACATCTGCTCAGGGCAGACAATGTAGCAGAGACCCCGTCACAGTCATCCACTGTACAGTAATGAGTGTTGGCACCTCACTCAGCTGTAGAGAAGACATACCCACACTGTACCTTGCGATCTATAGCTCACTTGCATCTCACTTGTTGTGAATCATAGTTTTGAATATAGCCATCCACTTGCAAGTGACTAAGCTTATCATTAGAATTTTGCACAATCTCTGAAATTAGTGCTGAGGTTGAAATGTTTCCTGTTTAATTTTAAAGTTTTTTATTCACTCTGCTGCTATAAAACTAATTCAAGTCAGCAGCACCAGGTTTACATAATTCATCTCCTCAAAGCTAAAGCTTACCTGTTTCAAAAGATATTTTGTTTTTATTCAGGTTTTCAGATATAATATGAACACATTCGCTTTATATGTGATGTTATACATTGTGCAATCTAGCAGATATATAATAAACACAAAAAGTAGTTTTCTATGTATTTTAATAAAACTAACACATCTGTTCCCTGTCTGAAATCTCCTTTGTGGTCCTCTAGTTATTCATCGAAATTAATCACAGAGGCTTTGTAATTGTGCTGGCCTAACATGTATAATGCACGCACTGAAAGTGCTATGAAACCAATTTAAGAGTGTCAACTAAGCTGCAATGCTGAAGAAAAATATTATTTAAATATTATTAGTTGGCTTGTCAGTTTGTGCTATGGGCTAGGAATCTCAAAATAGTTTATAGCTGTGTAAAATGTAAATAAACCAGAAATGAAATTAAAACCTTTATTAAATCATATAAAGACAACATGACAAATGTTTAAACTGAGGAAAAAAAATGTTTTTATTTTCTGGAAATACATAGGCTCACTTTGAATTTGATGCCAGCAATACAAAAGAATACATTACAACAACACTACAAAAAGCTTGTTATATGAAAATGTTTACCACTGTGTTGCATAACCTTTTTTAACAAAGCAGTGTAAGTGTCTTACAGATATTTTGTCTGTTGGATCTTTTTATATTTACCTGGCCCACAGTCTTACATTCACCTTAACCTAGTGCCATGAGTGTCTGAATCCAAAGTCCATGCAGTGATTTCCCTAAAAAATTGTATCTGTCTTTAAATACAGTGCCACCCAAGGGCCTAAAGACAATGAATATCCTTTACTGGTTTTCAGACCTGTATTTTGCATGCAGATTTCATCAGATACTCTTTCAAAAGTATTAAATATAGTAGATGACCAAACCTATTTGCAATTCGGTTATTTGCAATTTTATACTGAAAAAGTTACTTTTAATTAATATTTGCCCTTACAATCTTTCAGTGGCAAAACTTGCCACATTGTTACTGACAGGTTGCCAACTAATTATCCTTAGCTGTTAGCTGTTTTACCTAGTGTTTTTTTTCCATTGTCTACTGTTTCCAATCTTTTGTTTCTCCTGTCTTTTTTGCAACATGTTGCTGGCATAAAATTTAATATTAGGTTTTCTATCAAAAAGTAATCACGTTTCTCTGTTGTAACATCTGTTATATTGTCTTTTTCTATTTTATATTCCATTCTATTATAAATCAAATAAAGGCTTTAAAGGATACAAATTACTGTATTCTGATTGCATTTACACCTTAAACAGTGTCCCAACTTTTTTGCATACGAGCTTGTGACTTGTTGATTTTAAGAGACTAATTGTAGGATAACCAGTACCAAATAGTGTATATAATATAGGTGGAAACACATGTACTGTACAAATGTTCAACAGTATCTTACAATATAAATCACCGAAGACATGTGTTTAATTGCACCAAATACTTTCTATGATACTGCTGTAAATTCAAGCCAATTTTTTTTGATAATTAGTTATTAGTGTTTAGTGTTTGTGTAATCAAAGAGATCATAAAAAATATAGTTCACTCTACAATACTTTTTATTTAATACCAGCTTAGTTGCATTTCCTTTCTTGGTTTCATGAGACATTTGCGGTGTTAAAAAGCACTCTCTTTTCCTGTTTGTTTGTTTATTCTTCACTGTTATTGTGGCATTTTTCATAACCATATGCAGTGTGTATCTTTCACAATACTGCATGTTTTTCCTTACATATTAGACTTTCAGGGGCAGGTACTTTGACCATTGAGGTGATGATACTGTTTGTACAGATTATTATTCAACTTAGTCCACCATGGAAAAACGGGCAAAAATAAAAAGCTGTAGGGGCATTATGTTATGTTTTGCAAATGATATCCAGTATGGAAATGTATTCTACATTGTTAATGTAAATAATGATTGAAGAGACAACTAAAACTTTTAAAATACTACTTGTAAAATTAAGATTTATCCAAACTTCACTATTTTGTAAAACTAAAATAAAAAAACATGTCTGTAAGGTATAATTATTTATAGTAGTAATGTAACATAGAGACTAATAGCAAAACATATATTTTAAAGAATATATTATGAGTATAAAGCATGGGACATGTTTATTTTTATAAACAAAAATATAAGACAGTATTCTTTCATCAGCACTTGGATATTTTAATATAATATAAAACATTTCCTGTGGTTGTCAGTGTTCAGTTGCTTTTGCTAAACTATGTGGATCTGTCTGTGTTTCATTCACTCGATGAGCCCACCATGGCTTCATCCATTGTTTTTGTTTTTTTATCTGCACCATTCCTGTCTTTATTTATGGTCAATGATTCTGTTGTCACTGTAGTCTTCTCTCTGTGTACAAAGTTAAATCATGTTTTAAGAGCAATAAAGTATGTTATATAAACTGTCAGAGAATTTGGAAATGACATTATATGCAGGAAACTTGTGGTAAATAATCTGACAGATAAATTGCCTGAAAAAGTTTGTCAATCAGAAGGTGTTAACCTGTTATAACTGTTTTAGACCTCTGGCAAAAACGATATTGACTCAACAAATATAGGTAAAAAAAAATAAAAATGCAAACTTCACTGACATAAGTGACTAACAGTAAAATGGTTGATGGTATTTTATATTTCATTTTACTTAAAATGTGTTTTTGATGTTATTTGTGTTACTCATAAAAAGCAAGTCAAATCCAAACAAAGTTAGCAAAAAACATCGTAAGAAGCTCATGTTCAGTTATGAACCTGAAAAAAAGAAAGATGATCCAGTTACAACTGTCTCTAGATGTCTACAGTTATCTAGTAAAACACTTGACACACTAATCAGATCTCTGTAAAATATGCAACTGTAATATTTAATAGGATTTATTTAATTCATTATGACATGTCAGAGTGCTAAAACTGATAAATGAAATTAATAGATTATTTTAGTTGTTTACATTTTATGTAATGTTTATACAGACTCACTGTTACACTATCATTGTTTAAACTTGAATAAATAGAGTCACTGTTATCAGTGACAGCCTTTTCACTTATCATGACAAAATGTCTACTCTCAAAAAGACCTACACTGTTACACTGGCAATGATGTTCCCTTAATGTTACCTGTTTTAGGGTGCAGAAAGTCCTGAAAGAAGAGTAAGGAACATGCTCTGCCTCAATGAAAATATTGTTTTGTTGTGACACTCAGCCACAGACTAGGGAATTGGGGTATTTGGGAGAAAGCAAGAAAGATGTCTGAGAGTACACTTTTTGCTGAAATGACACAGTTGTAATAATGTCTCTGCCTTTTTAACATAGTAGCTGTAATAACAGTGAGGGCTTTTGCCTGTAGGGTGAAAGCAGAAAGCCACAGGGACAGAAATGAAGCAGCAGAAGAAAAGAGCTCTTCCAGCACACACTAAAATGTGGCAAAAATGATTTACTTATTGAAGCAGCCAGTTACTCACGATGATGAGGAAAAATCAACATGTTTTGTTTGAATATAATGTTCCAGTGAATTTATTTCTTTATTTTGAAACATTTTGAACATTTCTGAGTATGATCATTGAGTCAAGTGAGTTGTCAGGTGATCATTACAATACATCTTACTGTAGACACAAATTGGCCTTTGGGGAGGAAAACGAGGCTCCCTATTTTACATACTAGCTAAACAACTGTCCACAAATTAACAGACCGTGCTTTGTTGATCAAGAAATTTGTAACAGTTTTAGATTGACTTGTCGAATTGGGACAACTTAACGTGAAATTCACAGGCTGGATTTTGTTGACAGTCTGCTCGTGGTGACTTATTGACATATTGTCCCTCTTATACATATGGTCTATGCACTTTGCAATTATTTTCAATGGAAATAATGGGAGTAAAGCAGGGCCAAATTTTACTGTTTATCTGTTTGGTGAAAAAACAAATTATATGAATATTATATGGCGCTGGCAGTCAAGCCAGCCTAAATCAACATCCTACTGTGTCTAGAGGAGCAGCAGTGGTTTACATTTGTTAAATTAACACTAATGACAATGTTATTATTATATAACTGGGGTTATTTATTTGAGACAACAAACTGTCTACCTACCGTATCGCTCATTTTAGGACCTTCACTGGCGCTGCCTTGCTCGAGCACGCGCCGCTTTCTTCTCTGCGCGCAATGACGTCAACGCGAAGGGGACGTAAGCAAAAGCGTGCGCGCGGCCTAGCGAGGAAGAGCTGCACGCGTGATGTGTTGGACATAATGGTGGATAGGTAGGAACACACTTTAGCTCGAAAAGAGGAGCTCCTCAACTGTTGATCAGTTTTAAGTCTTTGTTCCGGACTTTTCGATTCCTGGACTCGACAGCTGCTCGCTGCCCTCCGCCCATTCGTACTGAACAACGCCCTGGACAGCAAAACAATGCCCAATATCAAAATATTCAGCGGTAGCTCACATCCGGACTTGTCTCAAAAAATAGCCGACCGACTGGGTCTGGAGCTGGGAAAGGTTGTTACGAAGAAATTTAGCAACCAAGAAACATGGTGAGTTGTTTAGCTGGACATTTGAAGGAGCTGCCAGACAGAGGTGTATCCAGTACGCAAATACTGTAGCCTAGCGACACGAGTTTATTTAGAAACGTGGTGTCATGGTGAAATTGCCGCGCAGTGTTGTTAGGAACTTGTAGTCCACGTATGTCTGACATCTAAAGCTAACAACCTGAGTTAGATAACCCCCCCTCTGCATGTCAATTAATTGAAATGATCATACCATGTCGCGTTCAGACTAGATTAGTCGTTTTTCATGCTTTCAGCACAAAGTTAGACACGAGCCATTGTTTACTCCGGCTCATCCATCACCTGGCTGCCATGGCGTGCTCGCTCTGTGGTACTAAGTGCTGTTTGTCTCCTCTGGCAGCGTGGAGATAGGAGAGAGCGTACGCGGAGAAGACGTGTACATTGTGCAGAGTGGCTGTGGGGAGATTAACGACAATCTGATGGAGCTCCTGATCATGATCAATGCCTGCAAGATTGCCTCAGCTTCCAGGGTTACGGCTGTCATCCCCTGTTTTCCATATGCCCGGCAAGACAAGAAGGACAAGGTGGGGGTGAGGGATAACTGTCTAACTACTTCTGTCATGCCACGTGCCATTCAGCATCATGACAAGAAGCCTGCAGCAACAGCCACTTGACAAGGCATATTTGCTCTGCTTGTTTGTTTCTTCTCCCTCGAACTGTATGCTGACATACCTTCTACATTTTCCATCTCGTTTTTTTCTGTGAAGTTATTTGTTTATGTACTTTCTTTACAGCATCTCATTGTATCAAAAGCTTTGTCACACTTGAGGCAGTCACTAATGTCAGCTAAGACTTTCTTCGTAGATGTGTGCTTAGCTAGACATATACCAACTGGCGCTTATTGCACATTATATATTTTAGTGTGTTGAATATAGAGTGATCAGTTCATCAATGAACATATCGAAACCACTGTCTAGAACTCAAACATTTGTGATACTAATATGTTATTGTGTTTCACTTTCCCTGAATTGCTAAGCTCGTAGTGAAGTGTTATTTTTAGATAGTCAGGTTATTTACTCTGTGACTGAGGGGGGTCTATTTTCATTTCAGAGCCGCGCTCCTATCTCTGCCAAGTTGGTGGCCAACATGTTGTCTGTGTCAGGCGCTGACCACATCATCACAATGGACTTGCACGCCTCACAGATACAGGTGAGCAATAAAGAACCGCCCCTGAAAGTGCATCATATTCAGTATCCTGCCATTAATCAGTCCAATCTGTAACGGTTCTGAAGCCATTTGTGAGCGATGTTTTTGCTCGACCTATTTTACAGGCTCGACACTAACAGCCATATAGTTACATGGATGTTAACAAACAGTGATGAGCTTTCTTTTGCTCTCATATATCTTATCCCACATGACCTGAGTGCATAAGCCTTTTATCTTTTTCCAGGGTTTCTTTGATATTCCTGTTGATAACCTATATGCAGAGCCAGCCGTGCTGAAATGGATCAAAGAAAACATCCCTGAATGGAAAAACTGTACTATTGTCTCCCCTGATGCAGGAGGAGCCAAGAGGTATGCTTGGCTTTCTTGTCATAGGCGTCCTTACCTTGTTCATAGCTTACTCTCACCATATCTGCTCTAGGATTTACTTTAGATTAGACATTTGTTGGTTTTGCTTAACTCTGACATTGTCTTAATTTTACATTTTCAGCTCCAGTGTTGTTTCTTTTGGCCAGTGCACGCGCGACATTTACATTTTGCTTTATCTTTGCAGGGTCACCTCAATAGCAGATAGGTTAAATGTGGACTTTGCTCTAATCCACAAGGAGAGGAAAAAGGCAAACGAGGTGGATCGAATGGTTCTCGTCGGAGATGTAACCGATCGGGTTGCTATTCTAGTGGATGACATGGCTGACACTTGTGGTACGATTTGCCATGCTGCTGACAAGTGAGCTCCTTCATTTACCTGTGTTGTGCACATTTCCGCCTTTCCAGGGTGTATCCATTCATCTGGAGAACTGTAATGTATTATTCTGTCTTTCACCCTCAGACTAATTTCTGCTGGTGCCACCAAGGTGTATGCCATCCTGACCCATGGCATCTTCTCTGGCCCAGCTATATCGCGCATCAACAATGCCTGCTTTGAAGCTGTGGTGGTCACCAATACAATCCCTCAGGAGGAGAAGATGAAACATTGTCCCAAGATACAGGTAGAGCAAAAAAAACAACTTTTGTTTTACATAAGCATGTGATTGATTTTTTTTTTTTTGTCTGTTCAGAAACTTCTTGTCTATATTTAGATAAAAAAAATATTGAAATGGCGACACATTGCTGCTTTGAGGAGCCAGTTTTTCAGGAAGCTGTAATGTTTGATATACTATTTGTTATTAATGTTTTGTGGGTAAGCAAATCATTTAGTCAAGTTGTCTTCTCAATGTCTCTGTCTCCAGGTTATTGACATCTCCATGATCCTTGCAGAGGCCATCCGCAGAACTCACAACGGAGAGTCTGTGTCATATCTGTTCAGCCATGTGCCCTTGTAACAAATAGTGTCCACCATCCATTATGTGCTTTTACACCAAATAAGAGAAGAGGGCATTCCCCAACCCAAACACAACCATTAGCAAAGATGTTCTGCTAACTACCTGTGGTGAAAAAAAAACAAGAACTGTCATGTCTGTTACTTACGCTAACCCCACCCCACCATCAAGTTCCTACCCATCTGAGCACTGTCCTTTTATTTTCTGGGACATAAAAGCAATCACAAGCTATCAGCTAAGGCCAGTGTATTTATTGTACCTGGATAAGTAAATGTTTATCCACTATAATCTTTATTCGTTTACATAAAATTTAGATTCAGAGTTTCTCCTAGCCATTTTACCACTACAGTCATTTCAATATGTTGTCTATTAAAATATATTGCAGGACAACGGTGATCAGGAGAAGCATCTTGAATATAAAGCCGTTACACTGACTTTATTTGAAGTGAACACGTGTAGTTTTTCATGTTGCTCTTGTATCCTCTGCTGTTTTAAAGATGTGAATGTGTATTGAACTAGTTTACAGTGCCACTGAAACTCCACTCAACCAAGAGTGCCTCAACAGTCTGAAATTAAATAACTTTTTCTCCAATCTTTCCTTCTGTGTTCATTTTGTTTTACTGAAGGTAGAGCTGTCACGTATCTTATTAGGCTGTAGGTGTTTTAGAAAGTTTCTTTCAACTTTTGAGGTGCACTCATTGAGTGGGGTTCACCCAGTGTGCGGGGGCTTCCCCTCAAGGTTCTGCATTGAAGATATTTCTATAGAAAAAATGATGGGTTTTTAGCTTGGGGTCTCTGCAGGTTGGAGCTTCATTCAGAAATGTTCACCTGCCCTTTTTTCTATTTGTATGTCTGGAGGAAAGATTTGTCATTATGTGTGTATTACAAATCTTAGTTTCTTTTTCAGTAGGATGAATGTGTCTGTTATCTAAGGAATGAGGAGTCATTATTGATAAATGTGTAAAAACTTAAACATGGAGTTTGTTTTTATATGAAGCATACTTTACTTTTTGGCTCAATATTCTGGGAAATAAAAACATGTTGATGACTAGATGCAATTTATTCCGTGGCAACATAGAGAATAAATATAATGAAAGCGTCAGTTTGGCAAATGCTTAACACAACAATTGCCCAAAATAAAAGCTTGTCTCTTTATGGACATCTGACCCCAGCAGTCAATGACCATGTGAGCAAAGTAAAAAATACAAATTATACGATTTCCCTGTAATACAGTGGATTTATAACTAAACCTATAGCTACTGCTTTCACATGAGTCCATGGCGTGTGTCAAACAGTATATTACAAAATGTATTATATTATTTAAACAATGAATTTATTGAGCTGTCATTAATAAAGTTTTTTATCTCGATTATTACCCCATAGCAAACACACCCATTGTTTCGTTAAAAATGTATTGCAAAGAGGAAACACGCAACCAATCATCGACCACATGACGTAGTCCGTCTTGGCCAATTAGAGGAGGCGGCGACTCACGGACACCAGCGAAGATGCTCCGTCAGCGGTGCGAACAAGGTTCCTATTCCCCTGCTCTGTTATCTTCCTGGGGCAGGAGTGACTGAAGAACCGGCTGGATGTCCCTGCTTAATTCAATTAACAACAATGAACGGAAATTAAAATAGAAATTATTTACACCGGCTGCCTGGCGTCAACCTACCGGGTAAGAAAACGGTTATTTCCTTTCGGTTTGTAACTGAGCTATTCTACTAGCTTATTATTGTTTGGTTCGTTTTCTTGATTAACACGAAATAATGGATTTCCCTCTAGGATAAATAGTTTTTTTTATTAAATTTTGAAAATCAATTAGTTTAATCAACCTGGGCTTGAAATGCTTTGTGATTTTATTTTTTATTCAGCTCAAGAATGACAGGAAGCCCTGAACATATACAAAGTGAGGAGGGCATTAATCCTCCAGTGGTTCGTTTTCAAAGCTACCTGCATGGAGGAACCTCCAGCTTGCTGTCCACCATCCCCACCCTCATTGTGTTTCCTGTTTATAAGACCGTCTTCCGTCAACAAATCCACAACTCAGCTGTTCACCAGGCAGTGGGACAGCTCTTCAAAGAGGGACCTGTGAAGCTCTACCGGGGTGTGGCACCACCGTTACTAATGAGGACGCTGAATGGCACACTGCTCTTCGGCCTTCAAGACACGCTTCTCTGTCAGCTTTCCTTGACGTCGCAAAACGTCCTCTCAGTCTCAGCCTTATCTGCTCTGGCTGGCTTTGGTGCAGGTATGGTAGAAGCTGTAGTGTTCACGCCCTTCGAGCGTGTCCAGAATGTGCTGCAGAACGGCCAGAATGACCGCCATCTGCCCACCCTGAAGAGTGTTCTTGTCAGGCTGAAGTCACACGGGCTGGCCTCAGGGTACTACAGAGCCTTCCTGCCCATCACAGCGCGCAACACTCTAGGGAGCTCCCTCTACTTCGGTGTAAAGGGACCTGTGTGTGATGCTGTGGCAGGACAGGGGCTCTCTCCAGTGGCCTCCTCCTTTGTCTCCGGGACGCTAACCTCCATGGCAATCAGCTTGACTCTCTACCCAGTTTCTGTGCTAGTGGCAAACATGCAGGCACAGGTAGGAGGAGAGGTGAAAGGGGTCATGGCGTATTGGAGGATGCTGTGGAAATCCCGGCAGAGGAGCGTTGTTCTGCTGTACAGAGGAGGATCTCTGGTTGTTCTGAGATCGTGCATCACCTGGGGAATCACAACTGCTATCTATGACAGGCAGCAGAAGCGTTCGAGCTGAGGACACTGGAAAACAAAGGCCTGTATTTACTTCTAGTTGGCTGAAAAAGGTTGAGTAACCTTTTTTAGCATTCGAGCCACTCAGGGTACTGAACATCAGGACATTTCAGCCTCTGCTGCCTTGATTTTTACTATATGTCCCTCAATAGAGTCCCTGCATACATATCGAGATGCATTGTTACCGGTAATATTGTCATTTAATATTATATATGATATAGATATTGCTTGAACAAATAAGTTACCACAGAATGACTCTGGGGTCAGAGAGGAACCTGTGCAAGAATCTGAAGGGGACCAGTGGCCTTTGTGTGAAGTTTGCATGTTCTGCCCATCAAAATGCAGCTCGTGTGTGTGGGAGAGGCTCTGCTGACCTGCGTTATTTCTCACAATGTAGCCTGTGTAAATAAAATATGTGAATGTGAAAGAAAAATGTCTGACTCGTCTTTGACCTCATTGCATGCCTCTAAAACCAATACACAATAACATTAGAATAACTACTGCAGAATTCAGACTAGTCTAGACTAGACTAGGCGACTCGTCCACTAGATGGCGCCGTGCACCACGTGGTAAACAGGTGATCCTCCAGCTCACGTAAATATTAGAAGCACATTGCGGTGATTTTCACGCAACAGACACTTTCTTACATGTGTTATACTTAGAAACAAATGTTTCAAATGAAACAAATGTTTCTAAGTAAAACATTTGACAAGATTAGAAAAGAAGCATCTTGTAGTGTTCCGGGGAAGTCGAGCACCGCGCGTGTCCAATTAAAATTCCTTCCTGTGAGATTTGGGAGCCAATGGGAGCAGGAGCGCGGTGTCCATGTTGGCGTGGATAAGGGCGTGTTGTGTCTATTTAAACCGTTGCCTCCGCACAGATTACGCACACACACACGCGCGTCTTACCTGCTAAGGACACCGTCGCAGCGCAGCACAGCTCCAGGTGAGTCTTCCTTCTGCGTCGTCTCTGGTTGTGTGCTTGTTCGTTCAAACGAGATGGGCTACTCAACTCCTTTCAAGGCAGCGTAACGCAAACGCCGTATTTAATTTTCCATCTATAGGTGTTACGCAATAGTCCCGCTTAAGGCCGAGCCAGTGCGCTCGCTGTGACGCTGATCGCTCCGTTACACTGCAGGTACCTGACGGTGCTGCAGTCCGCTGCACGCAGCCAGTTTCGCCGTATGTCGTGACTTAACGTTGTCTTTGTCTTCCTGACATATGCGTGTCCCCACCTGTCACACCCTTACGATGATGGATAGGAAACGCGCCCTCCTGTGCGGTCTGCGGGGACGGGATTATACTGTTACGCCAGCTCAGAAAGTGTCCAGAGAAACGATCGTTTAACTCTAGTCAAATCCTCAGGAAAAGTCCTATCTCTCTATCAAACTTTCCAGCTCCAGCCGGAGCATTTAAATTTCCACTTATGTTCTTATTTGCGTGCTGTGGTGCGTTCGTACTCCTCTCTGATCACACGCAAAATGCAAATGCGTGTACAGATACAGTATTTTATTTGTTTTTTACCGTGGAACTAAATGGGCTACCTGTGAATAAGCGTGACACTGTAGAACAGGCAGGTCGCCTTCCATTGCAGCCGCTGGTTCCTGGTGTCAGAAGGCTGTAGAGTAGCTGCATGTATAACTTCTAGTGAGTCGGTTATGTAAAGCCAAAGTTCAAGCCAGGTATTAGGTGTTTCTAAATTGAGGTGGGGCTTGAACTGCTGCCTGTATGGACATGCACAGCACACTACATCTACATGAACTACATGTCCCTGCGTTATTTCTAATAGTAAAATGTTCCGATTATAGATGTAAAAGCATGTTTGTGTGTCTCTCATTCACTCTCCCTCTTCTCCTATTAGAACTCTTCCAAAATGAGCGATAGCAATCCAGTCACTCAAGAGGTGGAGCAGTTCAACAGGAAAAAGCTAAAGAAGACTAGCACAGAAGAGAAAAACCATCTTCCAACAAAGGAGGGTAGGTCTCTATTCAAAAAGACGTGCTCACAACTAGAGCTTTCCTCATACGCCCTGAATTGGGTTTCACCTTTTCCTTAGCTCCTTGTCCTGCTGAATTCATCCCCTCCCTCCTTGTCATTATGAACTGCAGCTGTAAACATTGGGCTACTTATTAACTGCAGGAACACACCCAGCTACCCGAGAGCCCGTCCTTGTTCTGCTTAGGGCCAACCTGTTTGGAAGAAACGCATTAGTTGGTCTAAGCTCTGCTTATTGCAGCCGCTGGATAGATCGATGAGCTGCAGTTGCTGTACTGTAAAGCAGAGACGGGTGAAGTCTTTGGTATCACAAAGGGGAGCGTTTGCATTGTGATAAATGTTCACTCTTGCTCTACTGTAGGCTTTTTTTTTCCAGAGATGTCCTGTATGTAGCAGTGGAAGAAGAGGTAACGCAGCTACAGACAACAGCCAAGTTCTTCCATCATTACTATATATTTAAAAAAAAAAACGTTAAAACCTTGTCTAATAAAAATGTCCATTGCCATGTGTTTCACATGAGATGCTCAAATGTAACATCTTTGTTTGTTTTTAATGTGTCTTTTGCAAGAATTCCAACTTTGTGTAATGAGAGATCCCTGGAGCATCTCTGTAATTTGTTCTCCACTCACTACACACCTGACAGTTTAGAGGGAGCTTATTAAAAACGCAGCCAAACTCATGAGTGGAGCCATCTGTCAGACCAGCTGCTGATTTGTTTAATTTTTTTGTCACCTAGAATATTTGACACTAAAGATTTAGATTATTATTGTTCTCTGCACACGTGAGTTTCAGTTTAAAAGTAATTTATATAGACTGGTAAGGTTTACACCTGCGATGGATGACTATTTCAGATTGCTCACTTTATTTGTTTCTGTCTTGGTATCACACAGAAATTGAAGAAGAGAAGAAAGCCATGAAAGATGAGAAGTAACTGAAACACATTCCATGAATCCTGTCCTCCTGTCCTGCCCTGTTACCTGATCTTCCTCCAGGCAGGAATGCTCTCCATCTTCTCCGCCTCTGTTTTCCATGCTGCCATGTTTATTTAGAAATGGCGTTTGAGTTATTGCTATCAGGAATTATCTGTCTGTAATGCACAAATAAATGCGGTGGATGTATATTTTTTTGCGCTTTTTCCATGCAGTTGATCAGGGCAAGAGATTTGACAGGGTCAGGGTTTTTATTTTTAAACATTGAGAAGAATCGTATTAAAGGAAATGCTTCAAAGATATTACCTTGGTAACGATACCATGCCTGTAAATGGTGCCATTCAGGAAATGTGCTGGATAATTTACTTTCTGAACACATGAGATGGTATTTTGTTTTAATAAAAGTCAATGTGTCAATTTTTCTTTTCAGAGTTGCCTTTGTGTAAATATCTTTAAACTGTCTTGTTACAGATTTGATTAGAATGTGGTGTGCCAAACGGTCAACAGTGTGTGGCAAATGAAAAAACAAATTCATTCAAAGCAGTTACACAACAAAACTCCGCCGTTGCTTCCATTTGACACTGACATGAGATCTATATATAGATCTAAGGTAACATTAGTCCAATGATACGAATATGAATTGATATAAAAGTTTAAGAATCTGTCATTCTATGTGGTGTGTAGTGTCCACCTACTATAAAAGCAAAACTAAAATAGTTCTCAAATTATCTCGTTTAGCTGATAAAAGTTGTGTTCAAATGTGATATATATTCTTAAAATGAAGTTCTGATTATTTTTTATAGATTCACACTCTTAATGCGACAAACATTTATAATTCACTGGCTCAGTGAAAACCTTCATAAAACAGGTCTAAGCCTGCTGAAGAAGATGAGTGGATCCGCTGTAGGTGTTGCAAATTCCATACTGCCGACACGAAGTGAGTTTTGATGTCAGAATTTACTGCGCAGGGCTCTCACTTCCATTTACTGTTTATGCAGGTAATCAATACTTATGACAATGCAGTTTAAATGATTTCTGGAAATCCCGAAGTGAAGAAGGAGATCGTACTCATGATCAGTGACTGATCAGTGACTGTATGTTAAACTTTTTACTCTGTGTGCACAACATAGTGCAGGCTGCCCTTTTTCTGCGCCTGTTTAAACATGCTTACACATCTGCATGCAAGTACTTGTAAGCAAATACTTTTTACCCACTAACGGGCTTGTTTAGAATTTATTCACTCAAATTATTAAAAATCATTTTTAAATCACATTGTCCTGTACGTTACATAAGATGCGAGCAAGAGCTCTTGTAAAAAGAAACCATTTTTCATGGCATTTGCAGCTTTCTGTTAAAGTGAACCTACAGGACAAGGCAATTCTGTGCGCTGTGAAAATACACATTGCAGCACAAGAACAGACAGATTCCATGATAGGAAGTACATGCAGATCTTACTCAGTGACCTTTATATCACTTTGTAGCAATTTGCTAAAAAAACAAACCAAAAAGAGTAGAGCTTGGTCTCACCAGCATTTTTTTTTTGTCTGATGTGTTCAATATATTTATTATGTCTGTGTCAAAACCGTAACCCTGTGCATAATGACTGTCTTCTGAAAAACAAGTAATACAGGTATTTTTTTAGTACCACCTAAATTCACCTTGTCCAACAAAAACAAAAACAAAAATCTGTCCACCTACTGTGCAGTGTGATGACAGCTAACACAAACTTCATTGTGACATTTATTCATAACATAACATTGTGTGTCTGTGTGTTTTCTCTGGCAGTTTCTTACTTTACATTCTGCAACAGGAAGATTTCTGGTTCCCTCATTTGAGTTTATATCCAGATGTAACCTAAAATGACCTCCAGTAATATAAAATAAATATAATATATAATTGACTTTATAATATAAATGACCAGAAACATGAATATGAACATTTTAAATCTTCGTGTCTTAACTCACGTAGTATTTTAGATAAGTTTAAAGTTTTATTTGCCAGGGATCTGAAATACTTGCTTCTAATCTGGGTGGTCGGGTGAATACAATATCCATTGTTGCTCTCAAGACATTAGAAATATATTAAAATTTTATATATAATACATATTTAATATATATTATAAGTTTTGTAAAAGAAAAACACTCGCTGACTCCGTTTTTCTTTCAACCTGTGTGTGGAAGAATCCTGAGTTATACCGCTGTGTATACAGCGACACCCAACGTCTACAATACATGTTACAGAAAGACGCTTTTGCAGTCCCACGACGTGTCGACAGAGGGCGGTACATGACACTGAAACTCCGCAGGGGGAGGAACGAGCGTTGATGCAGGTCTGGTCGCGAGGCTAACTAGTCCACCAACGA
Organism: Microctenopoma stevenorrisi; assembly: GCA_032270685.1. Lineage (NCBI taxonomy): Eukaryota > Metazoa > Chordata > Actinopteri > Anabantiformes > Anabantidae > Microctenopoma > Microctenopoma stevenorrisi. The sequence goes on along the minus strand of JAUMTR010000002.1, from coordinate 7,956,452 downwards.
GCTAGTTAGCACCGTGAGCTGTGCGATGAATGCTGGCAAGGGTGATGCTGCGGCCACAACTAAACATGGACTAGCGAAGTGAGAGTTATTTCGGCGTCTCGAAAATCGCCATCGAGCAGGTGGGTGCTTTCAGAGCCGCTTCATTCATGTGGCCGCTGGTGGACAGAGGAGTTTGAGCTCCGGTCGCAGGCGCGCTCAGTGTTCAGCTCGGTGGGACGACTGGGACAAGACGGCTCGCTCACAGGTACGAGTGTTTGCTAGTAGCGTGCTAGCCGGGCTAACATAAACGAGGGTATTCACATTCTACAAGTGTGACTGGGTGTATTAAAATAGAGCTGCTGTGGTTTTAGAGTTAGCGTTAATGGGTTTTGATGGTTGACAGCATCCTTGTTTAGCTAGGTCCCTGTCGCGCTAACTCCTGTTTCAGAGTTGGCCGCGTAGCGACGAAGGGGAAAACGAACGACGTCGCGGAAATACCGGTGATTGTTCGCTGAAAAGGCTCATAAACGTATCGGTGGCGGGCTGACATTAGACGTGCGTGGTGTGGTTTCAATTACAACTAAGTAGAGTGTGTGTAGTTGAAGATATACAACTCTAACCTCAGTCTTTGCTTTTGCTATGTGTTAAGTTGCTTGTGTTTCGCTTGCAAGACCCCATTAAAAAATGAGAGGTCATGTGAAGCACAGCGTGATCGCGCATGTACCAACATCAGGCTGTTCTCAAAACGCGTTTGCCTAATCGTGTGTATCGCTTTTATTGCCATAGTGGTAATAGGACTGCTTCTTTCTACAGAGCAGGAGCATGGTGGTCCCGGACAGTGCCAGCGTGGTCCTCCTACCAGACAATGGTAGTCCCGCTGGCCACATGGAGAGCTCCAATCCCGGGTGCCACAAGGAAGAGGAGGCAGGTCAGGACCTGGCGGGGGTGGAGTTGGAGGAGGTCCGGAAGTTGCAGGAGCTTGTACGTCGGTTGGAGGTCCAGAATGAAACCCTGCGCAACAGGGGAAGCAAGACTGTCACACTCAGAGGAGGCAGCTCCAATAGCAACCTCACAGCTGCTGTCAACATCAATGAAAGACGAACTTGTGGAGGGGTGACCAACTCCTGCCTCAGGTTGGATGACAGCGGTGAGGTGGGCAGCACAGACGTTGAGTTGTCACTCCCACGGGACAGCAGCAGCGAAGAAGAGATGTCCCCTCTGCCTATGGCCAACAGGCTGGTGGAAGATGATGACGAAAGGGAAGTGGAAGATGAGGATCATGGTCCATGTGGAGGCTTTCTCACCTTGACCTGCAGCAATGGAGCAGGACAGACCCAGGGGCAAAGCGTGACACCAGAGAGCCCCTCTCAGGGAAGTTATGACTCAGAGACACTTGCAGAGAGCGACTCAGGAGTGGACCAAACAGCACTGGATGAGGTGGACGTCCTAGATTTGGAGGAAGACTGTGCAGATGTGGAGGACGAGAACAGTTGGTATGTTTCATCAGCTCTTTTACCCCGTCTACATTTTACGTTGCCTGACATTTGTATGTAGAGATGGTAATAATAGCCTCAGCGGACGTTGACTTCTGTTGACAGTTTCAGGATACCACATTTTTGTACAGACCTTCATCTAGATGAGTCACTCATGCCTTTTTCATTTTAACCTTTGATTTTAAAGGGTGTTACTCCCCCAAAGGGCACTGACTATGTACTATGGGTTGTTTTTATTTATGATTAGACTAAACTCTACTGACACAGAAAGGTGTATTTTCTTTATGCATTTATGTTTCAGTAGACATTTTGATCCTCTGTATTTGTTGTTACTACAAAGAGCAACTAGAGTGTGAAAGAAATACAGGATTTCTATGTAGAGTTTATTTGTGTCTGAATGAATAAGACAGTGCTCTATGTAGATGCAGGAACACAGTTTCATAAACTAATCATTTAAATAATAATGAGTTATTGTTGTCTCAACCTGATAGACCTCATTCCCTAAGCCTGGTAACACAATGCACTAAAGGCCAACAAAGCTGTATGAGCTCTTTCTGAAATGAAGGTCAGGTTTGAACATTAAATTCATCTTATAATTATAATTCTGTGATAGGAGGCTAATTATTAATAATCTGCATTAATGCCAGAGATTAGTTTAGACATGCTTGTTTGCGCTGTGCGATGTTATATTGCTCGAGACACATACGATATTGTGTTCCTGGTGGCTACTTAAGCAGTTAAGCCATGCAGCTTAAGATCCAGACTATTCATGACTCATTTTTCAGCTTTACATCATACCACGAGTGCTTCGTGGGGTTATCATAGCCAAAACATCCAGTAATCCCAACGGCAACATAATCTAATCTGCTCTGCGCTGGACACTGGCTAAACTGCTTTAGGCGGGATTGCACAGCATGTGATATCAGGGCCCCTCTGTGTGACCAGATTGCAGCCAGGACAAGAGTTGTACAAGGAGGTAATTGGGATCCTTACAGAGCATAAATGTCGATGTGGCATAGATGTTCAGAAGATCTGGTGTTCGTCTGTGGTGTAACAATAATCAGAGTCAGAACCTTGATTGTCATTGTAGCAATGAGACATCGCACAACAATATTATGGTTCAATTGTTCTGTACAAGAAAAAAAACACAATCGCTCTGCTTAAAAAGCTAACCAGCTAAGAGATCACTGGATATATTTAATTTAATCAAACAGAGGCTTTGCATTAGAAAGTAGCAGCACACATTCTGCCGTGCAGAGAAGCTGTGCTCTCCGGCAGGATGTGAGAGCTGAATATTGCTGCGGGTATTGTTGCTTATTCCAGTGGAAATTGGTCCTTTTTGTGTTTGCCCAATGGGAAGATGATTCGTAGTTGATTGGTGAAGAACCAGTCAGTCCAGGCCTTTGTGTATCCAACTCAAAAGATCGGCCCATGTGACTGGCACTTCAAAGCTTGTGGTGAACTAATGTCTGTTTGCTATCACTGGGGCAACTTCGGACATATTGGGATGGAAACACAAAGTCAAGTGCTGGGCTTTTTATACAGTAGATGTGATACAAGTTTTTTCATGGGGCTGAATCAAATGCTGTGTATTTGAGCATGAAAGAAATCCCTTTTACTATAAAAGACTGTGTTCACTCGGGCCCTTCCAACATTTAGCCACTTTCCTGCTTAGCCAGTTAGATTTGGACACGATGTTTTGATTCACAGAAGCGTTTATAAATAGTGTACACTATGTTGTCTGCGTTCTGTGACATATTGTACACTAGAATGTGCTTATGACATCTTAATTAAGTTTCACTGTATTACTCTTGACGTTGCTTTTAGTTTCCTTATTATCACATGTTTTCTTCCTGTCTCCCTCTTCTCTTCAGGTTGTATGTGTCTCCTAAAAAGCAACTGGCAGACCTAGGCCCGGATTCTCCATTAAAATGGTGTCGGCAGGTTCTGGATCACCGCAGCCCTGAGACGGATTTGGCTTGTCGAACCCTGATGAGCCGTTTGGACCAGAGTATGATTTAAACAAACCCATACATGCAATTTAATAAACTCTTAAAAAAGTAGATTCATTCCGAATGCAAAGATTAACAACAAAAACCGAATAGTTTTTTGTTTTTTCATAATGAATAAGAAACCACACATGTCCAGAGACATATTGTTGCATATTCCAGCAGGTCTTACCCCATTCTTACAACGTGCAACATTCTCATGTGCTGCTCACCTAAAACACAGAGCGATGCCGTGTGCAGGCTCCTGTTTGTATTTTAGTCATTATGTGTACATAAGACAAGTTTGTGTCTGAACCAACAGGTCTCATGTGTTATTATCCTGCTCGCAGCTCTTACTTCCTGCACACTGCACAGTCTGGACAACAAACCTATTCACACCCGGGGCAAATGATTACATGAAACCCTGGGTTGGGTTGGATTACCTCCCTCCCCCGATGGAGGGAGGTACTCCTAAACAACAGGCAATGAAACTGTGTTGTGCCACGGCGCATTTTAGCCAGAATGCAACACTATATTGTCAGTAAAGGCTTCTACTTGGAACTAACTATTCTTTATATCTAGAGGTTTAGCTTGTAGGTCAAAACTGTTCGCTGCTGATTCACGTAGCTTCATTAGCCTGTGAAAAGTTAGTGGGAGACCACACATTGGTTTCACTCCAGACCTACCCCGAATAGGCTCATTACTGGAGCAATAAAAGGAGAGGGTGTGTAAAAGTCACACCTCTTACAAACTCTCCTACTCCTATTAAGTGGGACCTTTAGTGTTCCTAACCTGGTGAATATGTGAATTTGGTCTTAACGTTTGGAGAAGGGTTGAAAGGGCAGCACGATAAGCCACTGCTGAGTGGGGGGGGGGTATGTATTTGCACAGGCAAAGCTTCTCACACCTCTGTTTTATACAACTGCCCATGTCCATTGTCTTTAAATGGTTGCCCTTTGTTCTTTAAATGAAGAGTACATAGCTCTTTTTAAAAGGTGCGTGTCCTCTCTCCTGTCCCCTACAGCGTCTCGATGGAGAAGCATGTACAGCAGTCCATCAGCAGAGGCAGGCTTGGCAGGCTCAGGCCTGATCTCTCCTGGGTACCACAAATCAACTAACAAATCCCTACTAACCTGTGGCAGTTCAGGTATGGCATGACATTAACACACTGCTCCTATTTTCTGCTCAACACACCAAAAATGTAGGTTGGTTGGTTGGTTGGTGTGTGCGTGTGTGTGTGTGTGCACTAATGCATCAACAACGTGTGCCTTTTGGGATCTCATCGCTAGTATTTAGGCCACATATACTGCACGTTAGCGCAGACCGTGTTCCAGTCAAGCATGACGATGGGTTCTCTCGACTTGTTTTTTAACTTGATTTTCAGCATGAACAGAGTTGTTCTAAAAAGGCACATGTATTTTTGTAAACGTATTGCATTACACCATCTGCTGTTAGTGGACGTTCTGCTGAACACATGTGAAAATTACCGTACATATCTTCCCCACTGCTCTAAGATTCGTACTACACCACTGCACAACAATCACCTAAATTATTTAAAAATAAATGGACATCTACGATAATGAAATTGCATTTTAATTTTCCTATAATTAGACGTTTGTGTTGAACGCCAGTGAGTGAAAAATGGGATGTGTCTGGCAAAAACTTTGGAAGATGGTCAGAGGTATGTCAAGTAAATATGGTGTGTACTTGAGGGGTTTAAAACCTGTACATATTCGGTGTTTAGAGGCGCTAACCTGTACAAAATATATACTGCACAATGGATGCACACTTGACTTTGCAGTGTTACAATGACTGCACCGGGGGTGTCCAATCCTGGTCCTCAAGGACCACTGTTGTGCTTGTTTGCTCAACACACCTGAACTAGGTAATGAGCAGTAGTCGGGGCAGGGATAGGACCTGGGTTGGACACACCTGCTCTACACTGTTCTTATTCCTCACATTGTCTCACATGACCCGGCACTTCACTGAAAAAGAACAATAACGCTAATAATGGTGTCGCGTACATTTTGTAAATAACAAATCTTTGCATGGACTGGTAAATGCTTAGCTTGTGAGCGGTGGCCCTGTCTAATCCCAGACTTTTACATAACCAAATGCCCCAGATGATGTTTCATTTCCAATTTGTTTCAGTCTGAGTGTTAGGCCTGTGTCAGACAGACACGCCTTGGAGGGAAACTTTGCATGCAGTTTTCCTGGGTATCAGAATAGGCCTTTCTAAACTAAGGCTGCTGGACAAGTCTGGGGTGAAGTTGGGGTGAAGAGCTAATTTAAATATACCAGAAGACAACTGGCGCTGTGTGCATGAGTTTGACAGATGCTGCTGGCATCTAATCTTTTGTAATAAAGTCAGTAACCTTTGGCATCATTAGACAGTTAAATTTATGTCTTACTAATAGAAGTAGAAATCATAGATATATATATACTAATAATAGATTTTGTGTCCGTTAATGTTTATATGTGTGAAATTTCTTATTTTTTTACCAGGTGTCACGAACATGCAGTCGGCCCTGAGTTCGCAGTCCTCTATAGACAGTGAGCTCAGCACATCAGATGACTCTATCTCAATGGGCTACAAGCTTCAGGACCTCACCGATGTCCAGATCATGGCTCGCCTACAAGAAGAGAGTGAGTAATTGTATTTCAAAGAGTAGAACAGTGTTTATGATAATTTAACTAGCACCTAGATCAGATGGCTGAATGGTTCTGTGTGCATTTGCATACCTCCCCGTATATGCCATTTCATTTTAACTTTACTCTTCAGGTCTAAGGCAGGATTATGCTTCCAGCTCAGCCTCGGCATCACGCCGCAGCTCCACAGCATCTCTGCAGTCCCTGCGTCGTGGTGGCACATATAGTGACCAGGAATTTGACACCTACAGCCTGGAAGACGAAGAGGATGATTCCTGCTCTGTGCCCCAGCGAAGGCATCGCTTTACCCCTTCGCCTTTAGGCTCACCCCGGTGCCTGTCTCCCTCCACTCCCAACCACAATAAGGAACACAGCAGACTCGGGGCTCCACGTACAAGAACACCAAGACGTTCTCTCCAGGGCCCCAGTGCGGAGCTGCTCAAATTTGCCAAGAGTGAAGGTAGGTCATCACCAGTAACCGCTGAGTATTTCAGCCCTACAAGAGTCATCATAACAGTTGCTGGAGTTTTGTTAAATGTTTTGTATATATATGGTTCCAGAGGAGTTGAGGCATAGCATGCCTAATCTGGCTCCCCGCACCAGCCTACGTTCCCTGGAGGCAGTCAGGAACAGCCGCAGCATGGAGGCTAACCTCCAGAGCTCTGGCAACCGCATGTCCCACCTGACACACTCCCCCTCCACAGGTAACCCTGCCCTCCTCACCTTGTCTTCCCCGCTCCACCATTGTAATAGACCCTGCATTGGTCTTGCACATTGCCCTCTGTATGCTGTCACTTGGCTTTCTACCCTAAACACTCAAACATTGGCATGACCACAAATGGAATATAACTATTCACCACATTTACACCAAGATGCACAGTAATGTACCAGTAAAGTATAGATGTAGTCATTTCAAACCTGCTCTTGCCTTGTATTTTGCACTTCAATTCATAAACATGAAAAAATTAATGTATGTCAAAGGATATTGACATACTGCTACCCCCCGAACATTGTTTATGAAGACGAAAGTCCCAGTGACGAGTCATATATATATATAACCAACTCGTAGGATCAGCTATGGGTCAGTCATGTAAAAATGTTCCATATAACTTAGATTTTGATCTTCTCTTTCCAAATTGTTTATCTGCCCTAACATGCCTATGGTAATGTCCAAGTAACCCTCTCCTATCCGAACCCGCTACATGATTATTCCTCCAGTTTCTTCCACATTTATCCATGATAATCCTGTACTGCGCCTCCAAGCTTGACTGCGTGCTACATGCCAAAGAGCGAGAGAGAGAGATCTATATCTATCTATGTATATCTATATATACATAGATAGATCTATAGAAAGATAAATATAGGGATATCTAGGGGTATTAACAAAAAACAATCTTTAAAAAATAGCTAGGTAAGATTATGTTATACCACTGTGCATTTCTTATGGCTCCTTAGGTATGGCTTGTAACAGGACACGTAGCAGCGGCCAATCTCCTCTTTCCCTACGGACTCCAGTGAAAGCTGTCACTCCAATGGGCTCCATGGCAGCTGGTCGGCAGGCTTCCAGAGGTCTACCTGTCATCCAAGCACCACCAGCAGGAGGGACCCGCAGGTTACAGGGCCCAGGTTCTGCCAATGGTGCAGCATACATACCCGGTAGAGCCTCAGTTGGGACAGGAAGGCCTGCTATGGGTCGAGATCAGGGTGTTCTATCAGCCTCAACCAGGAGTAAACTTTCACAGCCTTCCAGAAGGTGAATGCTTGAATATAGAGCCACTGAAGACTGTGGAGAAAATTAGTAATGTGTACTCACAGTTAGAAAATTGTAGGTCTATTAAATGGTAATTATTGTGGTGTTCAGAGTATTTCAGTGTCTTTAATATCATATTTTATTGACAGGTGTTTGGGCATGACTAAAATCTCAGATGAATCCTGGAAAGATGGCTGTTACTAAGTCTCTCCGTTCATGAAGGATGTTCACTGCTGCGGCCTTCACCTGACACCATCAGTCACAGACATATACACAATGTTTAAAACAACCTTTTGGTCCCCTATTTCAGACTGGATCGCTGGGCTACACTGGATTCATACAGTAACTAGGACTTGTAACCTATCTCACATGAAACATTGTCAAACCACATATGTGCAGGATATGTAGGTAGACAAGGAGGGACACATTGCACTCTTGTTATATGGAGCCAGAACATTTGTGTCAATTTCACTTATTTTTCTATACTAATAGTGAGAAACTGCTGGAATATTAAGGGTTGTAATTACTATTTTGTTGATGTAATTCATATGAAGACAATTTAAATGAAGATATTGGTGGTATTCTTTGTGAATTCGTACTAGATGAAGGTGCCGAGTGTTGCATGCTTGGTTTTGTTCTTTTCCTATTCCTACAGTTCTACATTTCCTGTTCATCATTATGTAACTGCAATATGACAAATATCCATGTGTCTCCAGTGATATGTGAGTTTATGAACATTTGAGTGGTTCATATCCCTATTTTTGTGTTTTGCTCATTGCTTAGACTGCAATGCAATTCCTTTAAACCACACTGCCCTTATAAATAATATATGGAAAAAATATGGTTCGTGCCAAGGTGCGTTTAAGCTGCAACACTTTTTAATTCCATAAATAATGATGAGCTATTAAAGGTACTGTGTTCCCGGGCATTTCTAATTCATATTAGATGTGGTTTTAAATGTCTGCTTTTGGACAACACTGTAATTTCCAAAAAAATGTTTATGCACGAAGGCCTTGTGCCTAAAACAGCTATGCACCCTCATGCAGAGTGCCTCTGAAAATAAGGAGCTGTAATCAAAGTGAATAATAAAGTATACCCTGAACCTCTTAATTGTGTTCCTAGTTATTTTTCATCCAGGCATAGGCGTAATTAGGCACACTACGCTCTATCCGCAGTGCAAACATAGGCAGCAGCAATAGCGTCATCTCCCGGATATTTCCTGGATGCATTACCAAACGCTTTCCAAACCAAAACTCGCTACCTACCCCTCGTGATGAAATGGCCTACAGGCCCCGTCTGCGCATACAGTGTGAGCGCACAATATGCATTCACGTAAAACTATGTGTTTCGTGGTGTGAAAACGTTATGACATTGTGTCTGGAGGCAGAGCATAAATATGTGCCCATCAACCGAAAGACTAAATGAAACTCTGCTCTCATGCATGACGCAAATAGTAAGGGATCAGCGGTAAACGAGGCCACGCATTGTCTGCCCCCCGCCCTCCCTCTGCTTGTCAGGAAGCAAGCTGATTGGCCGAGGCCTACCAAAGAGTGCCCGGGGATCCAAAACTGCAGGCCGCACTTAGCTTACCGTCAAAAATAAACCAAAACAATAACAGACAAAACTGAGTAGGGGGAGAAACACCGATAGAGAAAGAAGACGACGTTATCAGGTAAATTTATTTTGAATTGATTAGAAAGGCATGTGGAATACGACGCAAGGGCCCAGTCGGCCGTAGCGGGCCTCTTTCAGCCTTTTCAAGAAACAACATGGAAGATAATGCGGCACAAGCTGCTCCACCTAGCTTAGCAAGCTAGCTAGCCAAGCGGGCGACGGTCGTCGCGCAGATGAGAGCCACGTGAAAAATAATTACGGGGCGTATTACTTGCTTAATTGTGTTGATGTAATTATTAATGTAGGAATGTAAGGTGTAGTTGGTGCTTCAGTGGTCGAGTTTTAATGGTAATTGCATCCCTAGAATTAGCCATTATGCTAAAACAAAATGGCGCTTAGAGGAGCAGCCCTAGCTTGTTTGCTAGTTAGCTCCAGTGGGTGGAGGGCGGTAGCCGCCCAAGTATGCATTGCATAACGTCTGCAGTACTTTCATTGGCGGCCATAAACTCTGAGCATGTGTAGTTTTCTGTAAATAATCCCCAGTACGAGATTTTTTTAAATGAAAAATGTGGCAGCATAGTTATAACGTTAATGATAACGTTATCCCTAAATGGTATATCCATGGAAACCAAGTACCCATAACGTCACTACGGACCATTGCAGACTTGACATGTTTGGCTTATGCTAAACAATCATGTGACGACAATGCGTTTCGTCTCACTAAACTAGCAGGATTTGTGTTCCAACAGCTCCGTGTGTGAGTTCGTCCCGCTGCACGCCGAGCGGGACAGCCCTTTGTCTCAGTCATTAGGCTTCAGGTGTATAGCGATGCGTTATGTCTTCAGGTTGTAGCCGCCTGCAGTACTCTGAGCAGGCGATGGGTGGAGCGAGTGGGCAACAACACAACTGCCCTCTTCGTCAGTGGCAGAAGTGTTTCTGCTTTCTGTAATTATGATGTAGCCTGTGGTTTATAGTATAAATCTTACCCGTGTATACGCTTTATGTGATAAACATTGATACACCACAGCTATGACTCATTCACTATTCCTTTCTGTTTCTCTTTCTATGATCGTTTATTAGTGCCAATTGTTTGGTTTGTTTCACTGTCAGAAGGATTAATTACCTTGATGGAAGGAAGCCCATCAGATGCCCTCTTGGTTTTATTCTAAGGGATTTGTCATCAAATGTAAAGGTATGTGTTGAATAAAGGTCAATGTGGCGTTGTCAGTTTTGTTTTAGTAATAAAAAATGACACCTAACTAAGTACGCTGTCATTTTTAGTTCTTTCTGAGTAAAGACATGGATCAAGGAGGAGGGGTGTTGGAGCTCCATGCTCAGGAGCTGAAGATGCCCCATGCTATGATCATGCAAGATTTTGGTAGGTAGTCAAGGTGACATCCATTCTAGTGAAAACACCTCTTAATTTCAAAAAGCACAATGTATTCTAATACAAATTCAATTTACCACAGACGGTCAGTAATAGTCTTTATTCAATAGTGTCTGCAAAAAAAACCTGTAGGTTGTATTTTCTTGATTGAAGTTTTATGTTTCTCCCTATTTTTTGTGTTTACAGTTGCCGGCATGGGGGGTTTGGCTCACATTGATGGAGAGCACATTGTAGTGTCTGTGCCTGAGGGTATGCTTCTATCTGATGTGATGACAGACGAGGGCATCCTCTTGGAGCATGGGCTTGAGGTGGAAGGCTTGGAGACCCAGGTTGTTCACGGGCTGGAGACAGAGGTGGTTGAAGGCCTGGAGACTGAAGTGGTAGAGAGCTTGCATGCAGATGTAGATGGCTTGGAGGCAGAAGTGGTTGAAGGGCTACAGACACAGGTGGTAGAGCTGGAGGCTCATGTTGTAGAGGACCTGGAGGGTGAGGTGGAAGTGGATGGTCTGGAGGCCCAAGTGGTAGAAGGCTTGGAAACTGAGGTAGATGTTGAGGGCCTTGAAGCACATGTCGTTGAGGGCCTTGAGGAAGAGGTGGAAGTGGAGGATTTAGAAGCTGAGGTTGTTGAAGGTTTGGAGGTAGACGTGGAAAGCCTGCAGACTCAAGGGGTAGAGGCCCATGAAATCAGTACTGAACACATGGTGTCCTCAGAACACAGTGTGATCATGCCTGACAACATTCTGGGAACAGAGGTTGCAATAGAGGAAGCTTTAGACCCCCAGCATCACCACGTCCTAACATCGGACCTCATCCAGGACCCAAATCACCACCACGATGACATGCCAGACCAGGTGTTTGTGGCAGAGCTACTTTCAGAGCACCAGGACAACACTCTGGACCACCAGCTCGTGTCAGAAGGCTTGATGGTGACAGAGGCCGGCTCGGAGACCATAATCCACGAACAGCTGCCAAATGAGGCTGTTCCCCTGCAGACTGATGAAGATGATGATGCACGGAGCAGTTCTGAGGATTACCTCATGATCTCATGTAAGACTGCTTCCCATATGTTCACACAGCTTAGATTGACAAGTTGTTCTCATGTAGTGCATAACCAGTAATATTTGTCTTGTTATAGTGGATGATGTGGGAGAGAAGTTGGATATAGGAGACACTCCCCTTGAGATCAGCACTGAGGTAATGGAAGACAAGGAATCCAAAGAAGACGATGGCTCTGAGGTCATCAAAGTATACATCTTTAAAGCTGAGGCAGATGACGACTTAGGCAAGTGACCTTTACATTTGTCCGTTTCTTAGCCTGCCTGTAATGCCACTGCTTTTTAGAACACTAGAAATTACATACAGATTAATTTCTGTCCAAGTGATTGTGGATTGTAGCCTTTACCAAATTGCTTGCTCACTTCCATGTTCAGGTGGAACAGAGGTTATAACTGAGGATGATTACCAGAATGGCCATCCAGATCTGGAAGCAGCATCGTCAGGTAGACTGGGAGTTGGCCGAGACAAGATGGTCTACATGGCAGTCAAGAACCATCCTAAAGACGAAGAGGATGATGACGACGAGAGTGACGATGATGACGATGATGACATCAGTATGTCCATTTTGTTAAACTCCTTTCAGTGCGAGTTGTCAGACAAGTATACAGAAACTGTCACAGCTTTAGTAAATAACATGTTTAAAACATGACCGTGCTGTCTAGAAAAAGGAAAACAAATAGAATATACTTTACAGTAGTGCTAGTCCTATTGGTAATGCAACGTTATCTGTTATGCTGGCACAGGTAATACTATTGAGCAGGTGAAAAATGGAGCGGCTACTCCTTTTCTGCAAATTCGAGAGGGGGTAGGTGCCAACCGTGCTCTAAAACCCAAAGCCAAGAGAAAGAAGAAAGGAGAGACACGGCAGTGTCAGACTGGTATGATCAGCACATGATATCTCAGCACCATCAGATGATTACCTGTTATTTGATAAGAAAATAACAAACGTTTCACACTAAAGTTGTACCTTGTTTCTGAGTTTTACATGTTTTATGTGCATCTCTTCCAGCTGTTATCATTGGACCAGATGGCATGCCTTTAACCGTGTACCCCTGCCACATCTGTGGCAAAAAGTTTCGCTCGCGGGGCTTCCTCAAATGCCACATGAAGAACCACCCTGATCACCTGTTAAAGAAGAAATACCAGTGTACAGACTGTGACTTTACCACCAACAAGAAGATTAGTTTCCACAACCATTTAGAGAGTCACAAGCTGCTGAGTCACAACATTGAGCGCTCTCCAGAATACACTGAATACACACGGCGCTACCATGAGTCCAGCCCCCTGGGCTCTGACAAGCTGATTGTCAAGGACCGGGAGCCCAAACTGCACCACTGCAAGTACTGCGATTATGAGACAGCTGAACAGGGCCTGCTCAACCGTCACCTGCTCGCCGTGCACAGTAAGAACTTTGCTCATGTTTGTGTTGAATGCGCCAAAGGCTTCCGCCACCCGTCAGAGCTGAAGAAACACATGCGAACCCACACAGGTGAGAAGCCCTACCACTGCCCTCACTGCGAGTTCCGGTGTGCAGATCAGTCCAACCTAAAGACTCACATCAAGAGCAAGCACGGCGCCGATCTGCCTTTCAAGTGCAGCCACTGTCCCCAAGCCTATGCTGATGCACGGGAACTCCAGCGTCATATAGAAATGGTGCAGGGCCACAAGACGCACCAGTGCCCACACTGTGAGCACAAGAGCACCAACTCCAGTGACCTGAAACGGCACATTATTTCTGTTCATACTAAGGACTTTCCGCATCAGTGTGACGTGTGCGAGAAAGGCTTTCACAGGCCCTCGGAGTTGAAGAAACACGCGGAGACACACAAGGGCAACAAAGTGCATCAGTGCCGGCATTGTAATTTTAATGCTCCCGACACCTTCACCCTGAGTCGCCATATCCTGTCGTTACACACGAAGGACCTCCCCTTCAAGTGCAAGCGATGCCGGCGAGGCTTCCGGCAGCCCGCTGAGCTGAAGAAGCACATGAAGACGCACAGTGGTAGGAAAGTTTATCAATGCCAGTATTGTGAGTATAACAGTACGGACGCTTCTGGATTCAAACGTCACGTGATCTCCATTCACACCAAGGACTACCCTCACCGCTGTGACTACTGCACCAAGGGCTTTAGGCGGCCTTCAGAGAAGAGCCAGCACATAGCCAGGCATCACAAAGACATGTTGATGTAATGTTATCGCGCGCACAAACACACCTCTCTCCTGAGTACATCTGTGTCACACACCCAGAGGTAATTTTAGTGTATTAACAAAGAATTGACGGATGTAGGCTGTTGATGAAGGCGACGTCGTAATTGCTGTTCTGTGTTGTAATGGGTGTAAACCTCCTCCTCCCCCAGGAGTAACAAGAGAACACGTTTTAGATGGGGCTGAGTCTGAAAAAGGCCGTGTGTACACTGAGTGGGACAGTTGTAAATTGTTTTGTTTTGTCGCAGAAAATCACATATGAACATATATTCAGGGTTTCAAATGTCTATATTTTTATACCCACTCAGCTAAAATGCTGCAAGATGATGATGATGATGATGACTGTGTCCTGTAAAACAGAAAGCGTTGCTTCGTGAACGACATGTCAGTGCGTCAGATGGTCTGGAATGAGTACAGCAGAAGCCTCCGTTATAGCAGTATCTCTCTTTCCTCCAGCTTTTGCCCTGACATTTGCTTTCAGTGTCATCTGGACTTGAAGGGGCAAGGCCATTCCTGAGTGGTGGTAAATGGTTTTGAGTGACACATTACGCACCTTGGAAATATAATTCATTAAATCTAACACATGAACATTTATCAGTTTGGATTTTCCTCCCAAGCCTGAAAACTTGAAGTTCCATTAAATGAATCATGCCTAGTAAAGCTCATATGCTGTTAATTACATCTTAAAAGTTTAATCAGACATTTTCCAGCCCAATTACTAGTGTCTAGCAAGGAAGAGAAGGCTGCAATTGGTATAGTGGAATATCCCTTTGGTGTACGCAACACATTCATGACACAGAAATCAGCTATAGTGGTGTTGATAACTGGTACACGAACGGGAGAGGAGGTTGACTTCACATTTGATAACCCTGACGTGGTTATGTCTTGACGGCCACTGTAAGTTGCACATGTGTGATGTTATCAGTGATACAAATGTGTTCTCTCAGCTAACTGTTTAATTGCAATCATGCCTTACATCTGTTGGTCGTTATCCCTTAAGCACTGATAAACACAGCTAATCAAAAAAACAAGTGATTTTTAACTCTCAAACATGCTGTATCAATACCCTTCTCTCAGAGATGGTGTGTTTGAGCCAGTAGAAAGCACTTTAATATATATTTTTTTCTATTTTAAAAAATGACATGTATGGGTGTGTGTGTGTGTGTGTATGCATACACACCCACACTAGGTAAAAAAAGAACTTTGTGAGTGGGTAAAGTTAAAGATTGTTTTGAGTGTTATCTCTAGCAAGTGGGCACCATCCATTACTGCATCAAAACTGAATTGTCATTCAAAGTGTTGGGTGAAACCATTTATTGTTTTGTTCTATGGATAAGTGATTGGGTTTTGTGTTTTGTTTGTGCTCACTAACGACTTTTCCCAACCCTAGTCCTACAGTCCTAAATAACCTAACCCAAACATTGGATTCTTCTCCCTCAAGTCAGTGGTCATCATATTGGCATTAGTCTTTAAAGTATGCACATATACTGTCTCCATGAAATTAATTGTGGTATATATTAAAATCCCTGCATTTCGTGTAACTTAGTCTATATTTTCTTTCAGTCAGATTGTGGATAAACTACTGGTGGGGAAGAACCAAAATAAACAATTATCTTTTTATGCTTTTTATTTGTCCTTTCTGTTCTGCTAAAAGCTGTCAGCTGTTTTATCTTTATTTAACTGCAATCTATGCCCACACAAAACTAAACAGGCCTGGATGGCAGATCTTTATGGTTTTAAATTGACAACATTTCACACATCATTTTAATATTGTCCAGAGGAAGTTACAGAACACACAAAGGAGTTCCATTGTGCGGTAGGTACTTTCACTTTAATATTTGAAACCTAAGTCTTCACTCACATATTGCTTCAGCGGATTTCTTTTGGGTCACGTCTGTGCTCACACTGACCTAAGTAACCCAGGTTCACTATTTGTTGTGAATTTGCAACTTCGGCCAACAAGTGCTGTGAGAAGTGATGAAACTTGCCAGTAAGCTTCAGTGACTGCTGCTCTAGCTGCCAGCGAGCCGTTTATAGCTTAGTCAAAAGGAATTCAAAGTTTGGCTTGATCACCAGCTCATCCTCCTGCACATCTGTGCAATGGATGTAGGATTTAGTATTAGACGAGTGAACTGCAGGCGTTGCTCTCACAGCGTAGTCTGCACACGAGCTAGCAAACAGTGAAACTGATACAATAATCTCAAAGCTCCACGTTTAAAGTCCGGAGACACTAAAGCCTTGCAAAGTCTTTCTCTTTGAGTTACACACATCTTGTGGGCGTGCTGGTTTATTACAGTGCGTATTCTATACGTGAGTCTTTCAAGTGCTTCAAAGGGAATCCGAGCCTGGCTATCTTTGCAAATAGTTCAAACAATAGTGGGAGAAGATGTGCCTTAATCGTCCATGCTGGAAATAACCGAACTCCAGCTGAGACATCTGTACAGATCCCAACCCTGATCTGGGTCTGAATCAATCATTAGACATTTCCCCTCCATTATATAGTCTGGTACACACATCATATATCTCATGTTGAATTTAAAATACTAATGTTTGAATTTAAAATAGTAATTTTCGGAGTTCCAGTATTGTACTCACCTAAATACAAGCCTAAACTTAAGAAAGAA
The DNA here is from genome assembly GCA_032270685.1 of Microctenopoma stevenorrisi. NCBI lineage: Eukaryota > Metazoa > Chordata > Actinopteri > Anabantiformes > Anabantidae > Microctenopoma > Microctenopoma stevenorrisi. The sequence goes on along the minus strand of JAUMTR010000002.1, from coordinate 7,939,707 downwards.
AATGAAGGTAGAAGTGTAAAGTATAGATTATTAAAGTATTAATTTATTATTAAAGTATAGATTGTACCACGTAGGGAGGAATAATATACATATGATATACATAATTTGTTTAGGAGTGGCTGTGGAGAAGAAGGGAACAGGTGGACTGATCAAACCATAGACAGAAAGAGGAAGAAAAATAGAATCGGGGGGCGTGCGGCTGCTAAGGAATGGTACCCTTTATGGTTCAGTGTCCACGTTAATTTTATGAATGTGTTGCACATCTGTTAGAGTGACTGATGTCAACTCTGATCCAGCCTGTTTATTAGGAAAAAATAAAAATCTTCTTAACGCGATTTTTGAGAGTCTCACTGAGACATGGAGGAGACGAGTCCTGTTTCACTTCTGTGTCCCCTGTCACGAAAGATGAACGACGGCTCATACTGAGGGAAATGGAGCTGTGCTGAAGGGTACCGCAAACACCTGAGAAAACAGATGCAACAGCCTGTTCATTTTGGTTGATCCCGTGGAATATCTCATAAATCACTTACTGGTGAAGCTGTCAGCAGAAACTGCTGAGGACACAGAGATCAATATGCAGACACCCCCCCCCCCCATAATTAACCCTTTCTCTCTGCATTATCCAACACGTCTGCTCGTCCCTCTCTGAATAAACGCAGGTTTAGCAGAAGCAGTCATTATGTGAGTATGCTGAACACTACCATTCCCATGGGTGGCAAGCCTCTTTGCTGATTTTGAATCAGTGGAGCATCAAACGCTCCGCACACCTAACGGCCTCTGAAGGCCATCACGGTGATGAGAACTGACAGATGTACACAGATAATCCAGCTGTTGCAGAAGGTCAAACTAATTTATTTGATGTAGTCGTTTGGTCCATATTTCTGCATATTTCGGAGGATCAGTGGGCTATGATGTGGATGTGATTAGAATGATGAAACTGCCAGTAAACATCCAGGGCGAATGAAAGGGATGATTCAAACACTAATATTACAGTAACTTAATCATTTCAAATCTGGCATGAGGTAATTGTTGACAATAGTCCTAAATATTTAGACATGGTTCTGCACTAGAGCATATTGTTATGGACATTTTAGTTCTGGGCTGCATAGGATTCTGGTGTTACACAGCATATTGCTGTTGCATATTTCAGTGAGGGGATCAGCAAATGGAGCTGGGACTATGTCACATTACCTCCAGATTCTGTGGTTACCCACATAACCAGAGTCGTCCGCTCCAGATTGTTGGTGACAAGGCTCCATAGTGCTGCGCGCCAGCTGGAGACTGCAGGGCCCTCGGGGAAATCAGCCCCAGATTACTTGGAGACGGAGAAAATTGGCCTGCTGATTAATCGGAGAAAGGGTTGTGTGTGGTGGACGACAAATGACGGAGAGAAAAAGAGAGACGAGGAGGGACAAAGAACAAATACGAGGCAGCCTGCTGAGTTCGCGGGCCTCCTGCAACTGTGCTTACACTGCTTCAACTATAGGATGTGTTCAAAAGACTTGAACACATGAATAAACCTTCAAAAATAATGATAAAGTCTTAAATGTTTTTAAATTCTTTATATGTATTGCATCGGGACCATACAGTTAAACCTCATTACACACAAGCAACTGAGGCAGCAGAAGACTTATTTGCAAGCGTTCAAATCAATATGTGTAGTGGGTTGAATCACATGTGGATAAATCTATTTCTACGACAAGTGAGCAGACGGAAACCACACTTCCACAATATACCACAAGAACATACACTATCAATGTAAAAATGGCATCTTCAAAGTTTACCTGTTAGACACAAGTTGCTCTTCTCCACCACAAAGTCTATGATTGGTGTAGGTGCACATGAAAACACGCAGGATCCCAACTGGCTTCCAAACAAAACCATGCACCTGTGGACACTCAGCTCTAAGGTGACAGGGAGCATGAGAGTCACAGGTTATCAGGACGGTCTACAGGAGGAAACGTTTCCTCTGGAGTATTCACTAGGTGGCACTGTGAGCTCGTGCGTGCAGGAGTCACTGAGTGCACTGATCACTGTGAGTGCTCCCAAAAATAAAATGCATCAAAATTAAATGCATGCTCATTTCCAAGTCAGTGGCTGAGTTTGAATGAGACTCCAGTAAGTAACAATGCCTTTGTTTGTTATGCCACTGTTTATCAAGTAAGCACATGGACACAATGAATTAATTTGGTTACCTTTCGGTTTGTGGTGAATCTATTTATGAACTGTATGAATAAAATATAGCCTTTAGGGAGAACTCCTTCACATGGGTTGTGTGTCCTTGTGTGTTTGCTGGGGGCGACAGATCTCAGTTAAACTGGCAGAGTTTATTGTCCTGACTTCCTTAAGTAGCCAATGAGCAGTAAACAACCTTCCAATTTACACGGCTCCCTCTCAGGGAGCAGGTTATTTTGACCTGGATCGCAGCCGAGCAGCGTCACCGCGCGTGGGCGTGTCCAGCCCGGATGAATACTGCTGTAGCCTCCGTTACGTTGCAGTGGAGTACAGTCTGAGAGGAGAGAGGAGGAGAGGGACGGAGCAGCTGAGCAGCTCGCGTAAACCCAAACCGCAGGGGATGGAAACCACCGAGGTCTTTTTATACACCTTCATCTTCTTTCACTACATCTGGAACATTGTGTTCGTCTCTTGGCTTTTCAGCTGGGAACCCACCGCGCTAAACAACTATGGATTGTCTAATTGAAGTTGGCCCACCTGATCCTCTTTGCGCCAGGACAAGCGACCAGAATTAGAGCGAGAGAAAGTCGTTATGGACACTTGTGCAAACCGTTTACTTCCTGCGCAGAGAGCCACGTTCTCAGGATCCCACATCTGTTTGCGCGTAAAGGACATGGACTCAAAGGTTAGATTCAGCGCCGCGTGAAATACCCTGAGCTATGCGTTAGTAAGTTTTGGGGAATGCTGTAGTTAGAATAGAGAGCGTGCTTATGCGGGCTTTTTGTTTTTTGTGAGATTTGAACAGGCAGCTTTTAACGCGCGCACACCAGCTGTGCGCCACAGTTTATCCGCGCGGGAGATCCACTGCAGCGCAACCTGCAATTTGTGACAGACGTAAAGCCTCGTCAACCACTGTGAAAGATTTTACTGAAAACATTGTGTCAGCTGTATCCACGCCATGGCTCTACCAGATGGTGGCATATCTGGGGAGGAGGTGCCCTTCCCAGAGATTATAGAACTTAATGTTGGTGGCCAGGTGTACATCACCCGCTACTCTACACTAACAAGTGTGCCAGACTCTCTGCTATGGGAAATGTTCAGTCGAAAGTCAGCCAAAGGACTGGCAAGGGACACCAAGGGGCGCTTCTTTGTGGACCGTGATGGTTTCCTGTTCCGTTACATCCTGGACTACATGAGGGACCAGCAGCTGGTTCTGCCAGATCACTTCCCAGAGCGTGGGCGTCTTCAGAGGGAGGCTGAGTTCTTCAACTTACCAGAGCTTGTCAAGCTGCTGGCACCTAAAATCAGCAAGCAGAACTCCCTGGGTGACGAAGGGTGTCAGAGTGACCCAGAGGACTCATCACCTGGAATTGACTCGGCCCGTAACCTCAGCTCCTTAGGTGCCGCTGCTGCAGCCTGTGCCAGCCTGGTGCCCGGAGGCATGGATGGCAAACGATCTGGCTTCATCACCATTGGCTACCGTGGCTCGTACACCCTGGGCCGTGACAGCCACACCGATGCCAAATTCCGCCGGGTGGCACGGATCATGGTCTGTGGAAAGATCTCCCTGGCCAAAGAGGTGTTCGGGGAGACGCTGAACGAGAGCCGTGACCCTGACCGCCCACCTGAGCGCTACACGTCCCGCTACTATCTCAAGTTCACCTTTCTGGAGCAGGCATTTGACAAGTTGGCGGATGCAGGCTTCCACATGGTGGCCTGTAATTCCACAGGAACCTGCGCCTTTGCCCATGAGCAGACAGATGACAAGATCTGGACCAGCTACACTGAATATGTGTTCTACCGTGAGTGAGACTATCGGCTTTGTTCCCCCAGTTCCCCACCCCGTCTCCAAGTGCCCCCCTTCCGGCCTCCAGTCATCCTGTCCTTACTCTCTGATGACTCCTGCACCAGTAGATATGCCATAGATGTTGTGCCCTCCCGTCTCTCTCTGCAACCTCCAGCTTTTATCCTGTGAACAATATCCAGCAGCTGCTCTGACTCTTCATACCTTCTCTGCAGTTTGAATCTGCAGCCCTCCACCCCCTCACCCCAAATACACCCCTTATCCTTAGCCTTATCCTCAGGTCCTGCTTTTGCCCCCTGCTTAAGCCGTCGTTCCATTTAGTTGTAGTCCCCCAGTCATCAAACGCAACATTCCCACCGCCTTTTCCTGCAGAGACTGATACCTTATATGTACTCTTTCCCTTTTGTACTCGACATATTGCGTCTGCCTTGGTGAAGCACAATACTGTATCCAAGAGCTAATTTAGTTAAATAAGCGCCCTGGCGTCCCTGTACGACTGCTGAACCAGTCATCAGGGCGAGAGCGAAAGGGCTTCAAAGAGTGTCCGTGATGTACAGTGCTATAGTTTGCCTGCTTTCTTGAGCAGATTGGACTCTCTCTCACAAATATATCTCTTACCAAATAATTTGACATCTTGACAGAAATGAGCCGCGAAAGACGTGTAACACAAAAATCGAACTTCTTTCAGGTTTTATTCAGTGTTACCGGTAACGTGTGTTTTGAAAACATGCCATACAGTAGTTTCAGAAGGGAAAAGAAGGCTTACCAGAGTGCGTGTGTATTGATTGTTCAGTATTTTAATCACCCACACTGGGAGGGCAAGGGAGGAGGAAGGTGTTACATCACTCGCAGCCCACTGCTCTATTTTTTGGGGGGCTCATCGTGCTTCTTTGACATTTCTATGCTGAATTACATATGTAAGAGCATTTTTTTATGGTGAAGCACTTCTTGGAGCAGATTGTACACCATGACGACATGTTCTTTCAGAAAAAAAAATGTTGTAGTCACCTTAGGGGATCATGTTGTTTATCATCATTGTTCTGTAAGCAATGTTATTCTTAATACTCAGTTCAGTATTAGTTGAAGCCGTTGCATATGTGACGATATCTCCCACCTATTGTAAGTGAATACCCATGAGGACGGGTAAGACTGTGCCGTAGCCAGCCAACGTTTTCTCACCACTGTAGCAGGGGCATTGTGAGGGGAGTTTAAAGCCGAGCTTAAAGTTATAAAGGAAGGAGCTGAGAAAGAGGGATGTTTCCAGATATAGCCTCAGGACAGGTCTGCACATCATATACCTCAGACTAAAACAACAAAAAGAAGGCATCTCAATCCAGCTAATGATGACAAAATGCAGACAGAAAACGTGGTCGCTGTGAGTAGATTACCAAAAAGTTGAGGAGTAGTCAGCAAGGCGGTAGAGTGCAGGATTTCAATGTGACCTATGAGGTGTTTGGATGTAGATTTGGCAGCACGTCTGAGAGTGACAAAAAATGTATTCTGAAATGTCTAGAAACAGCAATGTTGTGTCTCAGTGTGATGAACTGCTGTTCACATCGGAGTTAATGTGTTAGACCTGCTGCAGTGTGTCGCTGCAGGAGTAGGCAACGCTGAAATGAAAAGTGCTCCACAAAAAGAAAATTGATTTGTCAAATAAAAGATGTTTTCTTTCTATTTGGGGTGTATTTTCCATTCATAACAAAGTGTTGTCTCAGTCTTGAACGGCATTCAGCATAAACTGCGAGGCTGTGTAGTCTATTACCACAGTGGAAACAGCAATCTCACATTTTTTACCTCAGCGTATCACATTTAAAGAAATGTCCTTGCACATAAACTACTTCATATTAAATGTTCCACACTTTGCCCTCAGGCACTCTTTCCCTCATCTTCCCATCTGCTTTTACTTCTCCTTTTCCCTGCACATTTCTTCCTCTGCTTTTCTCAGCCTGGTCCCAAGTCGAGCAGTTGACCAGACAACAGAGTGAGGATAGAAACGAGGACATGCATAGATAACGAGCTCTGTTTAAGCAGATTACAAAATCCTTGTTTTGTTGGCAATAATTGACCTAATTACTCTGCACTACAAGCAAAGCGGACTTAAAATCCAGGACTGTGATTTACTACGGCTGTTAAGGCTCCGTGCAGAGCAGAGCAGTTCAAAACACATCTGAAGTTATTCTTGTTTGTGGTCAATAAAATCTCCAACAGACACAAAAGTAAGCTGAGTTTACGGGATTATGTTTTAGCATTTTGACCTTGAGATCAGTGTTGATATTATCTCATTATGAGACCTTTAAACCTGATCTCAGCTTGGCTGATGAGCTTCCCAACAGCTACTGAAAAATGTGGCTCCCTTCATGGAAAACAGATTTATCTCTGTGAACCTGGAATTCCTGACGAATCCCCAGAGACCACGACAGCAGAACACCTGCAGTGTGTTTCCAGCCCAAATAAACGCAGTCACACAGTAATCTCCTGTCACAGTCCTCTGGCACTCTGCTGTATCACAGGTCAAAGTCAGTCATTAACACAAGGATGGTGAGACACGCCTTATGTGTGAAATTTCAAGCACCAGTGTCCTAAAGCGCTCTGTGTCTTCACCTCCATGAGTTGCCCTGAGACTCGACATTCAACAGCGAATGTAACACAAGGGTCAGGCTATAGACGGTGGTTTGTTTGTTTTTACAATAAAGATGTTTCACCACTCAGATTTGCTTCCCTCTGTTTTAGAAGATTCAAAATAAATAACCTTCTAATACATGCACGCGTGTATGTATTGTTTCCACCTAAAGATTTCTCAGTCAGTTCGTGCAATTCATTTCTAAACGTGTGCCACAAAAGTACATGACTAACAAAAAATGACCCTGAGAGTAAAAGACTGTTCTCAACCTCGAGGCAGTGATCTGACCCATGTCGTGTTCTTGTGGCGCTATTGTCACTGTAGGCAAGTCCACATGGCAACATGACTTGGCCCAGTCTGCTTTCGTCTGTTAGAATGATCCCCTTGTCTCTTAGCCAGCTGGGTCAGCGCGGAAGATAACAGAGGAGAATGGGAATGGATAAATCGTACGTCAAAGAAAAAAGGGGAACGGAAAATAGGGCAAGGAAGCAAAGGCGTAAAAGAGAGAGACAGATAACCTGGTAGAAGCTAGACGAGAGTAGGAAAGTATTTAAGTGGGAAAGGATTTGCTGTTCCCATTTTATCTCTCTTGCTGAGCAGCTTCATCGTGACGTGACGCGTTATTTGGAAAGGTGCTGGCTCGTCCTCACAAACAAAGCCCTCACCAGGCCGTGTTCTCACGTGATGGTCTGTCAGCACTCACACAGAGGTTGTGACACTAGACAGACAGACAGACAGATAGACACTTTTGTTATGAATAGACATGCTTCAAATGTTACAGGGACCACACCGGGTTCCACGATGACTCATTTTCTCCACATCTTGTGACTGCGTATACAATCAGATGTTGCATGCATGCTCCTGTTCCCGTTCACACTGAGCAGTTCACTACAACCATCTGTGGCTCCCAACTTGTTTATGTCTTTTCAGCCTTGATGCCTTGTCTACTTTTGGATGCCAGTATTTTTTGGCTCCTGTTTCGTTTTTCATGCTCGTGTTTGTGCTTATGTGGACGTTTAGCGAGCAGTTGGACGAGTATTCACGCCTCTGTGGTGGACGATCAGCGTTGGGTTGGTATGGAGGGGGCCACAATGGGACAATGAACTATGTGCACTGGCTGTCTCACAGATCTGCTGAGCAGGCAGTTGGCGTGTCTAAATGCGGACCAAACCAAACACAGACGCACTCGTGCGCACAGGGTGGGAAGTTGCTGGGTGAAGATGGGCAACAACCCTTCTGTGCACAGCTAATGACTGGGAGCAGTGAGACTTTAAGGCTAATTGACTGCCTATTTTCGACTCTTCTGTGTGATCAGGTAAAATGCATTAGCAGACAAACAAGCCATTCGCCCCCCCCTTGCCCCCTCTTCACAGTAATAAAGAGGAAATGTACAGTAAATGCAAACATAGAAAAGCGTAACTGCTGCTAATAACCTGGGACTAAAGTCAACCTGAGGTCTTCCGATGTGTTCCCCTTGTTTGATGTGCGCATGTGAAGTGACTGTGTGCACATCGTGTTTCTGTCAGCCGAGACTTTGTTCGTTTGCACATTTAAGTACACGATCATGAAAACGTAGTTCATCCACGCTAAGATATAAGCCCCAGTACAGAAGCATTGGCTCGAGGCATTGAGCCTTTAGTATAAATACATCTCATTGTGCATGGGATTATTTGTAAGGAACCGGGCACTGAGCCAGACGCACGCCTTCACCGTACTGCACTATCGTCCAGAATGGGTACACGTGCTCCGCTGCCCCTATCCTCATCATCTTCACACCCATCTCCTACAGAGAGCAGCTGTCACAAAACATACTGTCCACTGAACTCCAGAGGGACTTCAAGGTTAGATAGTCATACCCAGGAGGGAGACAGAGGGGGAAGTTGACATGGGACATGATCTTGCAGTTAAAAAAAGAGCAGATGAGGTCATAAGTGATGTACAGTAGAATATTTCCTCCATGATCTCTCTTTATGATTCTCTTTGACTCCACACTCTGTTTTCCCCTTTTGGCTCCGAGTCGCAGATAGAATAATTTACAGTCAAAAGGATGGAGGATGTTTTTAAAAACAAAAAAAAGTAGGATGGCAATAAGGGTGCATGAAATTAGTGGTAGAGGGTGATTCGTGGAGTGGAGAGCAAGTTGTAGCATTGAAAGGGAAAGCAACAAAAGAGGCAAAGATCCTTTTATACAGTACCACAGAGACTCTAAATATGTGAGGAGCAGTAAGGCAGCAGCAGCAGCAGCAGGGAAAAGGGGGAAAACAGGGGCACTGTGTAGTAGATCAAGCAAAAAGAGGTACCAGCTGAACTTTCCTGCTAAACTTAGTGACTGACACTGAACTGAAAATTCATTTTGCGACGGTAAGTGACAGAGCAGCCAAACAGAAGCGATTGTTATTAACATACACAATACTGTGAAAGGAATCAGGGACTGCTGGTGGATGACCGCCGAGCCCTCGGATGGCAGCGCATTAGAAACAGCTGTGCCGCTGTGATGAATGCAGCCACATGGACGTGGGAATACTTCGGCTCTGTGGTCAGATGAGTTTTTCTTTCATCGCGTGTAGGGGCATAATGGACGTAGGGTTCTCTGTGTCACAGATGAAAAATATCACCCCAACTGTCAGGAGCGAAATGAACAACGCCAGCGTCTGTCTGGATGATTAAAGGAGTGAGTGTCAGAGCCCACTTACATAAGTGGGAGGGTTCCAGCAATGCAGAGGTTTCTATTGGGATTGTAGAGACATATAAACGTCCATTGAGGCAACATCTTTAAAACATATGGACATACCAGGTATCATCCCCAACGTGGCTTCAAACACTGAGTGCTTGACTGGCCTGTCCGCAGTCCACATCTGACTCCTGCTGATGAAATGTAGGGCGCATCGTGAAGAGGAGAGTCAGACGAAATTAAAGCCTTACACTTCCAAAAAGTACGATCAATAATGTCCTCAGGTTCCAATTGAATGAAAATATAACACAGGTAAACAAACTAACACACATCAGCAGTTACTCAGTAAAAACACTGAAAACCTTTTACGTTTGACAGATGAATGAAAGTTGAAGCTAATTACCAAATAACACATTTGAGTTTTTCTGGAAATGGGGTTTGTACATTGCGAATGAAACGCTTTGAATCATTAACAGTGGTGCAACTGCATCATTATCTACTGATAACTTTAATGTTAAAATGTTATGTAACACGTTATGTCCACTATGAATCCACTCTGTGCAGCCAGTGTGAACGAGGAGCAACTGTATCCGCTGATCGAATAGATCTTGCTTTAAGCAGCAAGTTGTAAATGTGTCAGTACTTAGGATGGGATTCACTTTGGCCATCTGGGGACTCAGACTCTAATCTGTCCCTCCAATTATCAGTAATCTGAACAGTATTATCCGTGGTGCTGCAGACGTGGTTGGACCCTTGCTGAAACAGGTGGTGGGGGTGCTTTGGGCTCTATGGGGCCCAAGTGATGCCACAATGGGCTTTAGGGTGCTTAGGCAGGTTGGTTATGGCGTGTGGGAGCCAAGCAACAGCTCAGGTTGTTTAACGCAGGGACAAATAAAGAGGAGGCACATGGGGCAGGTGAATCAGCAATACAGGTGTTCCTTGTACAAGTGTAACATATTATCTGTGAGTGAAGAATGGATGACTGGTTTTCCTCCCTCTCTTTCTTCTTTGACTCTCTCTTTGCTTTTTTTACTTGGCAGCAGCTCCCCGATCTCCCGCTGTTTGCGTCACGCATTTCTTCTACATTATTTAGATTGACAGTTTTGTAATTGCTCAGAGACTTGTGAGTACACGCCAGTGGTTTTTGGTATGGGCGACGGTGCTTCTGCACCAGCGTGTAAAGTTAGTCAGAAGACTATAATATTACCATGTCTGAATACGCCCCCCCCCCCATATGTATTTGCGCAGACGGCAATGAAAGAGGAAGTGCAATGAATGACAAGACTGTAGGTGGAGAAGCCCACTCTGCCATTAGGTGCCATGCAGCTTGTTTCACCAAGCAGATGTTGGATATTTGAGATGAATGTAACATAATTAGATATACAACATGCTATAATTGCCACAACTATCTAGCGTGAGCTCCCTTTGTGGATAGAACCATATGTTCAACTTCACACTCTCCAGAAAAGGCTTTTCTAGCCTGAGAGGCATTACTATGCATTTGTGTAGCTCTGGCTCCTGCACACCACTGTGGTGTTGCCATGGAGATGAGGCTGTCCTCTTGTTAGCCAGTCTCCTCATTCTTGGGTCACAACACCTGTCAGTGGACGCAGTTAATTTTAAAAGGTAGCCGCTGCCGGATTGACCTGGTCATGTTTAAGTTTATTCAGAAGCAACTGATACATTCATTTCGAAAGACCTTTATTAATGTCTGGTGATGTATTAAATCAAATCGGAAATTATCTCACTACTATCTTACTACACTGGTTTTTCACATGGAAATACAAATGACAGTGGTGCTACAGTTATTACTCAAAAACAATGTGTGAGCACAGCTCAATGTAGGCTGTGGCAGATGTTTGAATTCTTTTCAAAGGGCCAATATATGACATCAATAGTCTATTTATTAAATATTTGGGGGAATCCACCATGTTGTTTAACCTACAACCTGCCAACAGTAGTGTGAGTCTCAGAATCAATCTGTTCTTCTCTGCCCAGCTTGCTATTTCTATTATGTTACATCATTTCCTTATTAAAAATTATTTTATCACTAACTGAGTCAAATACATAAACATAAATAAATTAATAATAAAGGTCCAGGAGTACATAAATATAATCAGTTTCAACATAAACACAAAATTAGTAATAAGTGTGTCTCAGTACATCTACTTTGTCAGGCCTGTTTTTTAGCTCGTGCTATTTTTATTCTAGCAGTTCAGCTGAAAGTAACTTTAAAACCGCGATGGACACATTTTGTGACAAAAAGGTGCTAAACCCTGGCAACTGTGACACATTAGAGTTGCTAATAACAGTAATGATGGATATCGGAGAGATGCATCACACTGAACAGATGGGAGAGACTGGGCGAGCGACAGAGAGAGAAAGAGAGAGAGAGAGAGAGAGAGAGAGGAGAGGACATGTGAGAAAGTGTTGAGTGCACTCTTATGCTCTTCTCCTCAATAAGGCTTAGAGCTTGGAGGATAGCACGGAGCCCATCCCCCAGTGGATTATTCCTCCGACACTGCTAAGCCCCCATACTCCCACGTCCAGGCAGCCCTGAAATGCATATTCATTATGAGAGACATTGAATGCAACAATAACAAAAACAGTGGAGAACATGTTTGTGCCAACGGTTCCTTTCCCTAAATCTTCCGTTTTTTTTCTCTCTGTCTTTATCTTCATTTCAAATGCCAGCACATGCCCAGAACGCATGCATATGCCCACACACGCGTGCACACTAACTCGGTCTCACTTTTTGTCACACACACACACATACACTTGTTATCAGGTATTCAAAAAGCCAAGGCAGGGAGGAGAATATTCTGTGCCAACTCTGCTGGACACAACCAGCTTTTCATGTTATATAAGTTGGTTTACTGTGAAGATGAGCCTGGTCAATGGAAAGAGTGCACATCATTGTGGCTCTTTATGTCTGTGCGCGTGTGTAGATATGGGAGGACTGTGTGTGTGGCAGATTGTACCTACAGATCTCTGCATGGGCATTTATAGGAGCTGGTGAGAGACAATTGCTGTTTTATATGTAGTTTTGTGTCTGAGACAGCTTCGCTGTGAGAGTGAGCGCGTGTGATTTAATATTGCGTGACTGTGACTTTATTGGATGATGCAGTGTATGAGCACTGTGCATACAGGGCTGTCATTACCATTTAACTTAGTCTGTGGCCATTTCCTCTCTCATGAAGATGAATTGAACCATATTCATGCATTTTTTTTGTCCATGGAGCATTTTGTTATTGTTCTCTGAAAGTTCAGTGCCAACACTGAAATGCCACAAAAACAAGAAGAAACTCAAATCTGCTCTTCTGGGTATTCGAAATCTTGTAGCTATGCACCATTTCCTGCAGAAGTATTTTTAAAAAATGCTGTTTATTGTTTACAGACTCAGCAAAAGGAACACAAGTCAAGTTGGCTCTGTTTTCCCGGTTCACCCTACGGCACAAAAATTAATATATTTGAGATTTACTCAGAGTGTAGTATGTTTTCCATGGTCTGAAACTCTAGATTAGCACATAATAGAAGACCAAAAGCTGCCAGACTGAGCTTTTGAGGCTGTGTGTCATCATAAAAGGAAAGAGAGACATTGTGCACATCTCACTGGTTTTCTAACACATAGATTATACGAAGAGAGGGGACAACTTGAAATGGCAGATGGGCTTTCTAATACTAAGTTATATATCTGAGAAGTCACTCAGCACCAAACCTCTTCTGTTGCCATACAGAGATGAGCGGAAACATTAACATACTGTGAAAAATGGCTTGTCAAGCTCCATCCCTTCAGGCTCAGTATCTCTTCTAGGACGATGTACATACAAACAAAGGTAAAGGGAAATAAAATGAACCAGTCCTTCTCTACCCTTATCTCACATTTCCTATTCTCTCCTGCTGCGCGGCATTCTCTGATAATTTCTGTTTTCATAATGCTCCAGCGAACTCTTGTGCCTTTGTGTGTTTACGTTTGTGCTCTTAGAGAAAAAATAAACCTCAAAGCTGAGGTGATTGTTCCTGTGCCAGCAACACACTAGTGACACAGTTTGATAACCAAAAAAGGAATGAAATCAAATCAAATTTCAGTGAGGAACTCCTCTGTTAGCTGAGACTTTCATTCAGACACAAAATAAACCAGGGTGTGAATAGACTCATTACACACAACATTTTAGGTAATTAGTTACAAAGGAGCTCTGTTAAGTTAAAAATAATTCCTACTTGTTTTTCAAATAATGAACACACGGTGTTTCTTCATTCTCTAATTGAAGAAAGTATTTGTAGACAACAATTCCTCTGTACAGTGTCTCTGCAGGCAATCCAGCCACCTCATGGTGACAAGACTCCAGGAAGTCGCTGCCTGGCTCTTGTTTGGAAACATCGATTCGTTGTCTTTACCCTCAACAAGATAATGAATAAGCTGTTGAATCTGAATCTGAATTTAGCACCGTTCTTTCTTTGTGCTGCAGGTGGTTCATCAGGCATTTCCAACGCCATCAACTCTGACCCCCCAGCTATCACTGAAGTGGTGACCTCTAAACCTGATGCTGGTGTAACCGAGGCAGCCACAGTGGAGCCCAGCAGCACTGGCCGAACGTATAGCCTTCCAGAAACCAGCAGCGGTTCTATGCTGGACATGCGAAACCCACTGCCTCTAGACTCCCAACCTCTTCTAACACCTCCCCTTCCTCCTCCGCCGCCACCTATTGCTGCAGAAACCTCTGACCTCCCACCGCTGTCACCTCTAGTCCTACCTCCACCACTTCTATCATCAATATCCTCTTCTACCTCCAGTCCTCCTCCACCAACGCCCCTTCCTGCTGAGAGCCCCCAGCGTCCAACCACCCTCAGCATAAAGACGCTGCCAAGGCCCACTGTAAGGGAGAATGGTGGCCCCGCAGCTGGGGTGGATGAGGAGGAGGAGGAGAAGAAGGTACTGGAGGAAGAGCTTAAGAAATGCATTGAGGACTTCAAACAAATCCGCTTGCCCAGAGTGTTTCCAGATCGCAAGAGGCACTGGCAAAATGACTTGCTCAAGAAATACAATGCGTAGAGGGCTTTCCTGTAGCAACCTGCTAAAAGTTCCAATCTGAGGCTTTCATATTATTGTAGGATGTGTGTTATTGTAAGTGGACATCTAGTTTCAGGTTCACAGCACGTGTTGAGCACTAATGTAGTAGCTTTTGCATGTCGACAGGGTGTAACTGTAGCATTCAGGCACAGCTAGTGTAGTCATCACACATTCAAGATTAAAGCATAACAATTCTTCTGCTGTCACAGAACACATCACCCCTTCATTGATTGTTGAAATTGTTAGTGACACTTCTTTGCTCCACACAGCAATTTCTTTTTATTAAATCAAAGGTGAACATGTTTAACATTGTTAATTTGATATTTTCCGCTCTCTGTACCATCCCTGGTGATCAAGCAGCTGAAAAGTGTAAGTGAAGCATTAGGCATGTGACCTTGATGATGCAAAATAAAAGAAAAACGTGAAATGTTCGGTGCTTATCATAAAAACTATCTCACCTCATTAATATTAACCACATGACTTCAAAGCCTTTCTTCTCCTCCCTGCCTGTGATTCAAAAGCTCCACAGTTTGGGTCATTTTGGGACTACATTATCTTCAAGCTGGAAAGAATTCACAGAGAGATGCAGTGTACAGGTAAGCGGAGTGGGTAATTACAGACGGCCAGAATGTGGAATAATAATGACAGTAATGACTACATGAGCCAATGCACAGAGCCATTTGTTCTGCTCTGCATAAAATGTTCATCCAGCTTCCCTAATAAATTACCAGATGTGTGCTTGAGTGTGTGTGTACCTCGTTCTCCTCCTTGTTGTGGACTACATCAGATAAGTCACCATGAAAAGTGACTTATTAATAATACATTTTAGTCACTTTACGAATTCATTCTTAACATCACTGTGTTCATCAACCAACTGTCTATTATAGACAGTTTCTCAAGAATTGATTCACCAGAAATAATTTATTTATTTATTATATAGTCTCATACGTTTTGTATGCCAGAAATAGAAATGTAAAGTTGGGTTTATAAAAATTGGAACAATAGTTTTAACTGTGAACCAGCACAATAAAATTAAAATGAAACACTCAAGGTGTGTGTAAAGTCAAGTCTATGGCATTTGTTTCCAGAGAGCAACAAATATTACACACACACACACACACACACACACACACACACACACACACACACACACACACACACACACACACAGTGGAGCACTGACTTATTATATTCTGCCTTCAAGAGGTTTTGTTGTCTCATTTAGCCTTCTTTTGAGCATTTTATGTTTTTTCTGCCTCATTTGACCAGAGCATAACCAAGGTTCAGCCTGCTTCTTTGCCTGTGGTCATAATGAGCCTGCTGGGCAGCTGCATCCCTGTTTGAAGTCCTAATGATGTTGTCTTTTCTCAGAGCTTTCTAGCAGCACAGCGCCTCCAGCCTGTGGCAGCTCAGCCAGTTGATATTGGGGTTAAGTTCTGACCGAGAGGGAGGTTGTATCCTGTTTGACATCGGTAAAATAGAAAAGGTTTATCAGACACACGGGTAACTGCTACGGAGCAATAGATATCTTGCTTGAAGTAGAGGATTAACAACAGATTAGGTTTTGTCACAGTCCTGAAGGGTCTCTAAAATGCCAGGCTACGGCTCTTACAAGATACACGGTGCTGACAAGTTATGCCATGCAGTGACTTTCACACCAACATTAACACTCTGGTCATCTCCAACTGGAAGCTGGTAGCTGGGAAATCAGTAGAAAAGATCCTACTTTGCATCTCATTAGAGAATATTGCCTCATCAGCTCCTTTTCTCGTATTTCTCATCTTTCAGCACTGGCTTGGACGGCGACAGCAGCTGGCCAGGCTCCCGGACTTGGAGGAGTGTCATCAGAGCGTGCCTGAGTCAGGATCCACGCAGAGGATGGAAACAAGTCTTCCTGAGTTTAAATTCATGTTTACTGTGGCAAAAGCTGCACATTCTGCTGTGTTGGAGTCCTGTTAGACAAAACAGACATCCCTACCCAAAACTGGAGTCCTTGATTTGCATTTGAGTCTCTCCACAGGAATCTGTTCACTTCTCGATTCTCTTTCACACCTTTGTCATTTTTGTTTTTTTTTTTGACTTATTATAGATTTTTAAATTAAAAAAAATATTATAGACTTTTTAAAATGTGATCTCTGAAGTGCATAGGCCCGGCCTTTCAAAGGGAATAGTTATCCTTTGAAATAAAGACGGTAACACAGTCAATGGGGCATGAGAGTGATAGAAAAACATTCTTTGACAGAATGTTTCAGCATTTGAGATCAAACTTACAAATGCTGTGCTGATTATCACTGGACAGAGGTAGAGCGAACCACGGGGTCTTTCTCTAAAGTTGTTCTTTAAAGTTTTCACTGGAATGGCACCAAGTGCAAAAGAGAGGATGTGAAGCCACTTCCCCTATGATTTGGTAATGACAATGCCGAATGCAAGACCCGGTCTTTGAAGATGGTGAGCCGAGTCTTCCATTGAAATGATGAAAAGTGTCTTCCATTGAAATGACATCTGATAAAGCGAAAACACCCCATTTGTCATTATAATGCGAAGCGTAATATGATTACTAAAAGAGTCGTATGAGGAAGAGGAGAGTTTTCTGAGAAAAGGACGGACAGAGAAATTCTTCATTTTTTCAGGTAATGTCATATCAGCCTCCAGCAAGAACAAAATGTCAGTAGAAACTTGCCACTAACATCCTAGGCACTGACTTCTATCTCCTTTGCTCTAATGTATCTGGTTTTTCCCTTTTGCTGACACACAGCGCTCCCTGCATTTGCATGAAAGAGCACCTTGCAGATTTATTTCGAATGGCTAGCAATACATTAGCATCTCATTTCTTTGGGGCATGAGTTATCTTCGGTACAGTTGGCCCTCCTGACAATTAAAGCTCTGCTGAAAGTGATACTTGGAAAATATAGTGCTGCAGTGAGCGTCTTGGGTTATTTTAGTATTTCAGCAGCCAGGAACGCTTTCGCACAAGAAGATAAACTTGGGTGCAAGAAGTATGTATTGTATGTGTTAATGAAATGTGGTTTTGGGGGGATAAAAAGGCAAAGTCATAATTAATAGGCTTGAAATGGGAGTACAGTCTAAGTACGGGCAGTGAAGCTATGTAACAACCTCGCAGGTTCATGATGGCGTAAGAATATAGTAGCCTGACGTTTTCAGTGGTTGGGTTCATCAGCTGCTTTGGTAAAATAATTGTTACTGGTGCCTCACTAATAAATTATTATAAATAGATTCTAAATAACCAAAAAGAACTTTCACATTGCATACACATTTTAGTAATAATAATTTTTGCAATACTGCAGCTTTACATCATTCAGTTTATTCAAAGTAAGAAAACCTTCAGTGTTTTGTTGTTTTTTTTGTGCATGCTCCACACGGGTCATGCGAAACCATATTACGCATGTTAAGCTATGAATTCATAAAACACACAATCATTTCTTAACCTAATCTTTCAAGTAAGTGACTTCACATGCCTGCAGGCATTAACCTCATTATGTAAACTGAGCTCATTATGGAAGGCTGAATATTGGAAATAACGTTAGCGCTTCAGCCAAACTAGCACCTCAATCTTGTTATTAAAAGGCTATGAATTATGCGTATATATACAAGCTAAATAACCCCACTTAAAATATAACTAAGCATATGCGAAGCAGTGAACAATTTAATAACCAGGGGCCTGTGCTGTCTGGAAACACATGCTTGCAAATAAAAATATTCTCCAAACAAATGCATGTTATTTAATGGAGAGCTGAGCTGGCTCTCCCCACAGGCCATCCACACAATCAGCAAGAGACACATGCTCTGGAGAGAG
This sequence comes from Microctenopoma stevenorrisi, assembly GCA_032270685.1. NCBI lineage: Eukaryota > Metazoa > Chordata > Actinopteri > Anabantiformes > Anabantidae > Microctenopoma > Microctenopoma stevenorrisi. The sequence continues at coordinate 7,921,552 of JAUMTR010000002.1, read as the reverse complement.
GCAGTGAAGAGGAGAAGAGGACCAGAGAGAATGTGTCAGACTCTGTTCTCAGCTTTTCCATTTCCATCATTAAAACCTGGAGCCTAATCCTGCAGCTACTTTAATCTCCTAATTCTGCACCCTTTCTCTCTACACACAGTACACTCCTGTTCCATTCTCTCTCCCTCACTGATTTTAAATCACACATTTCCAGAGATGCAGAGTGAAGGCTTTCAGAGCCGCTCCGCCGCATAAACGTGCACACTCAGTATTTCAGCAGGGTCACTTAACTTGCTTTTAAATCCTTGGGTGAATATGCCTGCATGTGGTAAGTGTGCAGAGGGACTCGGATACTTATTTTGTCAACCTCTGAATCTCATTAATGATGTGTAAGAGGATATGCAGCTGCATCATGGGAAGCAGACATGTGGAGAGGAGCAGCAGCAGCACAAATTGCAGTAACACGATGAGCTGTAGCATTAGATGACTTGATTACCAAGCATCACCTAAAAGAGCGAATTTGTGGGATGGCGCGGCAGATGGCACGATAGTCGGATCTGTGAGCCAAGTGCCTGGACTGCCACTTCTCTCTGTGGAAAATATGACATGGCCTGTCTGAATGCAAGGCACATTGTCTTGTTGCTGTTTTTGGAGTGGCTGCTGTGTGTTTGGAACGGCTTCACATGCTCTGCATGGCAATTAGAATCTACCAAATATAGAAACAAATATCAAACGCGATGAGCCTCCTGCAGAAGAGCAATACTATGTTTATTTATGAGAACTCAGAATAAATGGTGTAACCAGGCGTTAAAGATTTATTACAGCAACATTGTCATTCAGCCATGTAATGTGAGCAGGTGTCCCATGATTCTTTGCCCATGCTACGATTCAGACTCAGATTTTTTTTTTGCCACATGCACAGTCATGCACAGTACGGGAGGCAGTGAAATGCTTATGACTCTCTGTCAGCAGCACTTTAGTCTGTTTGTCTGGTCTGTGCTGTCGCCTGGTCCAGTACCTGCAGATGAATTATGAACAACACAAAGCCAATTTAGGGGAATGGTGGCGTATAATACCGACTGAAGGGATCGCAAATGAGGCAAAGAGCTTTGTTTCCACGTTTTTGAGTTGAATATGAACTAGTATTAAAAATGGTGTTATTATATGCTGGATGATGTTGTGCTCAATATTCCAGTAATATTCAAAGTACATATTGTCATTAAACATAATATCAATTGCTAAGCCTTGACCACTCCAAAGCTGGTAACTGTGCTTAAAACATCTTTATAGCACAAATTACTAGCAGGGTAAAAGGCTCTTGACATCCATCAAGAAAGCTGCCATTTAAATACCAATTAGCTCCTAATCCTGCGTGACATGACTTCACCTTTAATGATATTTTTAAGACTGTTAAACCTCATCGGAAACGTCCTTGTTAGCTGTCGTCTTTCACTGCACTCTACCACACAAACAATTCTGTTTCATGACTGCCTAATGAGTGGATCTTCATGCAGTGTCGTTTGCTTGCACTGTAAATAAAGAAACATTCATGCAATATACATGATACTAACATATAGGAAAAATATATTTTAATGAGTTTGTTGAAAAGTAAGTATATTTACAGCAGGGAACCGAGCTCATATGAAGTGTTTCCTTTAGATCTTTACCAGTAAAATGCACTAGACATGGAGTGCTGTGTTGTCACCTGTACCTAATAACATCCCACATGAATGGATAAGCATTTTTTCCCTCATTAAGTACTCACTCCCTATCTTATGAAATGATTTATGACCATAACAAATTGAGAAACTGGGTGCAACATGAACAAATATGAACATTCTGGACGGTTTCATTGTTAATGTGTCACAGAAAGCGAAAGACAGACTTCATGCATTTGTTATGAAAGGCTTATTATAGAGACAAACAATGGTGAATATTATACATGTAACTGCTGCATAATAGCGCGGTGGCCACTGATCCTATTGTCTAAAGAAGATCCCATGTGTGTAACGTGACATTATTGTGACGTGACACTTATTACAACTTTATTAAAAAAATTTCAAGCTAAATGTCAGAGAATTTGAAGCTCTGTGACTGTCGTACACAAGCTGCTGTCATTTCTTCATGTTCTACCTAGAATTCCAGGTGTAGCACAGAAAAGGAGCCACATTTGCAGAACAGAGAGAGAGACAATAAAAAAAAAACACTCATATATGCAAATGTTCAACATTCAGGCATGCAAGCAGCGGACACACTATATTTAGCAAATATTATCCTGAACTACTATTACTCCTCAGTTCCAAATGCTGCGGCATCGTTTCTAGTAGGGGTTGAGTTGTGGTGCACTGGGAGCAGTAGTTTTCTTGGCCGTATACTCCCACTGTGTCAGCCTGAGTCACTCTCCTGGCATTGTGTACTGCTGAGGAGGCTCATCAACACACCGAGGCCATACATCATCATCAGGCCCTGTGCACTGTGTGTGTGTGTGTGTGTCTTGTCAATGAGTCTCCTACGAGGCTTCGCTGACTCCTCAGCAACAAACAAACAATGCGGCAACAACAAAACCCATTCAAGTCCCCCTGCTGAAAAAAAACCCCACAGGGACAACGCTGGCTTCCTTTCTTTCTGCTTCTAAATGGGGTGGATGCATTAGCGATGCTGTTTTGTGAGTGGCAAACTGCCAGTCACGAAACAGCATCACTGGAAGTTCACACCTCTATACATGGCCTCAAAACTAAAACAAGCACGTACACATAAACTTTATTATGTTCTATTAAGGCTTGGCATTGCTACGAACATTTTTAGTTAAATTGTATTTTTAGCCTGTTTGAAAGGGGTCACTCAGAGGGATCCACAGAGAATTCCTACCTGACTCAGGAGTTCATCAGTTGTGTTTCAGCATCTTCCTTTCTTTTATTTTTGGTTTTCTTTCATTATTCCCAGCAGTGTTGTGCAATTCCCATGCGAATATGACTCTAAATTAATGGAGATGTTGCAGTGGCCCGAAAGCCAAACAGTTACAGTGTGCTACGTAACAACTGCAGTTCAGTATCACATCATTCCCTTTCTCCCCTGTTTTCTGTCCTCCTCAGTACTAATACTAGCAAATAGACAAACAAAAGTCCACGCACTCACTGAGCAACATGCACACAGTAACACAGCAGGTCTGAGTGACGTATGATTGAGTATGATGATAGTTTTGCTAGTGAATGTATTTTCAAATTCTAGTAGTAGCTGCCTCTCTAAGGTAGCCTTTGCCTCATTAAAGTGCCTGAGGACTAATTAACTCTAAATTAATTGGGAGGGAAGAACAATACACTTTGGAGCGGACTGCTTTTGTGTCATACATTATGTATCGGCCCTGTGATGGCTTTGAAGTGATCATCACGCTGCTGTATTCTTCTCCCAGAGTCTTCTGAAGTCTCTATTATGGCCCGTGGCTCTGTCTCTGTCTACAACACATCAAGGTGAGCATAGAGTGTGGTCTTCCCTGCAGCCACGGCTATTACAAAATACAGACAGAATGCAATAAAAAAAAATACACACACCTACAGAATATGCAGCAGTTATTGACATTTAATCAGAGCCTGTTGCTCTGAAACACTCCTGCTGAATGCAAGCAATTAATTGTCTGAAGTCTGAATTAATAGGTTAATAGAAAAGGACAATGAGCAAAATGCTAATTCCAGCCTGTTACCTACCACATATTATAAGAACTCCATTATAAAACTAGGGTATTGTCAGCGTTTGAACAAAACCTGGGTCACAAAAGCATAGTTACAAACACCAGCAACTGAGCTCTAGTGCATTAAAGGATTATATAAGCTTTTTTGTATTTTGGGGCTTTGAATAATTGGCCTACTTTACATTGTGCTCACATTGTTTAAATTAAATCACATTACTATGTGTAGTCAATTGTGTTCACTAAATCAGGGCCATTTTTAGAGTTTCTGCTGTTTCAAACCTTGTCTGATGAAATATTCTAAATAGTGAAACACATACACAGTGTTTATGATGTCTTCTATTTAATGAATCAGTCTTTTGTCCCAGTTGCATGCTGACAATTTACAGTATACTTGTATTCTATTGTCAAACTGTGATGATGGAACATTATCATCACTAAAGGAAACTAGGTTTGAAGAACCTGCTCAGTGTTTTGATTTTTGAGCTTATAGTGGATGGGATAGAAAGTTGCACACCAAGCACTGCTTATGCAAATGCTTCAGAAACAGGATATTGAACTGTTGTCATATGCTTCACGCCCCTGTCCAATATGATTTCACTTTCCCTAGTTTCCTCTCTGGCTTCCTCTATACAGCATCGGTTTAGTCATCAAAACATGTCCATCAAAAAAACATTTCACTCAAAACATATTTAGTCTTGTCCTCAAATCAAAAATGTTTTACATTGGATTCTGGTTTGGTACATACCACAGTGCTGCAACATTGAATATCTCAGCAAAGCATCTGCAGTGAGCCGCAGCATGTGTCAGGCTTTTCAAAGCAAATATTTTCCAAGACAAAGTCTGGAAAAGGACACAGCATTCAGCCTTCCTGAACCAAACCTCTTTATTATCTAAGTGAATAGTGACCTTGATCTATCGATCCTTATCTCAAGTCATTCAAATTTTCAAAAGGCCCACTGAATCATGTCAGTCATTTCAGTATCACGGTTCTCCTGTGGTTTTAGCTGAGTTTTGGGACAAGCGCAGGTAATTGGATTTCCTAACCTCAGACTGTCAGCACTGCTAGAGAGGTTTGGGGAAATTAAAATCTTCCCTGTGCAGTAAATCAATATAAAAACAATCCCCCTCACTCTTAAAATGTGCTAGGCATGCACAGAAGAGCAATTAACCCACTGCAAGAATTGATTTGGTCCACTTCAGCTTATCTCTTTTGGCACGGCCAGGCTTTTACATACCCGCTGGGAAGATCAAAAGTTTTTCCTTGTTTCAAACCTGACAACATCCTAGAATTAGCACTGATTTTATCTTCACCAAGCAATTACCTGCTATGGTAATCAATGCAGCTCTGCTGTCTCTAATAGTCGGTGGTATCGCCTCCTCTGCAGGCTTTGCAAATTACAGTGATTCATCACAGCACCACACTGCACTGCCAGCCATGCTGAATCAGTTCACACATATACTGTACACGCATGCACGCCTTCACGTGGCTGTTGCTACTATCCCGGCTGCTAACCAGCTCTCTGAAGTCAGATGTTTGGTCTTTTGAAAGGAAACATGTCATCTGGACGAATTTCAGCAGGGAATCATAAATTAGCAGGAAGAGTGGAGACGTTCACAGGTTTTCGGTTTCACACCGTGTCCGCGGGCGAACAAATACAAACTGCCAACAGAAGTAAACCATCTTGGAGAAACGGATGTCCATATTCACAAGTCATATTATCTTCAGGTTAGTGTGCTTACTGACAGATTATTTATCTTCAGGTTCTATAAAATCCACTATAGTTTAAGGTGGGATAAAAAATTAGGATAAAAAATTGACACCTTGAAACAGTAATTAAATTCCAATTTTATTTGTCACACACTGTACAACACGCAGTGAAATGTGTCCTTCCGCATTTAACCCATCTCCTGGGGGGAGCAGTGGGCAGCTGCAGGCCATGCTCGGGGAGCTAGCACTAAGTGTCTTACTCAAGGACACACCTAGTATGGGGGATGGGCTGGGTGCACAGCTGGGAATCAAACCTGCGACCTTCTGCATCCCAGCCTCATGCCTTAACCCACTGAGCTACCAGGCCGCCAACTAGTAAATATACAGATTATTGCAGAGCTGGTCTAACACGAGACAAAAGTCTCCCACAGACACTGTGAATTGAGGACGGTGGCCTACGCCTGGTTTGACTGGACTGGGAGTTAGAACAGCAGGTTCAGGGAAACTGATTAACTCCAAGGGTTTCTGCTCCACCGAGCTACAATGAACACATCTGGTCATTCTGCCTTTTCTCTCTGTCCCTAAATCTTTTATGCACATGTACAAACTCGTGGAGGAAATCAATAGTAATCCCACATGTTTGTATCTTCAGGTGACACATGCCAGCTCTCGCAAATCCAACATCTCACATGCGGCCGTTTAAAGACAAACACTGAGCAGATGAGCAGCTCTCAAGAGGAAAGAGCAGAGACACAAAAAAGTCTAAACAGGAAAAGATGTGTGTGCTTTCATACACACTGGGCTAAAATAAGAGCGGGGTGCAAACACAGAAAAGCAGGAACAGGACACTTCCTCTTCTACTATAACAACATGTTCAAAAGGAGCGGAACACGGAGCATTGACAGCCCCTTAGTGAGGGAACCCTATAAAAAAGCTGAATAGAGTCCTGTAGTCAAGTGTGAACAACAGCTATAATGTATGAAACCCAGTTATTAAATATGTGCTCCTCATTCCTACAATGTCACACTAATTGCTATAATGTATTCTATGTATTTATATCACTAAGCCCTAATGAGAGGTAAATTAAATACTCTATCTTCTCCTTAAAAATCTGTTGTCATTTCTGACCACAGGAAGAAAAAGTACATTATTTTTTAATGGCATAATTTGCAAAATAGTTGGATTTCAGTGAGATGTAGCTTACACACGTTGCATTTTGGTTTAACTGTATTACTATTCCTTTTTTGTTAAAACATGAATGTGCAGGGTTTAAATAAAAAGCTACCAAATGTTCCTCCTCAGTGGCACAGACGAAGTATGCAGGCATATCTTATTGGGAGCTCTTTTTTACACAACAGGGAACTGTATCTGAACAATATCCTCTGTGCACTATTTAGTAATCCAAACAGATTGCTGGATAAACACTACCCAGACCAAATCTGTGGCTCAGTTTTTCTTTGGTTGAAATCCCAAGGTGAGGGATCAGCTGTGTATGCATCAGCAGCCCAATTTAATTCTTTATGAGGCAGATGCTGCTGATAATAGAAAATGAAGATGCCCACAGGTAGTATATCTCAGTATATGAGTAGAAGAGCTGGCTCGTTTGGACCGCAGGGTTTTTATTTGTATCAGAGCAGCTTCAGACATAAAACAAGCCTCTTGGATGCTGTTAAAATGAAAACCGTGTTGTTATGATTAAGTGCATCCACATGAACAGAATGCACCCTCAGTTCCTGGAGGAAAAAAGTCAAGATCAAATGAATCAGATTAATGATGCAGCATCAAGTGCTAACATTCTGTACATACCGCTGATGGAAGGCATTGTTAGATCTTTTTACTCCAGTAAAATGAGGGATATTACTCCCTTGAAAACAGCGCAAAGCTGAGGTCATAAATCAAAACATGTTTTCAGATAACGATGACCAAAGTCACTGAAACGCAGCGCGTGAAGATATTTCACAGGATTAGTGGAAAGTTGAAAATGTCGGTGGTGCTCGACACAATGTCAAAGCGATCACAGCGTTTCATTCTATCACAGACACAACTGAGATCAACACTACATACTACGTGTTTGCTAGTTTTAGTTAGAAGATCCTGAAGATGGATGATCAATGGTCTCACAAACCACCACGTCGTAGCTAACAGTACCCTGACTCTTGTGAGGGACCAGCATGAGTGTCAGACCTGACACTGGTGCAGTGGGTCCAGGATAATGCCCAGCCTTGTGTAGCCAGTGTGTAATGTGTTGGCAGTTCCCGGGTGGCGAAGGCATTGATGCCGCTCACTGGCCCTCATGTTCCTCTGAAATAAATCCCATTGAGCACCTAGATGTACACCAATACATCTGAAATCACCAAGCCCACCACAGATGGTCCAGGAGCTAACCAATATCCTAATTCAGCTCAGGGAGGAGATCCGCCAACTGCCGGCTGATCAGGATCAAGCCCAGACATAGTTGGGAGGTCGGTGCACTCAGTCACATTATGTGTTGCTGATTTTGGTTCGCACTTTTATGTCAATTTGTTCTGAACGAATTACACCAAATATGTAAGATCAGAAAGTTTAAGCAGTGTGCTTAGACCTACAGAGGGAATACATTTTGAAAAGAAATGTTCTGAATTATAAAAGCGGTTAGACAAGCTGTACAAAAACTTTCCAACTTAAGTGGACGGAAGAAATCACAGTGTCACACACTAGACCTAAATATCAAAAAATGGACTGCAAGTGGACTGCGTACAACTCATTGGACTGAGTCTTCTAATCTAAAGAGTAGAACAGTTCATGCTATCGGTCAACCAGGAGACAAACAGAAGGTGAAAGCAGCTCACAAATCTAACCACAGGCTAAAGTCTGTTTACACAGACTCAGGGGGCTTTTACACCGATTAACTGTGGGTTTCTGCTTCAGTGCTCTCTTCCATATGAGCATGCATACCAGCCCACTTTCTGCAATGATAACATTTACTTTATCACAAGTGGGGTGTTGGCAAAACATTGTGCGATGTGAACACGCTGCAATAAAATTCCCAGACAGATGGAGGGAATCCTTTCCTCACGCAGCTTTGATTTGAGTCAGGAAAATCTTTCTGCATCTACAAGAATTGATGTGCTCTGCAGTTTTATCTTTGCCTCCGAACACCAGCATGTTTGGGGGCTTTTGCGTGCCAGTAGGGATGTGTGGAGTGCTTGGTTGGGAACTGAGAATATGTCAGATCCTGTGTCGGATCAAAGCCGCCATCACTCTTGTTCTGTCAGCGAAGACAAAATGCAGAGTGTCACATCTGGCTTGTTGGCTGGTGCTGCTGCTGCTTCTGCAAAAGCTCAAAACCCAGGGATAACAACATCTTTGTTATCCCTGTCATCACATTATTTCCTGTATGTGCTTTTCTGCTACATTCCTCTCACCTCTCTGCTTCTTCCTTTCTTTTACTGCAGGCTGCAGCTCAAACCTTGAATCAGAGATCATACAACATTACTGCCTGTAATCCCCATAGGGGACAGAGAAGGAGTTGAAAACAGGATGTAAGAGCCACGTGTTTGTGGATGTTTACATATTCAGGGACGTGAATATATACTGAAATTTTCCCTTTGACAAACAAAAGAGGACCACAGGTTGCCTGAGATAGAAAAGAATTGCTTAGGACAGGGTAAAAGCTTTTATATGTAAACACAAGCGCTCTGTTTATTAAATTAAAAAAAAGACTGCATCCTGGGCACACTGCTATATTTATATTTGTGTGTGTGTGTGTGTGTGTGCACAATGAGTTAGTGACATGTAATACTAATGAGATCTGATTGCTCCTGATCTCTCACTGAGGTGGCAGAGTTCCTGCCTTCATGCCAAGTTAATGTTTCCTTATTTAGTGAATAGTGCGTGATGTGGATGAACAGCTGACTACGGTCCGTCTCTTTTTCCTCCCTGACTTGATGCCCTCTGACTGGTTGAAACACACAACAGCACTTTGGCAGCAACATGTAATAAAGCCAGAGAAGTCAGCATAGCTTTATATATAAATAAAATATTAATAATATTAAATTACTGGAAGCTGACAAGAGCACTGACGGCATTTAAAATCTTTTTACATGAGCAGCCATCTCGTGGCTTGATACTCTGGCAGTCCCAGGGGCACCGACGGCTGATGCCTGAAACAAGTTAGTATTTGTTTTGTTCATAGCAGGTAGCTTCAATTCCCACAGGAGATTTGCTGTTAATGACTTAGCAAAGAAAGAGTGTAGGTGTAAGGGTCGGTTGGGATTGAAAAAGATGAGAATAAAAGCAGGAGCACCAAAGGCTAATTAGTCTTTCAAATTTATCCAAACGTGCTCAGGTTTTTAGTCTGAGGAGATTTCATGCAATCAGTGTGATTTCAAGGTAACTCAGGCAATGACAGCGTTGTTTATTATCGTCAAGTTTACACTGCATCTGACTTCTGTAGAGCAGAATATGAATTTTCTCTGCAAAATGTACTCAAGGTGGGGTTGAATCAATTAAAGAAATTAAATTCTCATTTGCCTGGACTCTTTCCAGAGGAAACAAAATCTACCTAGCAGCACTTTTAAATTGATTAGTATGTTATTTGCATGTAGCATGTGGCTGGAGCAGTAACTTCCTGGAGTTCCCATAACTAACGTGTTCTTATCTACACATCTAAAATGGTACATTGTATCTTTAACACTTTTTTTTATTAAAACATTGAAACAAACAAGCTGGACTCTGAACGGGGCAGGGGGATGAAAAGCAGATTTTACTGCATTAGGCTTAAATTAGCAGAGAAACTGGAACCGTGTGGAGCTAGCTTGGCTTCGCCTGAAGCCACTAAATCTGACGACTAGCTAAGGTAATCACTTAAACTGGCTTATATCTTCTCATTTGTCTCAAGAAAGCTGGTAAGCATTTTTCTGGAAAATATCCAACTACACACGAAGATTCATCAAGTGCAGAGTTATGATTTTAGTGTTTTTAAGTTTAGACTGAACAATTGATATTTAAGTCCCTTTGCATTACTTCTGGAGTCCAGTCATGAACTATTCTTAAACCTTAAGGCTTAAACGTGGCCGGTTTCCTCTGTGCCCCAACAGTCACCTTGCCTGCAAGCCATTCATGGCCTACTCCATCCTCAGCAGGCCTTATGTGTGTCACGGCTGGGATGGACTGTGCCTGCTTGCTGACAGTCCAATGGGACCACAGTGTCCAACTAGCTCCCAGATTTATTGCCTCCATCTGTTTCCTGTGAGTGGACCCCAGCTGTGGCAAAATAACAGTGGAGCATTTGGGAAAGGCATCAGCCTGATTTGGGAGTCGCAGCGTTCCTTCGCACTCAAATGGAGGCATGATATACTGCAGTTCACACAATCACATTGTGTGAACACCTGAACACCATGTTTGGACACCTTTTTTTTCTCTCTTTCACTCTTTATTCACTGTACTGTATGTCTCTAAAGTCGCACATTACACTCATGTTGCTTGCTCTCCTTGACCTCTACTCTTCTGTCTCCCGTCATCTTTAACCCCATTTGTTCAAGAATGCATGTTATTTTAGATGCTTCTTTCCCAGTAGGCCTGAAAGATGCCCGCCCTTCGGTTTAGTCTCATCGAACCCTCCCTTTATAGATTGTTCAACTTCCTGTGTGGTCATTGTCTTGCACACATGCAAACCCACACACATGCACAGCCAAGGGAGGAATTCGGATCTATACCCCAGTTTCTCCCTGCTTCTCCTCCCAGTCTTATCAATAATTCAAGCCTCACTGATGGCAACCCAGGCAGGGTGAGGTGGTGGAGGCAGCCTAGGGCTTTGAACAGAAGGTCAGGGCCCACCAGGGCCTCTGGGATGACATTAATTAGATACTTCCTGGTGCCCACTAAATAAACACCTACAACCTAGAGCTTCTCTCATTATCAGTCCCCTCGCAGCAGGTCGTATCCACACAATGACACCAACCGCTTTTGCCCTTAAATGCACGCCTGGGAGGGGTCCCTATGTCAACTGTTTCTTGTATTTAACACACAAATACACTTTCAAGTAACCAGACTTCTGTTAACAAGCCTCCTGTGACGTCTATCTCCCAATAATACCACATTGTTTTTGTGTCCTGCCACACCTCTTTAAGCTAGAGTATGATTTCTGATGGGCTGACCCCTGCGTTATCTTGCTCTTCTTCGCTCACACTCATCGTAGTTTCTGTCCCAATACCTCATCACATGTTGAATGGCTGCTGTTGCCAGGGTATTATAAAGTGGATGCAATGTTTACCACATTCAACTTTTCAGTGAATCTGTGTTGCAAGTGCAAAATCTACACACATTTTTTTAAAGCATGGCAGTGCTGTCATTAAAGAAAGTGAAGTTATACCTCCAGGTGTCAAACTGAGGTCAAACCTGCTGGTTAAACAGTCATGAATGTGTTTTTAAACTTCTCTTATCTTGTCATCTTTCACCTCAAAACCAGTCTATCTTGTTGTCTGATCACAGCGGCTAACTACACACGCACATAACTCCATCACTGGCAGACAGTTTACTGCTGAGGCTGCCAGTGATGGAGAGTGCACACAGTTTGCCTTGAGGCATTCCTGGGACGTCTTTCCAGCAAGAAAGTAAGAAGGGGTTTTCTTCCTTCCCTGGGAGTTAGATTTGAAGGGGAAACAGAGAGAAGTCACGATACTTCTTCCACTTCTGTGTCTATTATTGATTTAAGACTAGCAGGGGGACTAAATGGGCTGGCTATCCATGGTGTGTCATCAAGAGCCAGACAGGAAGTTTAAAAGTGGAAACTCCTGTGTCTCCAAACACCTGGGGCCTCCAGCATACTAAACACCAAAAAAAAACGCAGTGAGGGTATAATGCGCAAGCTTTCATAGACTTTTCTACCCTTCATCTAGTTAGTGTTGCCCCCCAGTAAGACAATTGAGATCTGGTCTATCTATTCCTTTATCCCTGACCTCAAGCAGACAAGGTCACCACACTAAATGTTGGTTTTTCGTGAGTCAGTTCCCTATGGAGCTCCTCATTTCTTTATAAATCCACAGCTGAAAACAAAGGCTGGTGGAATTGGATATTAATTTTGTTCCATTAGACTTGATTACTAGAGAGTGTGCACGTTTGTTTATGAGGCTAAGTGCATGTGTGTGCAAGCGCATGTCTGTGTATGTGTGGACACTGTGTGGGCTGGTGAATCACAAATCTATTATGGTAGTGGAGAGAGGCAACGCTGAGCATATAATTACAGTCAGTGAGTGACAGGAAGCCTGATGGAGACCAGGCCATGATGGGCCTCGCGGGTTGATTGAAACGGACGTACGAGGAAAATACAAGAACGCGGAACAATAACTCTCATTGACACACTTACACGCACAGTCGTATACAAACACACAGGAGGACTATGAGAGTTCAAACTAATTTGAAGACTGTTTCCATCTGAAGTGAAAATTAAAGAAGATGCATGGTTGTTCCTTTGAGGTTTGCAGGGAACCATAATCTGTTATTCCTCTTCTGCCTAGCGTCTTGAGAGGGGTAGTTTTTACTGAGTATTTGGGTTTGCAAACTTTTAATAATAAAATAATAATAATGAATGCTTTATTGATCCCCTTGGAGAAATTGTTGTTTGGACAGCTGCTAGACCTGTGTCAGCTCTACTACGGGGTATCAGTGTCTTGTCCAAGGACACCTCAACATGTAACCTGGTAGGACTGGGAATCGAACTCGCTCGCCCTTGGGTTTGAAGACGACTGCTCTACCCACTGAGCATTATGTTCACTATTGTACCAATACTGGGCAGCTTGTCAAGATGTTATTACATGAGTAATGCTGTTTTAATGTTGTCTTATTTGGGAAAACAAAATTGTTTCTCCATAACCAAACAAAAAATGTTCTGTCTTTTTGCTTGGCCTGAGCAGAGCAGTGGCAGTAGTGGTGGCAGAAACAGTTGTCCAATTATAAACTACAATACTCTACAATACTCTAAACTACTCAATACACATGACCGTGTAGAGTACTTTTAGTAGGAACCAGACCAAATGTGATTTCAGCTGATATTTGAGAAGATATGTATCTATGTATTGTAGAATGTGAAAATCCATCATCACAGCAGTGAAAGCGCATCTAAAAATATAAAAACACATGTTTCCCTCACAAATAGTATACTTTATACTTAATAATTACAGTCTGTCAGTTTGTTGCTGGAGAGTTTTCTTGTCTGAGCAACTGAAAGTGTACGTTAGGTTGCAGTGACTATGTTATTGCGTCGTTCATTAAGTCACATCTAGTTAACAATTTGCTGCCAAGTGTCGGGTCGACTGCCACGTGAAATAGCATAGGAGTCCACATCCATGAGTCGTGAGAGTACAGCCTCGTACAGCTGCCAGCATCACATACACAGTGTGACACCATGGTGTGTTGACAGAACGTCCTGTTGGGAATATAGAGCGCTTGTAGTTATTGCTATGTTATATAAATGTATTATCATTATTATGGCAGTAGAGTTTCAGATGCTGACAAAGTCATGACAACAGACCTGGTTATAGTTCATTCTGTACTTTTTGCTGCATGTGTTTCCTCCTCTCTTCCCTCATTTTTTCTCTCTGTCATCTCAGTGCAGTCAAAAGTGTCCAATAGTACAATAAATCAAAGGAACATCTTTATTTCTGAGGTTGAAAAAAAAATCGCATTCATTCATAAATGACAATATCTTGTAAAGTAAAGGTCACAGTGCTCGTGTCTTAAAAGGTATAAAACTTAAAACAGTTTTAATAGATTCCTTTCTTGATCCTTTTTTTACTTCAAAGACTTACATTCAGCTCAGCACTGTAGGCATTAGGGATTCTCCCAAGATGTTTTATTCAGTACAAATCTTGTTCATTTACCAATGCGCCTTGTGCCAAATAGACAGAGTTGTCTCTTCTCTTCGCCTGTGAAATGAAAACTGTGGAAAAAGATCCCTGGAGGCGGTCACAGAAACACTGTCAGGTGGATTGTGTGGCTGACCTTCTGTGCGGACATACATCTGTGTGCAGTGACACATGCACAAATAGCATGTGTGTATGGGCTTAAATGTTTCATGCATGATTCTTCACTGTAATTATCTCGTCGCTACCGTACGACCGGCCATGGCTGAGTTAGCTCGGGGAACACTGTGTGATTGAGTGTATAAAGTTATCCTGACCTTCATTATGGAACCACATAGAGGAGACAGTCAGGGGTCAAACACACGCTGTTGGGCGATTGTTTCAGTGGTGAGGAGGAGGTAGACTTTATTAGCGATTAGTGCAGAGCCTTAAGGGGAGCCAGCTTCAATCACCGCACGCAGCTTGCTTCCCAAGCCATCGAGGGAGGCTTATTGCACACTAAGCTGCAGACACCACATCTGGATGTGACGTCTCTCAGTGGAAAGGCTGAACAGCTTAGTTAGGGCTAGAGATAAGATTTCTTGCAATGGATCCATTTAGGATGGGACTACATCTTGTTTCAGAGCGAATGTGGGACACCATGCACACCTAAATGTCAATCTTTGAAATGTTATCTCTCATCTTTGTGTGCTACTCCGTCTCTTCCTCCTCCACTCTTCATTTGCGCTCTTCAGGATGCAAGTGTCTACGTGTGAGCTTGCTGATTGCTGCAGCCTGTGAACAGGCTAATTTCCCGTTTCCATGGTCACAGAAAAAGCTGTCAGTCTCAGATTGTCAGATGTTATAAAAGCAAACCATCCATTAGAGCACTCAAACGTGCGTATCTACACACAGCTTGACACAAGAATCAACACAGAGAAACACACACACACTAATCTTATCTTAATAAATTCTCTGCAAAGATATCAACTCTGGGAAAGATTTGTTTTTAAAAAATGTCAACCAATGCATAAGTGCATACTGAGGTGTGATGTTTTAAGCCCGCAGAAATGTCCACATGCTTTTGGCAAGAGGTACGTTTTTATAAGTAAACGCTCTATTTAGGTCTTTTTGTTAAGAACCTGGGAGTTGAGCGTCTTGTGACTTGTGCTTTCAGTGTTCTTAAGAGAACAATTCAAACACAAGGTTTTGATCAGGTCCACTGATCATTAGCAGCAGATGGAGTTTGACCAGTGGGCAAGGAACTGAAGACCACATGATCTTTGTCAAAAAAGTCATTGATAGGCCATCCATGACTTATACTTATACTATGACTCATTTTTGACCCTTCCACATCCTATTTCACCGAAATTCAAAATTGAACTTCTTGAATAAGAATCGTGTTTTGTACAAGAATGATAAAAATATCTATCCGCCCACGTCTCTGTCCTTTGGGTTTCCATGTTAAAAATCAGGACAAAAAACAAAAACATAGCAGAACAGAGCCAACAGTAAATGCATACATTTCTCTGTGGACAGAGGGAAAGAGATTAAAAGAGAATATAGGAATGTAAACGTCTCATTGTTTACTTTGAGAGAAGCAGCGACCCCTGGGAAAGTTGTGTTTTTCTTTTATCTGAGCAAGCTTTCACTGGCTAACTAATTGAAGCACAGGCACACACTAATGATAGTTACAGCTAAACGGCTGTTCCTGTAAGACTAATATCAAATATTACTCATTAGGGGGACCCTGGCCTTTTAATAAGCAGATCATATTTCACTTTGTCTCCTTTGATCAAATCAAGATTCCACGCTGCACTGAGAGCAAGCTACAAGGTTTATGCATCGAGAGCCAAGTACAACAATCTCAACACCAGTGACGCATTCTCTGTCCAGACAAGGCTCAGCTGCAGAGACTGACCTCCCAGTAATCTATAAACCACAGATACAAATGCACACACACACACACACACACACAGGAAACCAAATTCCCTCTCCTAACCCGCCACTAAAGACAACTGGATTAACAGTTGGACCGCAAAGACTCTTTCGTCACAGTTTAGCACCTGGAAATTCTGTGGCAGTGTCATCCCGTATGACAACAAAACCTTGACAAATGAAACTGAACCAATGGGAGATCAGAATGTGCATTTCAAAGGGCAGAAATTCTCAGTGAAACGGGATTTCCTTTGAACACAGAATGTCCACATCTGAAGCAAAACAGCCCCTTTCTCCACCAGAAAGCACCTGGTGAAACCACTGTGCCTACTCCAATGGGAGCTCAGCGGTGAAATCTGCTCCTCGCGGACGAGATGAGTGAGATCAAAGCAGCCACAGCACTGCAGGAGACCAGTAACCAAGGCAGCACAGGATGTTCTGTCTCTTCACACATGGAGGCCACAGTCCCGGCAACACCAGCTCTCTCTCTCTCTCTCTCTTAGTGGCAGTGCATGATGTTTCCATGAAGCATCAGGACTCCGCGGGTGTCTGGTTGCCCTATATGTCCATCAGGTTGCATTTAAATTGGGCTCACGCTGTATTCAGAGTTGGCAGCATACGGGTGGGTTCAGTACCGAGTGATGGAGATTGCTGAGTGACCTTTTGCCCACTGCCTGAATTGACGGGTTTGTGAAAAGGTTCTGCACTCTTCCTGACAGATCTCGGGGGTGGCAGGCACCAGCGCGCAACAGAAAACAAAACAAAGGCAGAGGAAGGACGAAAAGGACAAAAATGTGCAGACGTGTGTGGTTTGTTTAGCACACGGTTTCACGCTGTCTATTCATTTTACAGTTATGACAGCTCAGACAGTGCCGGTAATTGGGTTGGGTGAAGGGCTCTCTGTGTGGTCTGTCATGAGTCCCATTCAATCCTAATAAAGAACCTTAAAGCTCGAACTCAGCTCGTTGAGCTCCAACCACAGCGTGTCCCACAAAGATCTTCCCTTTTCTTTTTTTTCCCACTCATCGCTGTGATGGTGTGAGTGTGCCTAAAAAGAGTTGACTCACTCAGGCACCCCGTGCCATCTGGCCTCTCCCCACTGTGGGTATACAGAGCAGCGAACGATGGTGTGTGAACATCCTCTTGTGGATTTGAAGGGATAAACAGTGGGCGTACAAAAAACACTGGACATCTAATCAACCCAGTTTTTATATATTTTATTCATTTTTTCAGAAACTCTGAGGAGAGCACTTGAGGACTTTCTGGTCCCAGTGCTGTTACTAGTTTCCTGCTCCAAGCTACAAACCAACATAATTAATACTTGAGAAGACTGATTTCTTTCTCTCTCCAGCTCCTCTGCTCGCCTCTTTCTTTACACTCTGCTAATAGGTCAACACCTGCATATTTTCATTTGGGCTGTTTTCAGGGAATATTGATGTAAACATTCAAATTACCGTCTCATGGAAAGACACTTTTAGGAAACCAGATTTTATTCAAGAACAAATACAAAGCTCCTGCCAGCAGTCTGTTAGCCTGTTATGACATCTGTAAACAGGGGGAAACAACACGCCTGTCTCTGTGTGAGGGTAAAGAAACAGCACACTAACTAAACTAAACTGGATTGTAATGACAGGCAGTTTGCCAGGAGGTGATGATAGGTGAATCGTATTTGTTTTGAACAGGGCCAAGCTACTGGTGAAGCTGTTTGCCCTGTTTTTCCAGTGTTTATTCTCAGTGGTACCAAAATAAAAAAGAAGCTCATTTCTAATTCTCCCAAATTAAACCACACAGCCCATCTAATCTTGGAAGACACTGTATATATATGTATAAGGTCTCTTTTTGACCAATTACATTCTAAACATGACTGAATTCCCTCCTGAATGTGCCCATTTGCTCTCTTTCCATTACTGTCGCAACACCACGCTTGCTTCTCCGCTCGGAGTCCTATTTTGTAACAAACACAGCCGACGGCCTTCACTCCTCCCCGTGTTCCCTTGCAATCTCATTTTCACTCTCCTTCTGCTGGAACAGTTTTATTTGAATGCAGAACTGAAGCTTTCTCAGTCTCGCTCTAGCTGCAGGCTGTCTGTTAGATCAAGGCCTTTTGCTTTTTCATCTTTAGACAAGGAGAAGAAGAGGAGTCTCCACAGTTCCTTGACTGAATAGTGCTGGGAGCTTTCCGCCCCTTTGGCTCTGCCCACCACATCATCAAACGGCCAGTGAGATGGAGGAAAGGAACCAGTGAGATTGAGGAGCGATAGACAGAGCAGAGATCAAGGTCCCGACGGAGGCCAGAACTCCCACTCGCTCCACGCTGATGACTCACACAATGTGTATCTGCCGGTTGGCTCAGCCTTGGCTGCACATTTCTATCAAATAGATGTAACATAGAGAATACTGTATCTCACCTCCTGCTAACATTCTTTGAGTGACAATGTAGCATGAAAAACACTTAGGTTCACATTTGTCTCACTGTAAACCCTGGCAGGTGTCACAAACAGAGAAACGCAAAGGTGAGTAATAACTATGGGGTTCTGTTTGATTTATTAATCCTAGATGGATGTCATCTAGGAGCCATGCAGTCAGAAACGATAAAGGCAACAGGAGTAGATAGTTGAAACCATAATCACTGTGTAGGAAAGCTCCAGAGTAACACACTCATGAATGAAAGTCTAATTTTATGTGTTTTCCTGCAATGTTAATGCTGTTATTGTGCTTTACAGAACATTGTGCCCGATATTTCCAGTTATGCTTTCAGCATTCAAATGAAACATTAACATAATATTCTCATTCTTGTGTACTTATATAGTAATATATAGAGGCATCTAGAGACTGTAAAAATTGTGGTGGGGTGGTGGAGGGAGAACACATCTCTGTCTAATTTAAACACTTTTTGTTTTTCTGGGTTGTGTTTTACCCTCAAACTATTTTTTTTCACCATAGTAGTTATGTCTTTATCATCATTTCAGTGTATGTATATATATATATATATACATACACTGAAATGATGGCTATATGTGTATATATTACAGTATATACCTTTGGTTAAGGTTCTTTTTGGAGAACTGAAGAAAGGTATCACATAATATAAACTTTACCTCATACAAATAACAGGGACCAGGTCTCATTTAAACACTTGATACAGAAGAGAAGAAAAACATGAGAGAGATTTATCACAAACTGTTTTGATATGAATGCATCATTCTCATTTAGTCCACTCAGATACGTTTTATTAATCTTGGTTCAGAGTATTGCAGACAACATTCACTCTTCACTCATTTTGTTACCCATCACACTACATCACACACTGCTGTGCCTTAAAGCGACATTTTCCTCGGTGCCTTTACAACTCATACTTGGCAGAGTTCACTCAAATAATAAATCAAGCATAAACGGAGGCAGTAACAAAGGTTTTACAAGCTGCAAACACACATTCGGTATTGTGTTGGTTCTAAAACATCTCAAGACAGACCGCAGAGGAAATGGGCGCGAAATGTTGCTGCAGTGATGTTGTAATGAGCCTTTGGTGGAGTTCCACACATCTGTCATTTGTCAGAGCCACCACCTATAAAGGTCAAAAGAATTTTTCAGAGTAAGCAATAGCTCCGTTTTTTTTTTAACCTCAGCAACTGACTGAAATTGTGGGTGCTAAGTTGAGTAATGGCACTAAAAAGTGTATGGTATAGACCATTAACTCTAAATGTTCATTGAAGAATGAACTCATTTTGGATAATATGGAGCAGAACTAGAGGGCTGTGTCCATCTAGTGTTTGGACATGGTAATGAAAATAGCATCCGTATGAAAAAAGAGCCGTGTTACAGTACATATGCTGCAGGCACACGGTGTGGTTTCCTTTGCAGAAAATACAAGTAGCAGCATGTAAATATACACAACCCTGTATGACCTCCTTCTCTCACTGTTCTCACACTCATATGGAGATCTTTTGTAAAATCACAAAACGTGGCGTTAAAAAAAAATAAAATGAAATAATCTAAGATCAGTTTGATTTTAACCACCATTTTATTTGGCATAATTTAAAATCATCTGACTGTTAGTTCATTTATACAAATATGCTTTTGTTATATATAAAACAATTACAGACTTCTACAAATCACGTTCCCAGTGTAAAAGCGTAGTACCACGCACACGGTAGCATACAGCTCGGGGACACAGATACTGAGAGCCCACAGGTGTATGTTCCACTTCAACAGCATTATCTGAGTGAAATCAGGACATGGCAAAAAAAAACAAGCTCGCCACAGTTGTCAGTTTGACATATTGTGCACTTACATTCAACTCCTCACACACAGATCTGGGAAATCTTAACACATCTTTTGGCAGATCTCAAACCGCATCACTGTTACACAAAACCTCCCGCTCGTGTTGCACTTCGGTTATTCTAGACTCCACACAGGTGACAATCTAGTTTGACTTATTATATACCCCACTCGAGTAAGTAAATGAATGTTACTATGGTGAAAGGGTTGCTGTTATTACTGGCTGCTATAAGTACAAATGAGCAACCAGGCATTACATTAAAAAAACACTTATGAAATGTATAAAAATCCTCAGATGTGACAAGGCACTATCCGCCAACGCAGCCCTCGCTAACCGTGTGTGCATGTTGAGCTCATGCCCTGCCGTGCACTGCACGACACAATGCAGGGATGTAAACCACAATCTGTTAAGAGCTGTAGGCCACGGGTGTGCTGTTTCAGAAATGCACTTGCCATGCAAGATGTCAGTTTAGCACCTGTGACTTACAAAGAGGCCTGCAAGAGGAGTGTGTTTACTGGCAGGAACTAAGGCAGAAAGATTCTGAAAAAGTTTATAACAAATACAAAACCAGAGTTGCTTGGAGATGTATTCAAAAGGTCTCGTGGCATTTAGCAGTCCTGTAATGATCATCTTTGGGTTTAACAAAGGAGCAGTACTATGGTCTTTGGTTTGGATAAGGCACCGGACCAAATAAAAGGCTCCTTCCATACTGTAGATAAACTGCTGTTACAAGGTTAACAAGGCAGTTATGACTGTGTCTTCCCAACAAACGAAGACAAATTAGAAAAAGTATATAGCCTAGCACAAGCCATTTAAACATATTCTGGTATTATATGCTATGCTCAGTTATGCAGTGATCACAGTCTGCTGGCTTAATTATAAGCTAATGATGTAACTGACATGGAAAGTATGGAATACTCGTTTATCAAATCTGAGTATCACAACACTCAAACATCTTACTGATCAAATAAGCATGAGCTATTACAAAATATATATTCAACTTTGGCCATTACCACGCTTGTAAGGTAAAAACGTTTGAGGGAAGAATATCATTTACAGAGTAATTTCAAGGTAATTAGGCAAAACACACTCTTTGACCCCACACTGTCAAAAAGAATCTTTATACATGTTTCGATGGTACTTGGTATGAGCCTCAAAAGTTAAGACAGTTTACACGGAGAAGAACCGTACTACAATCTGATTTCCTGATAACGTCAGCTCGAGTCTAGTACCAGTGTGGGTTCATCTGGCACAGGTCTTATGACTCCTGCTCTTCTATTAACTAGGTCAAATAGTCGGCTGCGTTTAAGGGGTCCAGCTTATCTTTAAAGGGCTACTGGCTTTTCCCTGTATGGCAGCAAGAGCAGTGGAAGAGGCTGGAATGGGAGCCTGCCAGACGGCTCGAACATGTCAGACTGAGCACAAGCTGAACCACAGCTCAAGAGTTTAGCTTCAAATCTGTGCATATTGGTTAAGGGGTACTGGCAATTGTCTGCGACTCATCACAATTCGACTGGACTCAAGCTGCTTGACATTAAAACTTGTACACCCTCCACGTGGCTGTTTACAATTACATTACATCTAAGAGGGCAATGTAATGTTGCTTGAGACTTATGAGATGCAACCTATGTGAGAGTGTGAGGTAGTCATTATTTCTCTACCTGAACAAAGGCAGATCTCTTCTCTCCAGTCAAACAGGGTAGCTTGGTTGTTTGATTTGGATGTTATTATGGCTTGTGACAACCATGATCGGCATTTTTAAGGCAAAGCAGAGAAGCTACAAATCTAGAACTGATGTAAAATCTGAAAAAGGTGTAAATATCAAAAGTTAAAATGGTAAGAAAAATAGAGGAGATACAGTCTGTTGCCTCCATTCTGGCATAGTCACTTTGGTGATGATGGCAACGAAGAGAAATCCTCCAGGAGATGAATAAGGAGCTGATGAGCTTAAAACATGTGAACTGCTGAAGATGTTACGTATGCAGCCAGTTGACCTTTGTTCCTCAGCCTTCCTTTGCATCTGTGGATATCCATCATCTCCCTCCACAGTCCAAATCTGGGAGCCGTTTATTACAACAGCACACACTTCTTGGCGTTCTTTTTCGTGACTGGATACAACACTGCTCTGACAGCGTCAGCAAACACCTCCCTCACACCCTCCTGCATTAGAGCAGAACACTCCATGTATTTCACAGCTCCAATCTGCTTTGCCAGGGCGTTACCCTGCTGCTGGGTGGTAGGGGCAAGGCCCTGCTCCTTCAGCTTCTTCACCGTTTCTCCATCACTTCTCAGGTCCTTCTTGGTGCCCACAAGCAGGATGGGCACGTTGGGGCAGTGGTGAGACACCTCTGGGTGCCACTTGTGCCTGACATTGGCATGGGAGGAGGGGCTGCCGATAGAAAAGCATATGATGAAGACGTTGGTCTGGGGATAGGAGAGAGTGCGCAGACGGTCATACTCCTCCTGGCCTGCTGTGTCCCACAGGTTGAGGCTGACAGTGCGACCATCCACACTCATTTGAGCACTATAGTTGTCAAACACTGTAGGAATGTACTCTTCAGGGAAAGCATTAGTGGTATAGGAGATGAGTAGACAGGTTTTACCCACTGCCCCGTCACCCACCACCACACACTTTATGGTCTGCATCCTGCCTACGACCACTGGGGCTGCAGCACCTGACAACAGATAAAAGGCACCTGGTTACTTTCTGATCACATTTCTCCACACTTTGATAGAACTACTGCCCCAAGCCTTTCTGCTCCAGCCAACAAGATTATTATGCCGTAAAATACACACGTAGCATTACCGGGCAATGACTGCGATATCAGCGTCTACAGAAAACCAGCATTTCACCTTGTTAGCATGCAAGCTAGCCGCAGCCACAGTTAGCTCATGGACGCAATTAACGACACATATGATAACCTTAGCTAACGTTCTCAGTCGTCCGCTGAATAACATCTGGTAAATTCACATGACTCATCCTTTAACAAAGACTAGCAAGCTAATCAGAAGCGAAACGCTAATTTCCATGCATTTATCATTTCGACCTGTTCACTTATTATACTAGGCGTTCCCCTACAGACTAGCATCAAGCTAAGGAACTAGCACAATTGGTGGCTAGCAAGCTAGCTGGTTAGCAAACAAGTTCGAAGTTTATTTGCATGCCAGTTGCCATAAATGCCTATTCTGGACGCCATACCCTCCCAGATGTTACTCAGAAAATTATATTCTGTTCTAATATATGTTTCGGATGTATAAATTGTCTGTAGCCGTTAAATTAGAAGGATTTTATGACTTACCGCCACTTGGCTTTCGATCTCTTTTTGCCTGGTATAGTCAATCACAGCCGCATCCGGGGAGCTGTCCATTACGTAAAGCCCACGTACGGAAACAACAGAAACCGGTACTTGTAGTTTCACTTTGTGAACGTTGTTTGCGTGACACCAGGTGGCGTTGTTAATCTACGCTGCATTGCTATGATTTTTTTATGTTCCACCTACCCGAGGAGAACAAAATAGATAAATACTTCAGCGAATGACTCATGATTCATAAATGTATCACAAACCATTACAAACTAAATCGAATATGAAACAAAATGAACTTTAATATTAGATTTATAATGATCCGTATGTGCACGGCATTTTAATGTTGCATGACCTCATGTTAACCACAACAACCAAACACTGTTGGGCAGCTGTCACAATTAAAAGATGAGAAAATGATCAGCCAACGTGTATGTAGCCTACTTTCTCCTACTTATTTTCTTTAGGAACTTAAGGACGTCATACAACCTAATTTTTCATTATTGTGGCTGACTGAACCACTTTTCTTGAACTTGAAAGAGCATCACCATTTGAATGCACATTGTATGCATTCATAATCCATATACCAACATGCCATAAACCATCCTGTTTCATTCCTTTTTCACCTTTGTTGGTCAAACCTAATCTTAACAGCTTATTCACCTTCAGACAAGTCATTATTCTTGCTCAGTGAATTCAGATCATTGCAGTAGACACAACGACAACTACAAAAGTGACCACTTTAGAGTACTTGGTCATGCAGCCCTGGAGACCCGTTAATGATGTCATACCTATACACCAAGCCAGGTTAAGAGGCCAGCGTTGACCGACAACTGGACACTCAAGAACACAAAGAGGCACCAGATTATTGCCTTTCCCAAGAGGTTCTGGCGTCACTGTGGTCAATAAAGAGAGAATTCCCAGTGGGACCCTACACCCACAGTAACCCTGCAACCCTTACACCCCACTATTCTGCCAGGAGATTCCCCGGGACGTCTGCAGCATTTCCATGACAACAGCTTCTGACAGGATTGGGGGTGACTGTGTCAATGGATGCAGGAAGAGAGAGTTCAGAAAAGAAAAAGCGAGTGATAGAAAATTGAGGGCGACAAGAGGACAGGACAGCAAGCACCACCTGATGAACAAGAGGAAAGTGAAAGCAAGCACTCACTTGAATACAAAACTGAAGAGAGGATATACAGATAGGAACTTTTTTGATTTAATTGATGGACACTTATCTTCACACCGCCTTTTATTTATCTTCTCTTATTTACAAATCCACATAATAAAGTGAACAACAACAAATGCTATTCAATAAAGTTATAATTTGATATAAAAAAATGACATCTCCTCACAGCTTCTTCTTTAGATTGTAAAGTGCATCAGAATAACACGGCATTTCAACAAAATAGAGTACCGCATTAAATTTGAACTGCGAAACAGCCCGTTGTAAGACACTAGTGATCACTTAGAAGAAGAGTCACAGTATTCAAAACATTTGGATCATTTTCTAAAACCAAACATATTTCTTATGGCAGAGTGAGACAAACAAAGCGCATCTCTTGTCACACACTACTGTTTACATGGATGGTTCCATTCTACTAACATGAAATGGGTGTTAAACTGTCCTATGTACAGTATGAACAAAGTTTTTTTTGCAATGTCCTATTGCCTGCAAAGGACGCAAACAGATGTAAAAAGAGGTAGAATTTAAATGTCTATTACTCTAGCAGTGGGTGAAACACATTACCTCCCCAATACTTGTAGTGTAGCTCTGCCTCATGTCTGAACTACTTATCATTACATGAAAGTAAAATTATGCTGTACTAGAGCTCATTCAGTCCAGAAACTGAATGATGACTCACTTTTCAGAAATGCCCACACTATATATTCTACTGGAATTTGTGAAGGAATGAATACATTGAACAAACTGCACCGTACAGGCACTAAATCACTTCCATCACCTCCACAGTGGGTGAGCTGCATTGGCTCGAGGCACTTTGAGACCAGGTGTCCTTGAAGCTGTAGGGATTTTAGAGTTAGTAGGAGAGGGGCTCGAGCTTGTGGACTTTGCAGATTTATTCCGAGCAGCAGTTATGACGGCCGTGCGTATGGTCTTGGCTGTGGCAGAGGATGGGCTGTGAGTGGTGCGAGGCTGGGAGGGGACCTGAGCATCAGAGTTTGGTGCCAGTCGTTTAGTCACACGAAGAGGAGATCCTCTAATAAAAGCTGGCAGAGTACCGTCAGAGAGCTTTTCTGGTACAGATCTGTCTGACGACCTACTGGTCAATGCAAGTTTGCCTTGAGTCTGTGTCTCACTTACAGTTCTCTCCCGCGTACTGAAACTTCGTTTCACTTCTGCCTGAACAGCAGCTGGCCGAGCAACAGGAGAGGAGCGCATAGATATGCTGCGAGAGTTAGCCAGCCGGTTAGCAACAGATGGACTTGTAGGGACTGGTACACCATTGGACTCAGTTTTGGAGCGAAACCTGGGAATGCCTGTGTTGTTAGAAGGTAAGGTACGTGAAACAAGCCCTCGTTTGGCCCCTATTCCACTACGCACTGGGATCTTCATAGTTCGAGACTCTTCCTTTGATGTAGGAGACGCAGCCTCCCGAAGGTCAACCTCCCTCTCTTTCCTCCACTTGGAGCAGAGGCTTGGTGCAGGTCGTACAAGTGGAGAAGTTGGGGGTGACAAGGTGTCATAGGATCGGAGGCCTTTCACCAGAGTGTGGCACTCCAGGGTTTCACCAACACGGGAGTATGGCTTTGCAATCTCTCGCCCAGGACATGGGAAAGCACAATACTCCTCTGGCTGTGATTGGGTAAACTCCGGTAGACTGGGGGGCATCCAGTTCTCTTCCACAGGTGTGGATGCAACTTCTGTAACTGCCTGCTTTGTTAGTTCAGTGCTAGGCAACTTCATCATAGCATTCGCCTCTCTTGTCTGCGGTTGTGACTGGGCTTTCTCTGGTACAGCACTTACAGATAGCTGTGATTGGCCCTCAGATCTCAGCACAGCCATGGCGTCATTATGTGAAAGTATGGCACGAGTACGAACAGTCGGAGACACTAGCTCACTAACAATAGAGTCTTCACATTTACTCTGAAGGGGGCAACTTTTGTCCGTTACTGGCAGGCCAAACTTACGTCTGAGAGTTGAGGTCTGGCTTTCACCACTTAGCGTAGAGGAGTTAGTATGCATGGCAGCAGAGTTTCTACAGGAACTGGATGAGGAATCTGTGTTCATTGATGCCACATGTTCAACGGAGAGGTCTGCTACATTCAGCTGGCCCTGCAGCACATGGGAAATGTTGACAGACCCTTCTCGTTTGTACGCGAATCCACGGTCATGCTGAGGATGACCAACTGTAACACTGTGTGTGTCCTGAACTGCGTCCATGCTCTGGTTTGATGTTTGTCTGCACTGAGCCCTGATTCCTCTGCTCAGAGCAGGTTCTTGATCAATAGGAGAACATGTGTCATCAGTCTCTGGAGAGCTACAAAGTACTGTGGTGTTATCATGATCAGACGAACTGTTGGAGTGATAACTAGTTGATGTTGGGCTGGTTCCCAGCTCAGGAAAGCTCTTGAGCATGGAAGAGTTGTGTGTGGCCGTGTGGTGGTGGTGGGAGTGTCTGCGGGAAAGTGAGCTTCTCAGGCTACGACGACTCCACGTGTAGCTCAAGTTCTTCTCCAGGAGTTTTTCCAGTTCATCTTGGTTCTCTTGAATGTGAGGCTCTCTGGCAAGGCTCAGCCCCAGGTCCAGTCCAGTGCAAATGGCCAGAGAGCGACGCTTTTCCCCCATCTCGCGTTGACATGCCAGACGTTTCTGTTCCTTCAGTTCCCGCTCTGCATTCTCCTGGAAACAAGAAAAAGAATAAGTTGCTGCCTGCTAGTGACTCTGAGTTTGAAATAGGGTGGACACAGCCGACACCAGAATCTAACCTGGACAGCCTTCTGAAAGCGGAGGCAAAACAAATGGATGACCCTGCAGGCTTCTTCAAGTTTGAAAGTGCTGTCATCCTCACAGAAGAACTCCACCAGAGCTTGACTCGACATCCTCATGCCCTCTACCTCGTCCTCTGCCTTCTTCAGATGCTCCACAGCCACCTAATCACAGACATTAAAAATCTTGTTTCTCAGTTTTCTTGTACCTACAGCATGTACGATCTATGGAGATTAATACAGTGGATAAAACTTTGAACCAGGGCTTGGCTGGTGTGTCAACCTTTTGATGAAAGAATCGTGTATACCTGCAGAAACGATTGTGTGTGCTGCTGAATCTCTGCCTCAGTCTGGATGTCTGCCTTCAGGGCAACCACTCTGCTTTTTAACTTAGATAAGTCATCCAACACAGATTCCTCACACAACCTTCAGGGAGGGAGAAGACATGCGTATAATACACAGTAAATTAAGAATAGTATAGAAATAGTGATGTAAGACAACTTGAGAAAGTCCCAACCAAACAAACTAGAATTTAATTTCCTGACATAACTTAGCACATCAGAAATAACTAGTGTCCAACTCTACGCTTAAATTCTGGCTTAGATTAATAGTGTATTCATGACCCACTTTCATTAGGGCAGCTAATTATTGCTAAATGCGATGGAAGAATGCAAGACAGGTACATTGTTTTGGCTGTATACTGAACAGGTAACAGTAAATAAGGCTTGTATATCACGATCACTGCAGACTAAAACTGTATGGAATCAGCTGAGATTTGGGATTTTTGAGAAGAGACTGACCTGGAGGCGGAGCCAACACGGCCTAGTTGGCTAGGAAATGACAGTAAACTCTGGTCCTTTTTCACAGCTTCCTGTGGAGACAAAAACAAATGATTATCCAGCCATTGTTTCAAAAGAAGCAACACGTCATTTGGTAATGTTGACAAAATCACATGCTCTGTAAAGCAGTCTGGCTCAAGGGCCTTTAGAAGCTACTGTTCTAGAAATCTGTGCTGAGAAACAACTGTTACTAAAGTACCCAACATATTTTCCATCTTTTTTTAAAATTTTTTTTAAGCTAAGCATGTAAACAGCAATTTTCCCTTACTTCCTAAGTTGCAGTTTATACATCCGTCTCCACTTTGTTCAAATACAATTTTCTTCCTGCATTAAAATAAGTCTTTACTTCAGCACCTGTGGGATAACAAAGGAACGTCTTACCATAGCTACAAAATGCAGCAGATTCATCCCCGGCTTATTGGCTTTGGTGTCAGCCAGCTTGAGCAGCGATGAAATTCGGAATCCAGCAGCATTACCTGCATATCCACCCTGAGAAACCATGAACAAGGTCAGAATAAAGAACACAAACATATAACATGTGATAGCTTTAAACTAACAGTCAGAGTGACGCCATTGCATACAAGTGGTGTATAGTACACAGATAAAAAGAACCAGTTCTGGTTTGGCAGGATGAAGAAAATAAACGGATCACTCACAGCATTCATGTAGTTCCCAGCTTTCAGCACCAAACGAAGGATGGAGTGTAACTCAGGACAGCTCAGCAGTTCTGGGAGAGTAAAACAGAGATTCAATATTGGACATGCCAACTCATGAAAAAATATACATACATGTATTTTCTTTTTCTTTCAATTACCCTGAATTCTCTCTATGTCGTAACATTTCACCACAGTAGACAGCTTCTAAACAGCAGCATTCCTAGGAGGTCTTTGTAGTGGCGGAGTACACAACTGTTACTTTACCTCTGGCCGCCTCCCTCAGACATCTGGCTGCCACACACAAAGAAGTCACAGCGGGGTCAAACTCTTGTTGCAGGATCATGGCATCCAGACGAAGCCGAAAACTAAATGGAAGAGGAAAGAGCAGGACGGATGGATAAATGCACAGGGATGAGTGATGTGGACAGAAACTAAAAAAAGACACTTCTGATCAGTCATCAGCTAAACAAGTATGTCTTCAAAGAGAAGAATGTGAAAGTCCTAGCCGAGTGAACAGGAACAGGACAGTTGTAAAGCCAAAAATTAAGCTAAGAAGTGAAGAATTAATTTAAGTGTACCTGGGGACTTCCACCAACAGCAGCATGAAAAGATCAGGCTGTCCAAGGCAGCTCCGCTCCCCTCTGAACCTCTTCAGGCGGGACTCCTGAGAGAGAACAAATGCTATGTAATATCTGAAGAGCAGCTTTGAAAGTAAATTCCAATATCTTCTCTGGAAACAGACCATGGTGTACCTTTGATCCTCCTAACCAGGCCCAGAACATAATTAGGAGAATGAGTGGGGAGAAGGGAGGCAGATGTCACTGTAGCATTTGTTTGACAAAAAAAAGGCACTTTACCTCCTCTGTGTCAGGCAGCAACTTGCAGAGCTCTGTAAGCCTCTCCGCTCCGTAACGGTCCCCAACACCCTGCCTGATATCCTCAACTATCTCTTTAGCAGGCCTGCAAAATATATCAGCGTTAACACCACCAAGGAAGGTTGTTATTTAGTATGTCAGCCCTTAATTTTGCCTCAGACAATACTGGGATTTATCCTTTTCTTATCAAAGCGTCAGGGAAGGAGTGTCGCTTGGCGCCACATTGGCGGCATATCCACTGGGCAAATATAAGCCAGACACACACATAAGATGTCTGAAGGGTCTTATGTCAAGGTGAAAGAACAGAAACTGAGTTGACTGACCCATTTGACCTCTGCATGACACATCTGTCCTCCATTCCAGCGGTTTTCCATTACTTCTTCCCTCCCCCTCATTTTGGAGCCCATGACACATGCTCATAGTCAGTAATGTCATGCTACTGTTGTGACTTTTGTTCTTCAACACAATCATGGCTCAATATTCATATGCATATCTGCCTCTTTGATACACAAGACAAATACAAGTCAAGGTCAACTCTGAAGACTTCCACAGAAGACAGAGTAAATAATTTTAACATGAGCTAAATACTTCAACTGAAGGGAAATTGTTGAGTGATGTACACTGCAGATACATCGAGCCATTACATAATAAAAGACTGTGAAATTACTACTCACACGCTTATGTCTGACAATATGAAACCGTACATGTTTAAACTACACACCACATTTAGCTTAGTCTCAGTTCAGAACACAGTGCAAATACACTTCCAATGAGACAAATGTTTGCAAAGAGGCTCTTTTCACATAAGGGCTTTCCCCACAAGTCTTGACAAATCTAGTTTTAAAAAAAAAAGAACCGCTCTTCAGTTGAGAGGTGAACAACTGAGTCACACAACATTTGGCGCGCACACACACACACACACGCACACACACACACACACACACGGAGCATGACAAAGTCTCAGCACTTCTTTTCCCTTTTAACTGACTTTTCCGCATCAATTGAATTTGGGCTCAATGCTAGTACGTGTACTTGAATGTTCGGAAAACAGCCTTCTTTATACAAGAACGGCAGCTTTGTTTACACCAGGCTTTTAGTGGTAGCTGCCTATGACAGGGCACCAGCAGGGAGTCTCTCTGTAGGGGGCGGTTTTAACATTAGACCTTCCTTAAGGGCTTCAGCAGGTGTCAATTTTGACTCCTAGGGCTATACCCAGCCTTTTACCCACCACCCTCCTTGAGGACCCCCTCCACTCCAGCTGCTCCCAGTGCACCCTCTTCAGCACCTGTCCCTTACATTATGCATGTCTTCCCCTCCCCGACACCAGACATTCTCCCTCCTGATGAGACTTCACACTTCTACAGACAAACTGTACACACAGAGACAGCAATGCATCTTGGTATGGCTCCACACAACACACCTGTGTTTCCTGCTCTTAAAATTACTTCCAGTTTCAAATGATTTTGACCCCAAACAAGTGCAGACTAAAAGCTTAAAGTCAAGTGAACCAGACCGGTGAGGCGACAGGAGCTACAACTTCCTGTCTACAAAAGCTCCCAAAACTATTTCATTTAAAAAGATAAAACAACAATTAGTCGTTCTTTTTTAGTAAGGAATAAGGGGACTTACATCTTGAACTGGCGTAGAAATATCCCAATGTTCATGCTGCGTTTTGAGTCCAATAGAGAGATCTGGAATGAGGCATATTACACCAATAAGGAAGAGACAAATCAAATCAACTCACGTATATACGCATGTATAACTGAGAAATTCTGCTGCCATCACTATGGTCTGACCTCCTCTGAGCTGTCCTGGGGGGATCGGCATCGTAGCAGAACAGACCGGCGTCTCAGAGTGCTCGTTCTGTCCTGAGGCTTACTGTCCTTCTGACCAAACAGCTCATCCAGAGAGTGGAGGTCAATGGGAAACTCATCCTCGCCCGGGGCTGCCCCACTCCACACACTCTTCCTCCCTTCCACCCTTTCTTTCGGAATACGTTCCCAATTCAGCTTCCTCAAGCGGCTCCGACGGGCACTTTCCGTCCGGCTGAAAGGAGCAGAAGTTGCAGGTGGAAGAGGAGGTGGAGGCGGAGGTGGTGGAGGTGCTAGGCAAGGTTGTGCAGGGGCCACATGTGTATCCATGGCTATCACTTCCACAGCTTCAGAGGCAGCGTTGGTGTGGGTAGGCTTACTTCCATGAAAGGAAGAAGTGTCCCTGATGGTCCCAGTCAGGCTGATGAGCATAAAGGCAGTCTGGATGATAGATAGAGGGGTGATGCATGAACAGTCACTGTTCAGCCAGTCACTGATGTATTTTACAGTTTCCAGAAAGCTTTGGTTCAAAGGTCGATGAGTAACGCCTGAGTCTAGAAGGAAAAAACAAAGATATTGTTTGTTTTATCCCAGCACATTAAGTCACAAAAACATGAGAGACGGACAATTTGCTTTGTCCTGGAGTTTTGAAAAAGTCTGCAACACTGAGGCCTATGACCTCATCCGAGCATGTCTGACACCTGGCTTGGCTTCACCCTTCATTATCGTGGTTTCAGTGTAGTGACAGATCTAACGAGTAGCCGGAGCAAAGAATTTAACCTTCTCTTCAACTTGCTTTGGAAGTTTGGGGTTTTATGAAAGTACAAGCTGGGTAAGAGGAGCACTGCCCTCCCTCCCCCCTTAAGATGTTTGCACAGCTTGTCCCATCCTGTTCAGTTTCACCTCACTGCATACACACACACCTCTACCATGTGCACTCTCCCTTCTAATTAGAATTGATCTGAAAACACCAAAGGCAGTCAACCACAAACCTGCCGTGTAGATGATCTGCTAGTTCAGAAATCATGACTGTATAATTTTGTTTGCTCGGGGATCTTACTCTCAAATCCAGACGCACGCACTTGCGCCAGCAAGTTTTCAGCGGGATTAGTAATGCAGGCGTGAGTCAGTAGGTTTTAGGTGTCTGGTTCTGGGGAAAGTCTTTAATCATGACATGACTTTGCGGGGGCCCAAACATCATCCTCTCGATCTTTCCTCGCGTTCCAAGTGTGAATCACCACTTTTTTTCAGGGATGCACTTGAGTACCAAAGTGCTGCGCCGGCCGCCGCTTGGGCGCGCTGCAAAAACTGCCTCCATCATTTAATAAGATTGGCATATTTACACAATGACTCGACTAACATTTCTCCCTATGCCACACAGTTCATCTCTATTTAACATTTAACATAATGCTTCAAATAAATATGACCACAAACTGCTCCATGTCACTCACCTGCCACTGACGAGCACTTCTGCAACGAGGTATTCTCACAAACCAGAGCCACCGGTTTCCCTCTGTTAAAGACTGACGGACTTTCTTTGAGGAGGTGTTCGCTGTAAGTGCTGTTCCCGGTGACTGGTACCGCTCCACACGCAGCAGAGCGCTCGTCTTGCTGAACTTCCAGAGAAACTTCCACACAGCTCAGCGGGGAGCGCGCAGGCGCGCCAACGCGCGCTGATATCCTTTTATTGCGTCCTCCCAGTTTCCCTATAGGGGCGGATTTAGGGTTTTCTGGTGGGAGGGGTGCTGAATTTCCAGCGTGTGTCTGAAGTTGAGAAAGAAACAAAAGTTTTTCGATTGTAAAGGACACCAATAACCCCTGTAGCTACGTGTTGTGTTTTATCTTTAACATGATTTACATGAATGCGTCTGCAGTGTTCATGCAATAATGTATTAACATTGAAAGGGATGGGAGTTTACAGTCAGAGGTATGTGGCAGCTTGCTAAGTCTCTGTTTCAGGCTTATCATCATAGTGGGCAGGACTCCAGTCTGTAATTGGTGCAGAAGACCTTGATCAGGCTAAGAACAGCCTGATATTGAGAAGCTGAAAAAGGGGAACAGATGGCTATCAGACATGGGAAATGATGTCTACATCTCCTCCCTGGACCATGAATGCCCGGATGGGTGAAAGCCAAGAGGCTAGAAGTCCCTTTAGGGTGCTGAAATGACCCAGGTGCTGGGATGTGGACTCTGGACTCATAACATTAAGCTTTCATCCAAGGTGCTGGAAACCTCCTGGCCCATGTCACCTGGTGCTCCCCAGTCCAGCTCAGGTAACCGCTCTGACAAACAACGCTGACAGGCAGTCGTCATCACTTCTGGAGTTGCAGTAATTAGAGGGTTGCGACCCCAAAGATCTGACTGTGTCTGTGCAGTAGAACATTACTGTGTACCGGTGCCAGAATAAACGTGTCTCAGGAAACTTTACTTTCTATTCAGTCACTTCTCACAATACAGTACATTTCTCAGAATACAAGGAAATGCCACTGTTGAGAGACAGCAGTGTTATAGTCCATAAAGTCTATAAAACAACCCTGCACAATGCCATGTCTTATGCCAGCATTTGTGCAACATTGAGATAGTAACAGCAATTGGTGACAGACAGTAAGGAGTTCATTTGGCATCTCTCACTTGGTTCACTAAAGCCAGTTCAATTGCAGGCAGACAAAACACTGATGATGGGTTGTTAGGTCCACTCCCAGCCACTCTTCCTTTTTCATAACAGCGAGTGGTCGAGCCTGTGCTTCACTTGAGCCATTGTTTATGTGTAAGATTTGTACATGAACATGTGCAGGAGTGAAAGAAAATCTAATGAAGGTAAAAAAAAGTGTTGACTCACAATTGTGATATTTCTCTGATGCCATGAACAAACTTGTTACCATTTATTATGAATGAAAACATAGTTTAATAATAAATAATCAGAATGCACGAGGCCCCAGTGACAGCAACTCGAACTCACGGTGCTTAGCTTTGTGGAGTGGTTGCAGCCATGCAGCAAGTGTTAGCCTTTTGCCATCTCTCTGTTTTAATCTCACTTTGAAGTTCCACAGAGGTTACATAAAGGTGAAGGCTATTAGCTCCCTCCTCTCCTAACTTGAACACGTACAGTGCTCACGCCGCATACAGACAAAAAAAAAAGGATGCCATATTTTTTTACACAGTTTCTTGTCTATGCTTATCAACTTATGTATGGTGCCAACTGCTGCTATTGATTTTTTGCACTAAATCTGAACGTAAAGAAATCAATGTATTCAATCAATCTATTTTTTTGCCCAGATGCCTCAATTATGTAGCATGTAAAAGTGACTGTAAAACTATTGGGTGTGAAACCAACATCATTGGGCTTTACCCAATGATGTTGATGTTTATTCCTCCTGTGGAATAAATAGGCCAGTGTTTGAGTCTGAGAGACACTAAACACAATGTGTGTGTATGTGTGCGTGAGTAGACATGCATATACAACCATGTATGATCCCAGACTGGGATAGAAGGTCTGGTATTCCTAATCAAACCCAGCTTCCTTAAATCGTCGCTTTTGGTTTTCCAGCTGCACTCAGATCATGTGCTTTTACCCAGAATGGTATGACAAGGATCTCTGGCTTTGGTCAGACTGCCAGCCTGATAAGTAGAGACAGCAAGAGGCGGACAACACAGACACACTCTCAGTGTCTTGACCTCTTTTTCACAAATTCTCACACACAAGAACACATTAACTCATACGTGACTGCTCCATACATCAGAACATGGAGTATATCCACTCCCACACATACATATAGTGCATGATATACAAGATAGGAAAAGAGAAACACAGCTGCTGCAAAACAACACTGTAGGGGTTCACAGACAGGCTATTAGACAATGATACAAACATTATGGAGACAGAAAGTTCAGAGGGCTGTGAGTCAGAAGAGTGGAAATACCAAAAC
The DNA here is from genome assembly GCA_032270685.1 of Microctenopoma stevenorrisi. NCBI lineage: Eukaryota > Metazoa > Chordata > Actinopteri > Anabantiformes > Anabantidae > Microctenopoma > Microctenopoma stevenorrisi. The sequence continues at coordinate 7,885,787 of JAUMTR010000002.1, read as the reverse complement.
ACTCTGTAGAAGTTTTCACATTGTGGGGCTGGTTTGATTTCCTTTTTCTTCCTTTGTGTATGTTAATTCTTCAAAGAACCATTTGAAACACTGGCTACAGGGTCTCTAAACTCAATTGATTGGCAGAGAGAAGCAAAAAGCATAAGTGGACCCTGTACCTGACTTTGTTTTTTACAGATTCTCTTATGTGCACAGCTGATACTTTGTTATGTTTACCATACTTTGTACTGATCCAACACTTGAGGAGGATTTGGTGTATGTGTACACATGTATCTGTTATGATAAAGGATGCAGAGATCAATTTGGTTGGCCTTGTATTTGTACTCTACATTGTGTGTCTGTGTGTGCTAAGCTCCCAGCAGGGAGTCTGAGGTGCTTATGGTCAGTTGTCCTTTGGGGCTGGGGTTACTCCGTTTGTCTTTGCACATCTGGGCACTAGAACTACTTCCGACTCCAATTAGGATTTCCTGAGACTCAATAAAGGGGATTATTGACCTGCAAAAACACTAGCCCAGACTCTCCCACCCTCAGCCGCCTTCCTGCCCCAGCTGGTATGGTCATTACACTAGTCAGACCCACAGTCGCACTTCACTGGAAGCTCACAATGACACAGTGACATACAGCAACATAAACATATCAGTGCCATTCTTGGTCTTCATGTCTTGCACGTCTTTTTAAAAAAGATTTTCTGTGCAATATCAGACTCCTCTTATTTGATCTCTGGTTAAGACTCTCCCCATATGTGATGAATCAAACCAGTGACGTCAGTGAAGCAAAGTAAACCAAGTGTATCCTTAAATGGCTGATGAGAAACCACAAGAGTGTGTATACCAAGCTATGGTTGGGCACAAAGCCCTGGAGCAGAGCGCAGAGGAACTAGGCTGTGTTAATAGGGGGCTCCTCGGCAGCTCCTTGTGTGGCAAGAGTGATCACACAGTTAATATTCAAAGCCTGGGTCTGTTGTAAAGAAGCCATTAAATAGAGGTTGACAAAGTGTTTTATACAAGTGAAGCCTTTTCCTGTGTAGGTTGTGCATATAGCACAAAGTGCAATGGACAAATAGGCTTTGCTGGGTTGATCATGTAAGGACTCTGTAGTGTGTCCTCCTGCTTTCCCACCCATACCATCACAGCTAACTACAGACATACAGTCATTCTCTCATTTCTCTTTGATGTGTTTTATTATTTCTGAGATATGGTAATCTTTGTGTATTGGTTGCATTTTGTGGCTTAAACGCCTGAATACTTATTTAACAATACTGCTCAATAACAGCACTGTTATTTGTTTAACCTGCACTGCATGAAAACATAAAAATAATGTTGGTTTCCACCAAAGTACTGATTGTAATGTCTACGTGCTTCATGTGGAGTAAAGCCTGACAAATTCCTTTCTACATCACCACGCGCACACTGAACGTACATACACACAGTTACTTCAACCATCTAAACCTAATTATTCTCTCTATGCTTCTCCGTGCCAAGCAGTGATGTCACCCATGGAGAGACAGAGGGACTGTTGGCTCAGTGCCTGGGGGAGGAGTATGGCAAGCGCTTTTAACATTTATACAAGATATATGATCAAGATATCTGCAATGTATTTCCTGCTGTCAAACGTCAAATTAAAGATATCTACTATGTCATTTTAACTAGTCAGAATGTCTCATTGATTTGAACTTGACTTGACTCATTTCAGATATCTACAATTGAATTTCGACTAGTCATAATTCAAGTTAAAGATATCTATAATTAAACCTATTTAGAAGATATGTTGTTTATCTTTTTGGATATCTCAAAGTCAGATCTGACCGGTCAAAATTCAGTTGAAGATATCTGAAATTACTCTTTTGACTACTCACATTGTTGTTAAAGATATCTAGAATTAACGTTACAGATAGTCAAAATGATGTAGTAGATATCTTAAAGTCGTTTCCTATTCAAGTCAATGGGACATTCTGACTAGTCAAAATGATGTAGTAGATATCTCAAATTCGACTTTTGACTAGTCAAAATTCAACTGCAGATATTTTTGTTTTATTTTTTTAAGACTAGTCACATTGTAATTTTGACTATTCAAAATGCATTCCTAGATATCTGAAATACAATTGTGAATATTCGAGTAAAGACTGTTACATGTTAAAAGTGCTTGCCATAAGAGGAGAGGAGAGGAGAGGGGAGAGTTCAGGCAAGACTAGCAGTTGAAAGGTTATGGAAGTAGGCAAATAAGACAGGACCCCTGGAGTTTTGGCTGGACCTTGTCTTGAGGCTGTAGGGATTAACCAGTCTTCTCTGCTGCTGCTTCCACAGAATCCAGCCTCCTCCTTTCTGTTCCTTCTCAAGCTCCAATAGACATAGAACAAACACATTTAAGGCTGAATGAAAAACACGACAGAGTTATGAGGGCCCTGCCATAAGGGGACTCCCCCTGGGATTAACCTAACTGCAACCCTCCTTCCATCAATTCCACAGGCATTCACTGGGCCTGTGCTGAAACCTATTCATTCTGACTAAACTGTTGCATAACAATTCAACCTGCTTTTTTCTAGAGCACTGGAGCTGTTGGTAAAACAAGGCACCCTTGGGTCCCCAGAACCCCTGAGCCCAATGCCAAGTTTCTTGTGTTATGGGGAACCTTTGGAAGCTAGTTGTGTGAGTGACGGAGTGCTTGAGGCGTACATCCTAGTGAACCACTGGCCTTTTAGTTGTGTGATTGCTTCAAGAAATTGTTTGATTTTTTAGACATGCACAAACTGACTGCTACAAACACTGTAAAACCACCCCAGAATGTCCCTCTGTGTCAGCCCTGTGACAGACTGGTGATCAGGGTGTACTCCACCTCTTGTCCAGTAACAGCAGGGATTGACTCCAGCTTCTCTATGAACCCTTAACTGGATAAGCAGTATAGATAATGAACAGATCGAATGAACTTTAGGGGTCCTGTGCAATTCTCTTACGTAAATATACTGACAGTACAAAAATGTTTCTGTTCATCTTAATAAAAAAAAACAACCAAGGAAATAACAAAAACAGTAGACTGACTTTAAAAACAGACATCTGTGGAACAGGGCAGAATTAAGAGAAAAATACGTCAGTGTGAGTCACATAAAGGGAAAGACAGTGTGAGCTTCATTCTACACCCTAAAATCACGTGCAAGGCCTCTCTCCCTTCCTTCCTCTCCCTCTGCCACATGGAGATCCGGCATGTTTGGCAAAGTGAGAAAGGAGAGGGAACAAAAGGATGAGTGACCAGTGCAGAGTTGTGATGGCCAGCTGAGTTATTTGGTCAAAACCCAGTAAAATGAAAGGGCAGGCTGTTGCTAGGCTGTGCTGTGAGAAAGAGAGAGCACTCTAGCTGAGATCATTGAAAAGAACCAGGCCACTGTTTACTCACACAGATATTCCACTTTAGCTCTCCAGTCACCACCAATTAGCATTATTACCCACTATTACCTCCCATCAGTCTCTTTATTAACCACTTAACCTGCTGAAGGATATCTAAAGGACTTGACCAAGAGGTTGGGAGAGAGCCTAAGTAGTAGTGAGTGATTAAGGGACAAACCAGCACACGTCGAAATAAGCCATGAATGTCTGAAAATGCTCAACGTTGTAAGTGAGAATTTGCGGTTTAGATATTCACATAACTTAACTTAGTTAATATGTCTAATGTATAACTTGCTCAAACATGCCTACTAACAAGTACTGTTTGATAAACAACAAATCATTCCTCTGTGGCATGGGGCTTCATTTACAAAAGCTGAGACAGTGCTTTACAAGAAATATGAAAGAAATAAAAAGAAAATCTGACACAGGAGGAGTATTTCCCTTCTTTTCAGACAGATCCATGCATCCCTGTGCACTCTTCACATGTTCAAACAGCAGCTGCAGGCTTTGAGTTGTATAAAGTCAGAATGGGCTATAAAGTAAACAAATTCAAACCATTATCTTGGCCTGATCTTAAACAGCAAGTAGGTGGAGGGAGAATGAGATGTAAGAGAAGACAGGCGCACAGAAGGAGAAAACTAAACCGAAAAAAAAAACCATTAAAATATGTGTGTAGAATCCCTAGAGGCCAATGTCTTGTTTTAAGAGCCCTGAGGTTAAGGTCAGAGGTCATGGGTTAGGCTTAGAGGTTATCAGTGACTGTTTGTGGTTACCCACAATTGTCTGAATAGATGAGCACTTCTACAGTTAACTGGATTAACCCAGTGAAGGAATTCAAGGGTTAAACCCAGATGTACAATTACACATTTTGAGTGCATGCACTGCACACTAGCAGACGCTTCAGGGATTGTATCTCTTGTTGCTCTGGGTGCGGTTAAATGTGGAGCTGGGGTGTGAGAGGAAGTCAGTGGGGAGCAGAGGTGCTGAACCCTGTCATCCTGTTGTTACTGGTCACACCTGCCTGTTGTTCCCATAGACCATAGAATTACCAGGAGGCGCTGCGTTTGTGTAATGGCACCAATGAACAGAGTGGAATCAGATCATTATAATAGAAACCAAATAGGACACGGGAATAACAGGTTTTTGACCCAAGGGCTGAGCACATTACATACAGTTGTAACGAGACATGACAATCACGCGATACACAAACACACAGGCACCCTCATACACACAGACACACATTGCTGCATTACCGTGAATAATAATAGCAGGAGTCTTGTTTAACACCTCCCTCATTTAGCATGCTGGGTGAAGTACTATAGTGCATTCTTCCTTGGTCTTCCAACTGTGACCTGAGCAAGAAGTGTGGAAGAGGAGGAGGGGCAGATGGGGTGTGTTAAGAAAAGAGGGAAGCAATAACTTTGGAAACAAAAGGGTTTGGCTAGATTCTCAGTGGCCTAATTCCAAAACAAAATGACTAATGTTTGCTCGCTAGTTATTGGCTTGGTTTTCAGCTAAGAAAATATCTCTGTTGAATGACTTCTGTTTTTATATACACACTAATGCTCGTCAGACAAACCTTCACAGCAGCCCCGTCTATAAGACGCCTCTCAGTTTCGCCTTGGCATCATCATCGCCTTGGTTCTTGTCGCACAGGAGACCCCCACAGGGAATTCTGTGTATCTCAGTGTTTGCCAGTGACCTGCAGAGGAGGCACATATAAAACATGACTGCTGGTGCTGTGATCGAGCATGAACAGAGCATGCCTGATTACCTCCATAGGACTCAGTGACATCAAAGTATAGGAGGGTGGCGCTCTGTGACACATCAGAGCTGTAGGGTCCAAGGGCACAGCGCTGGATACAGAAGGGGTCTTTCACATCCAGACGCCTTTGAACTCTGACTGACATGTACATTTCTTTGAAGTGTGGTTTGGTGCCGGTCTTGTTCATCGAAAGGGATCTATTTTGCTCCCGTTCAGTGATCACAGACGTGAGATATGGAGAAACATAGATGACATTTCCCAGGCACAAATAAAGAGCTTTCACACCCAAGTTATGTTTCCTTCTAGTTCTAATGATCACACACTGATATGAAATGCGTTCACCATTACCTAGTAAGTGTTGTGTCTTTTTACAGAGGGATACACAGGAGACCTATAGGAGGAATTATAATGACATGTTTGAGGCCTGGGGTTAATTCTTAGCCTATTTCCTCAAGGCGCTAGATACTGGTGTCCAAATATGGGGAGGGCCACATATTGTGTGCTCCCATAAGAAAAGCAGATATGGTAAGGGTATTTATTACAGCTGACAACAATGATCAGGGCTGCTGTGCAGAGCAGTGTTGTGCTCCAGCACATTACAATTAGGCAAACGGGATCATTTGTGATGGGAATATCTATACATAAAAGACCAGCAGCATATTGTTAGTGTGTTCCAATCAGGCAAATAACAATGCGCTGTACGTTCACTGTACATGATTTCCTGTCACCATTAATCCACTCTGCTTTCCCCAGGTGCACTGGGCAGGTCTTGGCTCGGCAGTGCTACTTCTGAGCTAGTTGTGTTCAGCATTGTGTACTGCACAAAAGGGGATTTGCGCCAAACCAAGGCCATGCCAGAAATAGACATCAGATCATAATGCATATAAGTTGACTTGCTTGTTATGTCACCACATACAGTATTTAATTCTTCTTTTATGTAAATAGAACAATAATGGCTGCATTACATAAAATACACAATTGATGAAGTAAGGAAAACGTCCCCTGTCATTAATACGTTTCTTTGTATACTGAATCTTGCATAACAACAGCAACAACTAATAAAAATATTGTTTGGCACTGACAATGCCAGCCTCAGCTTGATGACGGCTGTTAAAAACCCAAATGCCATTATAACGAGAGCCCGTTTACTTTCACTCTTTATCACTGAATCTCTTTTCTCCTACGATATATGCCATGTTTATTATTTCACCATAAATTATTAAAGTTCCTGCAGCCGGGCACCCAGCCTATGCACGCTGCCTATCAGCCAGAGAAAGAAAGCCACTCAACCAGACTGTAGGAAACATGACAGCAGCGCTGCCACTATCTCCATTGTCTTTCAGCTAAGTGTTTTCTACTTTGATTTGGCCTATGAAGTGCCACATTTCAACATGATTAAACATTTGGGTCAATATTTGTTTATCTGTCCTTTCCATGCTGTTGCAGATATGCTATGTTCTCGTTGAGAAGTTGCTGAGAAAGCAAACTGTCTTCAGATTTCAAATAATTTTCATCTTATGTTCAGTAGAAAAAAAATGGCTCTTATCTAGGAAAGTAGGATCACTGGTCGTTGAGTCCATGTGCTTCAGTCTGAGCCATTATCTCTTTCTTAATGTACATGCACTTCCCCTGTTTGGGGTGGTTTAACTTGCTTTCACTTCTGGGCCCTCAAAGCCTCACCCAACAGCCTGCAGGTCCAACAACAATGTGAGGACAGGCCCATCATGATTAGCCACTGGACTGATGCCCAGTTCTTGTATTTTCGGATATAAAAAAGATGGAGACATACCTCAGATGCAGGGTTTAGCTTGGGTTTATTTGTCTTGGTTAAGTTATAAAGTAAACACGAATTTGTTAAATTGTCACACATTTGCATTTTCTTCAGTGTAGGCCAATTTACTGCTGCAATAGACATTTCAGCAACAGCACTAGTATAACTTAGATCAAGGAACAGGTTCACTGAGTGCTTGTTACTGATTTGTAATAGACACACAAACATATATTAAGTGGTTTTTAATTGATTGGTGTTTAAAGACTTGGAGTCTGCAACTCTGTGACTGTTGTGTCAAAGGTCAGCACCCCATCCACTCCCTCACTGACCCTTTTTTCTGCTTCTGCAACCCCTGGCCTTTCACCCACCCATGTTTCCCCCTGGTTGGTCCAATAACCCATGGACTCTTTCCAAGTAGTTACCCAGATCTGTAAAGACAGGGTAAAAGATCAGTCCTGCTAATAAGCAATGTCATATTTTAGTGCAGCACCTGTAAATGTCCCACTGATTTTGTCTAGCACCATATACACATCAGTTTTATGTATCACATAAATCCAATATGTGCAAAATACCAACCCTGTCTCCTAAAAATATACATATACAACCAAACTGCATTCCCAATTCTGTTTTTTTAAGAATGTATTTGTGACTCAACTATGTTTTTGTACGACGTGGTTGTTATGTTGTACGGAAAATTTTTTAGGGAATGAATGAATGATCTGTGCATTTATTAATGCTAAGCGATTTACAAAGAGGTGGTTGGGGAAGATGGCGTAAACTGTGCAGGGTTGACATGTCACAGACCTAAGGTCAAAAAAGAGATCATGTTTTGGTGTCAAAAGCAGATGCAGAACACATAAATTACGTTCTTTACAAAAAATGTTGAATAATCTTGAATGCGGTTTAGTTGTAGAGGAAACTGAATTTTTAAGAGACAGGGCTGAAAATCCAGAAAAACAGCCTGGCCTTGGAACCAATTTCTTATCCTCTTTTCTTTCACTTTTCTTTCTCACAGACAGCAAGACAAAAGTCCCTGTGATTCCTGTACATGTTTTGCAGCAGATAACACGGGAAACAGAGATTATGTAATCCTCTGAATCTCAACAGCTTGCAAATAAATCAAAAATAAATGACTGTATGTTGTCGCTCTGATACTACGTTATTGTGGATGTTACAGTGAAAAAGGCTTGTAAATGAATTCTGTTGATGTTTTCTCCACTTCAAAATAATATTATCTCTATACCGTAGGGATCAGCTCTGCTGGTGGCCTACTTGAGCAGCTTCACCATCTCAGCAGTGTGTGTGTTGCTTTTTTGTGGATGCCTACTAAATGTTTTGGTTTAGTTTCTTCATTTGTACTTTGTTATTTCATTAATAATTCATGCCACAGGGTGTGTGACTTGAGTAAATCATGATAAAATCAATGTCTGCAAGTACTGACAGCTCAGTTTTAAGTCAGAACAGGGTGTTACCTTGCAGTAACCAAAACATTAAACTGTTAGGATCCCAGTCCTTTACAGATTAATAGTTTTAGTTCAGTTTAAAGTAAAACCATAGAAAATGTTTGTCTGTGACCTTTTACGAGAGGTCTCTGTACTTTTGTGTCCTACCTTTTCAAGTGTGCACGTGTGTGAGCAATTGTCTCCAGAGCATGCTTTATTGCTCTGTGTGGAAAAGCAAGTGGATGCAGTGGTCAACAAGCAGCAGTTACACCTTTTCCTCCAGACTCGTTCCCTGTTCCTTCCCCAGCTGCTGCGGTCCAACCCGTTTCCGACATAGGCTGCGTACACACAGAAACCAAATCACATATTGTGGCCAGACATGATTGTACTTGTTGGACACGCACAAAATAACATAATCACCTTTGGTAAAAAGAAATGAACCGCTTGGCAATCTCTTCGAAATCCATGTTTGTATGTTGAAAGGCTGAAACATAGAGTGACAATATTTACAAAATGTTGTCAAAACCTTTCCGTCATACGCACAGACAAATCAAGAGTGTGTTGTATCTTGAAATGAGTCCCAGTTTCCGCAATATTTCTACAACTCAGTGTTTCATATAAACAGGATACATAGAGGGGAAAAGAACCGGGTGGGAAAAGACACAGCCAGATGGAGATTGGGGGGCGAATTGTTCAAACAACTGCATGAACAAATAATTGTACTATTAGTGTATGAGAACTAGTGTGAGAAAGGACAAATAAACAGATGCAAATGACAAAAAGACTTCAGACTAAACTGCCTTATCCATGAATTATGAGCAGGAGCTGCTGACGGTGAATGATATTACATACTGTAAGAGTTCAGAGGAGTGTTATTAGGAAGCTTATCTTCTCAGAGTTGGTCTAATCCTTTATTGTGGCATAGTGCTCGGTTACATAACTTGGAACGGCAACAATAAAACAGATGGAATAGTTCTCACACACAGGCATGACCATAATAAGTTGGTCATGACGTATGGCCCAGTTCACCTGTATAGTGAACAGGTGCCGTCACAGTCTTCATCTTAAGCTGCTTATACAAAGGAAGCCAGTGGAGACCTTTAGTTTTAGGGTGAACAGTGGCGTATTGTGCCGTGAGCCTGGTGAGAAGCTGATTTCTACTCTCAGGCAGTGACCTTCTTTTGGGACAAAGTGTTCCCCCTGCCATGACTGACTCACAAGGTACAGCCTATTACACAACCAGTGGGAGGAGAGGGCCTAGTGATGGATGATCCATTTTGCTGGATAAAAGGTTCCACAAAGTGGATGACTTCTGCGTGAGAATCGGACACAACACAACTTGTCTTTGCTCAAGGCTGACCATAAGTGAATTATGCCGTAACTGTCACTGATGGGGAAACCGATTTCAAAGACGAACTGAAAGAAAATGCTCAACAAGCAGAAACTGTCAGGTGAAGTGAGTTAATGTGAAAAAAGAGATAGAGAGCCATCACAAGCAGTTTGTTTGAGGATTTCAGGCCCGCGGAGCAACCTCTCCCCTCCCACTCGTATTGTTTTGTTTATGCTGGATGTACAGCAGGTAATTATAAGGTTAACCCTTGGCAGCCTCTTTGTGTTTTTCACTTTACAGATCTGAGTTTCCACCTTACTTGATCTCTAACAAACGAAAAGGGATAGGCCAGTGCTGTGTTTTCAGCACAAAAGAGAAATCACTGTGTTTTGCAGGTTGGGGGTTGATGTTTTAAATTCATTATGAATTATTAAGACCAGATATCACCAAAGCTTTCTGTCTATGAACAGAAAAAGAAAGTCATACACTGATATTCAAATAAATCTGCAGATGAATCAAAACAACAGTCTTTGAACAGCTTTGCACAGAACACTAGTCAATTATCAGAGAACTGACTTCACTCAATTCCTTCTCTGTTTTTGTGTCTTTGTCAAGTCTTTCCATTTTAAACTTTAGTCCCTTCTTGTGGCTTCTGTTATACTGTCAGTTTTATCTCATCTTTGTTATGGGAAAAAATGTTGGTCACTATATTGTTTTAATGACAAGAAAAAACAAAAATAAAAGGGCATAAAAATAATATACTGATGATAAACATCTAACAGAATTAGTGAAACAACTCTTTGAAAGCAACACAAGATATGTAGGCTCACAAAGTGTTTTAACAAGCAAATGAAAGAAGACATTACACTCATGAAATTAATTAAAACAAGCCCCAAGAAGAAGTATGACAAAGACAAGGCATGTAAAACAGCTTGATTAAATAAAGCACATGAAAGACAAGTGATTTCAAATCGGAGGCTGTATGAATAGAGCATAAAATACAACAGACATTGGAAAATTCACAGGACATTAATAGTGCCTCTCATACAGCCCTTAACCCCAACAGCCAGGGGGATTCTTCTCTAATCCTTCCCCACCCCAGACATCCCGTCTCTGTGAATGCATGCCACTCCATGCTCCCTCAGGTGGATCTAAATAAGATCTGGCAAAGCTGAGATCAGTGGAGTTTTCCATCCGAAGAGGCTTTTTACATGGGGGATTTAGTCTAACCCCTGTAAGATGCCACATCAACCCCATTAAAAGTCACTGCAGTGTGCATCATATGCAGCGACAGCGTTCAAATAGGGAGAGTAGTGTGTTTGACAAAGTGCTGTTCTGAGGAAAGGATGATCGTCTTTAGAGAGAAATAAAGGTCATTACTACATTAGCAAAGTGACAAGGACAGAGTGGCTCCTGTTGTACCAAGTAGAAGTTCCCAGGGACTGAATAAAGGCAGGGATCACAGTGAAGGGGTCAGTCAGCCGGTGTTACTTATAGCACAGACTGACAGCTGCTGTCATGAGAGGTGTCACTGCATCCTCTGCACTACCAATCTCCTCTCAGAGAAAGGAGGAAGGCAGGACACGGGAAAGAAAGGAGAGCGAGGCAGGGTGAAATGAGAGGGGTCATAGAGTCAGCGACAACAGGTGATAAATGCTGATATTTGAAGGAAGCAGCAGCTTGGCCCCGACGCCTTCACTGCAAACAGATCCGACCTGTTCTGGTTCTACCATGACACACAGAAACAGACGGTTAAAATACAAAGTAACCTCGTGCAGCATAAAAAAACTTCAAAGTGTTGGTATGTGATCAGAATGATGACGAACAATAATGATCTGCATTTTCCCACCTGCGCTGAATAACGTGCAATAACTATAACCCTTGGAAAGATGAGTATTAAATGGAACTTCAAACAGAAACAGTTTACAGCAGTGCATTTTTTTCTGCACAGCTGTGTTGTTCACATACAAACGCTAACCACAAAATGTGTGCCTATAAAACACGAGTCTGCACCTGACAAATGTTTTAAATAAAAGGCCACAACCATGAATCAAACTGCTGGTACCTGATGATTAACCTGGTTGGAAGCTAGACGTCCAATATCCGCCTTTCTACGCAAGTGTTGAAACAGGATTTAATAGTCTGAAAACTGAACTCTGACAAAATAACTATGAGAACAGGAATCATAATTTTTTGAAAATCTTCACACATCTAAAACTGACACTTGTCATGCTCCAACAATGTCAGGAGCTATGACAGATTGTGCTGCAACAGTAATCCTGCTTTTGGGGAAATGCTTTTGCTTTTTGTGTTTTTTTCTGTCTTACAGAGAGGCCTGGTAGCTCACGGGTTAACTGTCAGACTGGGATGCAGAAGGTTGCGGGTTCTAAACCCCGTCTGACTCCTAGTCCATCCCCTACCATGTGTGTCTTGAGCCAGACACCCAGCAAGTCGCTTTGGATAAAAGCGTCTGCCAATCAAAGCAAAGGAAAGGAACCGATATGTCTGTTACTGCAGGCCATCTGGCAAAGCAATGAAATGTTGCACGCGTGCATTTCTGTCTACTTATCAGCCATCGGTTTAATTATTGTTTTTCTACGTCATTCAAATATTATGAGTGTTTTTTCTTTCCAGGCAGAAAATGAAAGTGAAGTGAAAAGTGAAGAAGTCAAAGAAGAACAAATTCAGGTAGTATTTAGAGGACTGTAGTAGTGTCTGCTCACTCTCCAATCCCATGCACATTGATGGGCATGTGGAGCAGCTGCTAGATGATCGTAAACATTGTATTTCGCAGGATTGTTATTCGTAAAGATGTAATTCTATGCAACACCCAGTGCAACAGGTTCAGCCCACTTTAGTCTTGTCATATAAGCAAGTAATCAAGTGTAATTTTAAAGGTTGGCTATGTATATGTCCAGATGTGACATTTGGTAAAATGACTAATTACAGTAAAACAGCTATCTGCTGAGTCCCTGAATTGAACTAAAGTATTTAACTAATGAACAGAAAACTCTCCCTGTATCCCTAAGCAAACCCTATTCAAGTATCTATCAGAACATTCCAAAACACTACAAATAATGTGGGTCATCAGCCTGCATTGGATCTTATCCTAAAATAAATGGGCTGAAATTATTTAGGCCACTCATTTGGTAGCAGTGTATTCTCACTCCGCAATTAAACAGACCAGTATCTGCAGGCAATACTGAGATCTTAATGGTGACCAGTCTAAATTGACCTGTTAGTAAATTAACCTCTTGCTCTCACATGCTCCCTAAAATAGCTCCAGTGAAAGCAGGGTCTGTTGTGAAGAGCCGTAATTGAGACGAAGTGTTCACCCTGACTGCCTTCCTAGTGACTGTAGCTTGCACAAAGATAAAGCATGTCAGATGCAATTCACATAGACACATGCCCATGACATCATTCTGTGCACAAGTAACCGCTGAGCAGTGTGAAGAGTGAGGGGCAAAGGAGAGGAACGTGTGGAAGAGTAAACAAACCCGGCATCCTATGCTTTGTGCACACAGAGTAAAGCCAACATGCGCAATGATGTCAACTACTTTCCCATACAGAGACTATGGGAAAAACTGGGGTGCAGTGAGCAATATCCCCCTTTTCAACATCTTCAGGGTAGAATGGCATGTTAATGACTATAAAACTATGACGTGCAGCTAACGTGGTAAACGTGCAAATCCTAGAGATATTGTGCGTAATGAGAGAATGAAATGAGAGTCTGTGTTGCCTACAAATAACATTGCAAATACATATAATGGAGATTTGTAATAAAACTGATGTTGGTCGAAATTATTTTTAATATTAAAACTCAAGAATAGGAGGTGGTGAGAAATGCAACTTTGTAACAGTTTTACAGAAAAATAACACCATAGACATGTGTTAGACTACGGTGTTAATACCATAACATTCAGAAATAACTACATTTATGGCAGTATCCTGTTTCAGGACCTGGATTCCAGACAAGGGTTTACAGAGGTCGCCATCTGTTGGTGATTATGAGCCTTGCATACTATTTCTATCAGAGACAGCAAATCTACTGCAGTCCTACTGTGTTAAAATGCACGCCCTGGCCACTGATGGCTAGGCTAACGAAAGAACTATTACAAGACTAATCTAGACGTATTTAGTGAATCTAAGTTCTGCTTGCATTTCTGCACACGTTTCTTCTCATAGCGAAGTAAACTCCCGAATGTCCCCAGTACCAGGGGAGATGTTACCAAGGGAACATAACCTTAAACGTGACATGTGTAAATATATATAATAAAGAAAAATAAAATGCTGTAACTAATAATAAATAAAATACTTAAATCTGACCATTAAACCTAACAAGTAAAATAAATACACATTGACCCTAACAGAGTGAATGGTAAAGCACAATAGCAAGATACAACAATAGTCAGTACAATACACAAAAATAACCCAAATAATTAATGTGTACAGTGTGCTTTCTTTATCCAAATCAGGAATAAAAAAAAACTACCACCACATACATACATCTCTGTAATTGCTTGGGCTTACTCAAATGTGAGGTCAAATCATTTATGTTTCATTCAGGTACAGGTCTGTAATAGAAAGCAAAACATTTACATTGTTTTATTAGCCTTTATCAATCGTTTCAAGGTGCAAACCTAGGAATATCAGAGGTAATAAGCTATCAAACTGTTTAATGCACTTCCTCGTGAATCTTGAAGCACCGCATTTTTTTAGGACCCGCTCGCCTTCGCGCATCACGCCTGGAACACCCTGATGTCATCCTGCACTCTCACTGCACCAATGTCTTCTTCCGCACAGGACGATTTTAATAGACTTATTTTTCTCGAACGGAACTTATGAGGCCTGGTTAGAAATACAAGTACAAGACCAAATCCTATTAATTTTTAAGTTTACGCACACGACATTTAATACGATTACATGAACATGTTTCTCCTCTCGAGGCGATGTGTGGATCTACTTTCTCTCAAAAAACAAGTTCCACCCGTTTCGCCATTTTAGATTCCATAGCTGCTTTGTTGTGAAGACAACTCAGCGTAAACCATTACACAAGTCTGTGTAAATGAAGTATTAGGTTTTGTTACGAGGTTACGCGACTATTTATTACACAGCTATATGTTGGTAACTGCATGACCTTCATTAAGCGTAATTAAGTACGAGGTACGTTACGGAAAATCAACGGTTTGCGTTAGGCGACATAGTTAGCTTCTCCGGCAACGTGTTCAACAAACACGACCACCTTCGAACCCCTTTTTCTCTGCAATCGTTATCTACAAGGAGGCACATTGACGACCACCGTGCAAGACACAAAGACTGAGGAGATGGCGACCTCAGTGGGAAACGTGGCTGACAGTACAGGTTGGTTGCGCCTCTTTATTCAACTAAAAGCTGTGAAGATCAACTACCAATTGGTTTACAACCCCTACCAAGCAGCTTGCGATCGAGCGACTAGATTGCAATACAACACAATTCATTAAACTAACGATAGTAAATCCACTGCACGCCTTGTTAAATTCAATCAAGCGAAGGGGAGCCACTAACGTCTAGCGTAACGTTAGCATAATTTTAGCAGGTAGCGTTAGCTATGCTAGCTTAATAGTTAAGTTAAAATGGTTGATTGTCAGTGTGATTTTGATTAGAGTGTACTCCGAGGCGTAATGTTTTGCCCGAAAACTATTTGCAATATATTATCCGATAACGCTAGCTAGCTACGTTAGCAAACGTGCAGCGTTATGCGTTACTGCTCATAAAATGGTGTTGATTTGTGACACACCTTACATTTTGGCTCCCTCTGTAAAAATAATTCGATCACCAACACATTTGGTTCTGATGGCGAATAAAAGCTCCCACTTGCCATAACCACTTGCACATCGAGGACACTGAAGGATCCTCGTGTGAAAAATGGCCGCACCGACATCACTGCAGGTGCCTATGATTAAATAATTAAATATTTTGTCGGCTAGGCTTTGGAGTTGGGCATTAACATGATTGTGACATTAACTACATTTCGCCGGACTGCAAACGCTTGGACGTCAACAGAACCTGTTCATGTAATATTATACATCCCTCGCGTGTTATGAGTTAATTGTGATTGGTGGGTGAATCTGCGATGTTTGTATGTGCTCTCAGTACTGGGTTTAATCTTCAACTATGTGTCCATTAACTGTGTGCAGATTGGCATGTCCGCAAACCATTTCACCTTCTCTCATCTGCACTGATG
Organism: Microctenopoma stevenorrisi; assembly: GCA_032270685.1. Taxonomy (NCBI): domain Eukaryota; kingdom Metazoa; phylum Chordata; class Actinopteri; order Anabantiformes; family Anabantidae; genus Microctenopoma; species Microctenopoma stevenorrisi. The sequence goes on along the minus strand of JAUMTR010000002.1, from coordinate 7,869,879 downwards.
TGTCTGTGGCTTTATGTTGTTTGGCATGCCACACCCTGAATAACCTGACCTTAAATGACATAATATGTCTCTGGATTTGCTGGTTTCATTCATGTAGAGCCTCATAATGAATCCCAATGGAGGGGAAAGATTAAGTTTAACTAACACAAGTTCAGCAATGAATAGTAGAACCAAGACGTTTGCAATAAATACTAAATATGATAATGTATGGGTCTAGATATTAGATTAAAGGCTGTGTGGTTATAAAGTATGACCTTTACTGCCAGGTGTTCAGTACAGCTTTATGTGGCTGGATTTATACAAAAGTGTTGCCAGAATATGAATTTGCTAACATTTGTTTTTAAAAAGTCTTGTGCATTACTTTTTTACCAAATTACTTGCATACTTTATACTCGGTGGGAACCAGTGCTTACTTTCATGTAAAATTGCATTCATCAAAATGTATTTTACTGACCGAAGAAAAGTTAACTGTGCCAAGAATGTGTCTTACAATTCTGCAAAACGTAATACAGGTGACCCTGTGATCCATAGTGATCCAAACCTTTACAATATAGAATGGCAAAATGTATAACTATACAGTTTCTTATTGAAGGGGGCTTCAGTTATTTTAAACATGTTATTAGTAATCTTAGTGTTACCAGTGCAACTTCAAAATAACCTTGCATTTTAGTGTACATAATAATACATAATCATTATTCCAGACAAATATTTGTCATGGTCACAATCCTTAATTTTAGTGACCATTTTTTTTACCTATTGTTTGCGTTTAAGTTAATTTAATTAGCCATTCTTTGTTATTTACATTTTCTTCATCTCTTTATTTTCTGTTTTCATTTGTCTGGTTTCTTCCATCACATCTAACATGTTGTTTCCCCCCTCCTTGGGCTGTGTTGGTGCTCCAGAACCGACAAAACGTATGCTTTCCTTCCAAGGGTTGGCTGAGCTGGCGCACCGGGAGTATCAGTCAGGGGACTTTGAGGCAGCTGAGCGTCACTGCATGCAGCTATGGAGGCAGGAGCCTGATAACACAGGCGTGCTGCTGCTCCTGTCTTCCATTCACTTTCAGTGCAGAAGACTTGACAGGTGAGGTGTGGGGGTTCATTTGCTGCACACTGAGTATGCGTCCTCGAGGTGCAGAGAATGATCTGACTGTTGGTGCATTCAACTGATTTGGGAAGTCAAATGCGATGCCTGAGTGGCTGACGGTTTACATTTCTAACGTAGATTATATGATAACATATTTTGCTTCAGGTGCCAAAGTTTCAGGTGTGAGTTGAAATGTTTTTTAACCTTTTTAGTTAATTATATTTCTTTAACATGCCCACTTCTATCAGCATACTTCCAAGTAGTAATTTATAATAAAGAAATAATATTATTAATACCATCCCACGTTTCTAGTATTGTGACCATTCTGTATCTTCTTTTTGGCTTTACAGGTCTGCTCACTTCAGTACATTGGCCATCAAACAGAATCCAATGCTAGCTGAAGCCTACTCTAACCTGGGGAACGTGTACAAGGAGCGTGGACAACTGCAGGAGGCCATAGAGCATTACCGCCATGCTCTGAGACTGAAGCCAGATTTTATTGATGGATACATCAACTTGGCCGCAGCTCTCGTGGCCGCAGGGGACATGGAGGGAGCAGTGCAGGCTTATGTCTCCGCATTGCAATATAACCCTGTAGGTGACATCTGTAGTTCACAACAGTACTTTCTAATCTGCCTACCTGGTACATTCATAGTTAACACAGTGATTTCCATTTTATTGTATTTGTAAAGTAAAAATGTCTCTTTTTTCCCCTCCAGGATCTTTATTGTGTACGTAGTGACTTGGGCAACTTGCTTAAAGCCCTTGGGCGTTTGGAAGAGGCCAAGGTATGTTTCTCTGGGTTGGCATTTGTGTAGATGTGTTGTTTGTTGCGTGTTTGGTCAATTTCTTTGTTTTCTTTGTTTTCTTTTCAATTGTGCTTATCTTTCATTTTTAGCATCCCGTATTAAGACAATAGATGTTACTTTTTAATCCCCGTGGACATTTTTTTTTAGCCACATGGAGTCCTCACTTTTCAAACCTGTCAGCCAAGGAAAAAAACATTTTTTTTTAATAATTTAATAAGCAGTTAGCTTCTCATCCCTAACTTGCCAAAAAGACACTGGATTGGGATTAATCACCAGCTATTTGAGACAACATATTTCTCTGTATTTTTAGTTTTTTTTATATAATAAAACAGACAAAAATATTTTCAAAACGTTTTTTGTTTCTTTAGTGTAGCTTTACATTTTTCCCATCCTTCATTAGTTACAAAACCCCCCAATTTTCCCCTGACCTTTTGCCAAAGGTCACCCCTCCCTTTTGAGGAAGGAAGGCTGGAATTAGTGAATTGAAACAGTAGATCTATTTTGTCATTTATAAACTCGACCCATGCATTTTCATATAGTCGACTTTGGAGGGAAAATGCTGGCTCGGTCTTTGAAGAATATATGAACTGATAAGAACTAGTAAAACTTTGCAGTGCAAAAGATAAGATGGTTTCTAACCTAACCACTATACTCCACTACTGTTTGTAAAGTGCCCAATGACTATCCTTTAGTCTCAGTTTACTGTCAGTACAGTTGCTGCCAGTGTGGGGTTTTGTGTCACACTTGTATTTTTCATTTTACGGGGGGGTTCCTTGGGATGGGTCAAATCTGGACATGTGGAGTTGTCTCACTGGTTACAGGCCATCTTATTTCGTGCTAGAGGGGGGTACAGGAGTGGGGAGGAGCATCAGGGAGTCACAAGCTTCCCTGCTCTGTCGCTCCACCCCCCGCGCGCTTGCTGAGGATTGGTGGAGTTTGCGCGCCTTGAGCTGCCTTCCTGACCCTTCAGTTATGTCCAATTTCTGCTCATGCACTCCACAGCAGTGCTTTTCTTGCACATAATGCAAATTACATAACAGCTGGTTATCAATTCTGATAACCACAGCTATTGATTAATATTACCATAACTGTCTTTAAGGGTTAATTTAAGGGTCTTATAATGATCCAGTTGGCGTTAGGCAGACAGCTCACAATATATACTCCACCGCCTGCGTCAGATGCTGGTTTAGAAAGACAAAAACATGCGCAGCGACAGCGATGACCTCTTTATTTCAGAGCTGTGGAGGCTTCTAAATACATATAATTAAACCACAGACTTTTCTCTTTACCCCATTGGCCAGGATTCAAGAAAGCAGGCCAGGAAAAAGAAATCCAAATCATGAAAATGCTAAAAAAAAGTTTTAAAAAGCAATGATTAATATTTTTCCCTTTTCTTCATACATGTAACAGTATTGCCAAATAAATGGGATCAGTTCATTTGGGCAAGATCAAGCCAGTAACTGCCCTCTTGTAGTTTAATAGGAAAACAGAATATATGTCAGCTGTAAGCCTGACTATATTTCACTCAAATATATTTCACTGAACTCATAATTGAAACTCATAAAAGCCTTTCTTCCATCCCAGTTACCCTTAAGGCATCCATATTGATATGTTTGAAATAAACCTGTCATTGCATGAATGAAAACTGTGAATAGCAGTGGCCTGTTTTTATGTTTGTTGTGATTTGGAAGAACCTGTTAATTTCCATAGTAAAAAACAAATGTATTGTTTGAAAACTTTTACTAACGATCTTGTTTTCTGATTTTTGTCTCTTTTGGTTTTTCCACAACTGATATTGTTATTTAGAAGGTTTCAGGTGGGTGACACTATTCCTGCGTAGGTGCCTGGCGGAAAGGAACACTAGGGCAGCCTCAGTCCTCTCCTCTTCTTCCAGCCAGCTGCGGCCACCACTCTGGCAAAGTCCAAAAATATGGTAACGGGTTTGTAACTGCCAACAAAAGAAAACCACCTCACTTCATGCTTGAGCTCCTCTGTCTTGTGGCTTCCTTTGAAGAATAAAAGAAAAAAAAGTAGCAAGTTGTAGTAAAGATTTCCTATAACGAGCTATACTAATTACCCAATTTTTTATCAAGTAAAAAGAGAGTTGGATATGGAAGCAATAATCGTGAAAACCAAGTAAGAACCCCCTAACTCTTACATGTTGGTTGTTTTTCCTATTTTATTTTGTTTTTCCTTCTTTATTTGGAGTTGCAGCGTTCTGATGATGATGATGCAGATAGTGCGCTGTGAGTCTGCAGTAGCGCAGGGGCTGCGCAGCGATACCTTCCAAGCAACCAAAGAGGCGGAACGCGCAAGCATGCGAATCCCCTACCCCCAAACCCATTGGCCTGTTGGTTGCGGACCTCTCCCCATGTAAAACCAGCCTTGTTCCCAAATGCTCCAATGTCTCAGATAGGATTGGCTTCAACAAACACTTTCACACTTCAGCTTTTCTGATTTGACAGCAAATGGCCCAGTTTCTACCCAGTGACCTATGATTTAACATCGTGTCTATTGGATGATCCCAAAAAATCCCTTTGCTCTGAGATGCTGTATGGGTGCTGAGTGTATGCCAGTCTGGTGTCCTGCCAGGGGTTGTTGGTCTGCAGCTGTCTTACTAGGCCATTCAGCGAGCGCAGCACCAAAGCAAAGACCTTTGTCGGGTACAAGGTCACGCAAGCGGCATTATGGTGACTGTGATGGTGGCAATAGACGCACACCACGCGCTTGCATTTGTTGCGCCTGCATTACAGGGACCATCACCATCACGAACTGTCCAGCATCCCAGGTTGTGAGATATGCCCACATCAAACATAGAGCCTTTATAGACATATTGGTGAATGTCTTTTAATTGTGAAAATTACAGCGACTGCACTCGGCAGTAGAATTTACCCTCTGGGGGTGAGGCCAATACATTAGAAGAGAATTTTGCCATAACTGCAGGATGAGGACGTACGTGTGGGTGTTGGTTGGATCGGCGCAGCGTAGGAAAAAGCAATGCAGCTTAGCGCGGCAGACTTGAGCGCAAGCGAGCTCATGCTGTAGACTCACTTTTTGCCATAATGGAGAATAGTCACTAATTTTGTTTTCTCTGCCCTTTTTGTTTTTTCTTACTTTTATTCTCAATCTTCTATTTGTTTTTATTTTACTACCCCTTGTCCTCCCTTCTACGTACTATACCTATCCCATTCTCCCTCTTCTCTTCCTGTCCTGTGGTTTTTTACTGTAAACCTATTCAAGGCCTGTTACCTGAAAGCCATTGAGACTCAGCCCAACTTTGCAGTGGCTTGGAGCAACCTGGGCTGTGTGTTCAACGCCCAGGGAGAGATATGGCTCGCCATACACCATTTTGAAAAGGTCAGTTTGTCTGTTACTGTGTATTGTCTTTGAATCTTATTGTTTGATGTCTTGATACATAGGTATATTCTTGCGTGGTATAATAATGGATTTTTCATGTTTAGGCAGTAACTCTGGACCCAAACTTTCTTGATGCATACATCAATTTGGGAAATGTTTTGAAGGAGGCCCGCATTTTTGACAGGTGAGTTTAAATTCCTGAATCACTACCTTTCATTATTTATGTGTAATCTTATGGTTTAAATGTGCCTACCACAACCTGTGTGGAATCTAGAATGACTCAAGAACATTGTAGTTGGGTTTTTGCATACCATTGTTCAGAGAGGGCGGGTTTGCAGCTTCTGCACAACTTCAACGAAGGGCTAGGCTGTTATTCTAGAAACTGGTGTAACATAATGTGCCAACATTTATGGGTTTTGTGAAATGTATGTATTTTTCTTAGTTATTTCTATCTAATGCGGTGGATGTATAAAACAAAAACGTGATGTGAACAGTTGTATATCATGTTTTTCAGGGCTGTTGCTGGCTATCTGAGAGCCCTGAGCCTTAGCCCCAACCACGCAGTTGTTCATGGGAATCTGGCCTGTGTCTACTATGAGCAGGGCCTAATTGACCTGGCTATTGACACCTACCGTCGGGCTATTGAGTTGCAGCCCCACTTCCCTGATGCATACTGCAATTTAGCAAATGCCCTGAAGGAAAAAGGCAATGTAAGGCGATACTCGCATCCACCGTGTAGACAGTCCGAACATGAATACATTTCAAATATTGGTACCTCAAAGTTTGTGAGGAGCTGCTGAATTTCTCTCTCAAAATGCCAACAGGTGTCTGAAGCGGAGGAATGTTACAACACGGCCTTACGTTTATGTCCAACTCATGCAGACTCCCTTAATAACTTAGCCAATATCAAGCGTGAACAGGGCAACATTGAGGAGGCTGTTCAGCTCTATAGAAAAGCCTTAGAGGTAAGATGAGAATCATAGATGAAGAGGGTCGTTTATCAGGAGCATTACTATTACAATTACGCAAATCTAAGCAAGGCATTCTTTTACTGTTGTCTATAACAAACCCCTGTGTTTTTCGTCAGGTATTTCCAGAGTTTGCAGCGGCTCATTCTAACCTGGCCAGTGTCCTGCAGCAGCAGGGAAAACTCCAGGAGGCTCTCATGCACTACAAGGAGGCCATTAGGTTAGTATATATATCTATACTACAGATACCGTACATGCTGACTTAAGCTGTTTTTAGACATCCATTGGAATTCTGCACTTATCTAGCCACTAATCAGAGGTGCTTTTTGTCAGAACACAATTAAGGGAGCTAATGAATTAAGGAAGCTAATCAACAGTTAAATCAGACCACTGAATGCACCTTCAATGTTGGTGCAATACCACATTTCACATACCAATTTAGCCTGGTGGGCTTTTATATTTCCCATGCAGTAACGTTTAAAACAAATTATCATAGATCACCTGACGCTAGGTTAAGTGGGATCGGGCACAACATATTTGAGTAAGTACATGTACATATAACAGTTACAGTTTTGATGGTTTGTTTTTAGAATCAGTCCCACCTTCGCTGATGCCTACTCGAACATGGGTAATACACTGAAGGAAATGCAAGATGTACAGGGAGCGCTGCAGTGCTACACCCGTGCCATCCAGATTAACCCTGCCTTTGCTGATGCTCACAGCAATTTGGCCTCTATCCACAAGGTAAGGAAAATTCTTAATTTTTCCTTGGGACATTAAAGCCTTGGTCACTAGAGAAAAAAAATGGCCATTTATCATTTTATAACTTCTTGCATTAGAACATTTGTATTCTTATGTTTCTCCTGACTATTAGGATTCTGGAAACATCCCAGAGGCCATTGCATCTTATCGCACAGCTCTAAAACTCAAGCCGGACTTTCCTGATGCATACTGCAATTTGGCACATTGCCTTCAGGTTCTTACACTTTTTTTGTCAAATATTTATATGTGCACTACTTATCAATTTGCTCATGACAAATTACATTATGTCATCAAACATTTGTTTCCAGATTGTCTGTGACTGGACAGATTATGATGAGCGGATGAAAAAGCTTGTGAGCATTGTGGCTGACCAGTTAGAAAAGAACCGCTTACCTTCAGTGCACCCACACCACAGCATGCTGTACCCACTCTCTCATGGGTTCCGCAAAGCCATTGCTGAACGCCATGGAAACCTTTGCCTGGACAAGGTACACACACTGATCAAAGCAAGTAACGTATAATTAAATTTTTTTATGGGTTGGGAGGTGGCTGGTGAAAGCAGTGTCTGTCTGCAGGGATATAGGTAAGGTAAGGAATGGGTGAGGTACTGGATGAGTTGTAAAGACTGGTGGTAGATGGGCTGCTTGCACTGGTGAGGGTATGTTGACGTGATTGGACATTTGGCAATTTTTTTTTGTAAGTCAGTCGAGAGTAGAACGGTTTGTCTTGCTGTTGTTATATTTTCACATTGTTGCTTGTTCCATAGATCAATGCTTTGCACAAACCTGCCTATGAACATCCGAAGGATCTGAAGGCTAGCGGTGGGAGGCTGCGTATTGGCTATGTTAGCTCTGATTTTGGCAACCATCCGACTTCCCACCTGATGCAGTCCATTCCTGGAATGCACAATCCTGAGAAATTTGAGGTATTATATATATTATTTGTTCTAGTGGGGATAAAAATGCTTATTAAGAGTGTATGTGTATGGATGGGGGTGCGTGGTCAATCCGGTAAGTGCATCTATTGAGTCTATTTCTATTTCTCTGAAGGTGTTCTGCTATGCACTCAGTCCTGATGATAGTACCAACTTCCGTGTGAAGGTTGTAGCAGAGGCTCATCATTTCACTGACCTCTCTCAGGTAAATCTCACAATTGGCATGAAGTTTCAACTCATTTGTGTTCTTATGTACAGTATTTGTTGTATATTTCCTGTATGTTAACTAAGTGATATTTTTAACAGTTTTGTTAATGTTAATATAATCATAACCATTCGTGCTGAAACTCTTTTCGTCTAGATCCCTTGCAATGGCAAGGCAGCCGATCGTATTCACCAGGATGGAATTAACATTCTAATCAACATGAATGGCTACACCAAAGGAGCCCGAAATGAGCTGTTTGCCCTCCGCCCTGCCCCCATTCAGGTAAGAGTCACGTGCAACTTCATGACACTCTTCATCACAAACATACATGCATGCATACATACATATAAATGGAAAATATATTAAATGACCTCTTCCACAGGGAATGTGGCTGGGTTACCCAGGAACTAGTGGAGCGCCATTCATGGATTACATCATCAGTGACAAAGAGACATCACCTATGGAGGTCGCTGAGCAGTATTCTGAGAAACTTGCCTACATGCCCCATACTTTCTTCATTGGAGACCATGCCAACATGTTCCCTCACCTAAAGGTTTGTCCACCTTCACACTGCTGCCCTTTATTTAGGAGAAAATACCCAGAATATTGGTGATGATCAAGGTGTTTATAACATGTTTCTTTTTTTATTCACAGAAAAAAGCTGTTATTGATTTTAAGTCAAATGGACACATTTTTGACAACCGCATTGTTCTTAATGGGATCGATCTAAAGGCATTCTTGGACAGTCTGCCAGATGTCAAAATCATAAAGGTGAGTTAAAAATGAATGAACCTTGAAGAACGGTCATTTTTGTATTTATTATTGTATAGAGTTGTTTGAGTTGGGCTCTACAGTTATCTGTTCTTTTGTGACCAGATGAAGTGTGACAACAACCAGGAATCAACTGGAGACACAAATGGAGCTCTGTCTATGCCTGTAATTCCCATGAACACAGCAGCTGAAGCAATCATCAACATGATCAATCAAGGCCAAATCCAGGTCACAATCAATGGCTTCACTGTCAGCAACGGCCTGGCCACCACACAGGTTTGTCTAATAAGCAAACACTCTTTAGTATTACTGCAGATGCTGACAGACACCGTTTCTACAAATGCAAAAACAAAGGAACAATCTGCTATTTTAAATTGGATATTAGATTGTAGTCTTTCCAGTTATGTCTTCGTAGAGGTATGGTGCATGCATTAGTGATTGAGTTTAGACAAAGCTCGTTAGCTTAGCTTTTCTAGCAGTATTATAATACCTATGGATTCAGTCAATGGTCCTACAATTCTTTTGTCTATTATTTTGTTTAGATCAATAACAAAGCTGCCACTGGGGAAGAGGTGCCACGAACAATTGTTGTGACAACCCGCTCCCAGTATGGTCTGCCAGAGGACTCCATTGTCTACTGCAACTTCAATCAGCTCTACAAGATTGACCCCCCTACTCTTCAGATGTGGGCAAACGTAAGTTAAACGAACATTTGCTATTGTAACTGATACAGCTCTGATCTTTCAGCTCTACTCCCATAACAGTTGGCCTAATTGCTTCTGTTTTTAAATCTCACCTCTTGCTGCAGATTCTGAAGCGTGTGCCCAACAGCGTGTTGTGGCTTCTTCGTTTCCCTGCTGTGGGTGAACCCAACATCCAGCAGTATGCTCAGAACATGGGTCTGCCTGGCTCTCGCATCATCTTCTCACCTGTGGCCCCTAAAGAAGAGCATGTCAGAAGGGGCCAGCTGGCAGATGTTTGCCTTGACACTCCTCTGTGCAATGGTCATACCACGGGAATGGATGTTCTGTGGGCTGGAACGCCCATGGTCACTATGCCAGGTGAGCAAACAAATGATTTAAGGGACAAACCTGTAAGCTGAGAATTTATTTATGTGTAAATATCTTACAACCAGGGCTTGACATTAACATCATTTTTAATTCACTGATAACTACTACATTTACATCATGTTTCTTAATAGACTGCAGGTTTTCATTAAGATAAGCTTTACGCACAACCTCATCAGACCTAAATATTTAATGACCTGTAGTATTGTATGTTATGTAGTCTTGATTTGGTTGTGTACAGTGGACATTTCCATTTATACTGGTTGTAAATCGAGTTCAGGAATGTTACCACTTCACACGAAGTTAAGTTATATGAAAGATAATATCCTAAAAACAAAATTGTAGCTAATGATGGTGCTGATTGGAAAGTAGCTATGGGAAACTACTACCAATAGTGGCTTGTGAGCAAAAAAGTTAATGTCAAGCTCTGCTTACAATATACACTGCTCCAAATAATTTAGGAAGTCATCATCAAATCAGTTTAAAGTGGGGGATCTCGATTTAGCCATTGTGCAAGCACAAGTTAATGTGTATTAATTTCACCTGCATCTGGTGTAAATTAATGCGACGTATGTAATGGACCTGCAGAAGAAGGACAACACCCCAAAAAAGTAATGATTTTACATGTGTCTGACAGACAACTCCCCTTATTCTTCCTGCGGGATTTTGTTTGCTAGTGTCACTACTGGTAGCACGAGGCAGGGCTGAAGAAAGGGCATAGCAGCAACACTGCACAAGAATAATTGTGAGAACCCTAGAATATTATCTCCAGCTTGATTGACCCTCACAATGAACAGTCTTCTCATCAGATGAGAGCTACTATAGTTGTTAATATTGAGCCCATGTTTATACTGTATTTCTATTCAATTTGAAGTTGCAGAAGGCTGAAGTAGAATAATGAATTCATTTAAATCTGATGTAATTTAAATGTTTCTTATATTTTTGCAGTATATAACCAAAAAATTCAGATATATTATGATTTAAATGTATCTCAAGGGAAACTGCTATTCAATTTGTAAACTTGATTTTTTTTAAAGGTGAGACCCTTGCTTCTCGTGTGGCTGCCTCACAACTCAACTGCCTGGGTTGCCCTGAGCTAATAGCCCATAGTCGCCAGGACTATGAGGACATAGCAGTCAAACTTGGCTCTGACATGGAATAGTAAGAAGAATTTGATTCTACCTAATTTAAATAACAGTCTTCTCTATTTGTTGTCCTAATATCAAAACTGTTTTGTCTCATTCAGCCTGAAGATGGTAAGAGCACGTGTTTGGAGGCAACGAATCTGCAGCCCTCTTTTCAACACCAAGCAGTACACACTAGACCTGGAGAGGCTCTACCTGCAGATGTGGGAGCACCATAGCAATGGCAAAAAGCCAGATCACCTTGTCAAATTCCAGACAGTAGAGACCAGTGATACTGCCTGAAATGGAAGATCTCAAATTCTTTTCCTTTATACGCTAGCCATGTCCCTTTCTACCACCTCCCTTTTATTTGCATCTCTGTAGCTTCCATAGGAAGTTACCACTCCACCCCTCTTGTTGGTTGATTGTTAACCATTTATTATTAATGGGACTCTTGCAAAGGAGCCTACGGATTTACACGTTTCCTCCCATCACGTGTTCATGTCCTGAGCCAGAGAGAGCCTGTCACTTTAAAGCACCTTGTCTGAGGCTGTGTCAAAAATTACTTCTTACTCCCTATATAAACTCAACTAGTACACTAGTTCACTCAATATTGAGCAGTCAGTGGCTCAAAGATTTCGGGTACGCATTGTCTTATTTGAACATCACTAATAACATTGTGCCGCACAGCAGTACTTTTCATATCTCTGAAACAGGAAGCAGTGCATTGTGGGATTGTTAGCCACAAGTACATACATGTGTTTTGCTTTTCCCCCTCCACTGTGGATGCTTGGAGTACAGTATATAGTGCACAGGTTTATGCACTTGGCATTCAGATACCACTACAAGATGGTGAACATCCTATGTAGTAAATGAATATTGATTTCAGATACAGCCTGAGACTCTTTCTAAAACACCATATATTTGGTGAGCATGAGAGGATTGTGAATGCCCCGCTACCCCATACGTTCTTGGATCGGTGGATTTAATTTTTCCTGTCAGTGTGCATTCAGGACTAATTGCAGCTTGTGGAGGAAATGCCCAGCTGTTGTTACTTGTTGATCTATTTATAAATGGATTAGGAGTGTTGTGGATTTTTAAAAGGACAATGTTGTGACTCTGACTTATGTTTCATCAGCTTTAACACACAATTGTAAAACTTAGATTGCAACAGTTCTTTGTTTGTCTTAGCAGGTTTTAAACTGTTAGACTACAATGAGCAGACATGTGCGTTATCAGACATTTGGGCAACACAAAGACTTGCCGTCACCAAATGCCAACTTGTCGATCAAAAAATCTGTTGAGTAGCTGTTGTCTTGTTTGATGTCATGCTATGCTTGTAAAAATAATTTGATAAATCTTGACAACAGAGCTTCAAGTTGCTGGAAAGGGCCTAAATTTCAGTCTATATATCAGAGCTATTCAGAGTTGATCTTGTTATTTTTTTTAATCATCTAAGGAACAGCCTAGGTAAGTATTTTCTAAGCAGTTTGTGTTTTGTATTGTCCATTAATGGTATGCTGTCAATGATGCCACAAGGCTGTAAGTATGATAAATAAAGAGACTGCAAAACTCTGTCTTGTCCTCTGACTTTACTCAGTTGTTGCTGAAAACCATATTTATTTTCTAAATCTTGTGTTGTGCTTTGAAATATGATACACTGGTATTACTGTTTGATCTAATTGTAAATTAGATTTTGTGATGTATTTTTGTAGTCTGTGAGGCATTAAGTTTATTAGACAGTGATTGGTGTACCTAAATTGCCACCTTTCTATCTTAAACATCTATAAAACATGGTCAGATAAAAAAGACTATTGATGCCATGTGTTCGTGTATTATAAATAGTAATATTAAATTATTAGTAAAACTTCCTTCACTGTGACTATGCTGCATATGTAACTAGGTTGTGCTGCATCAAACTGCAGCTTTTCAGTCGGTCTTTATGTGGTATTTTCTGATGGGCGTGGACAGTACGTCGTCGTGCTATTCGAAGGCTGCTCTGATTGGTTGAATGTCTTAGTGACGACTTCCGGCGTAATGGCTCACAAGATTTGAATGTGTCTTAGCTGAGTTACGCTCTAACTTCAAGCTCTGTCCCAATTATTTTCGACAAAAGAAGCGCGTTTTGGTAATCATTTATTCACATAACGTATAGTTATTTCAATCGATTTATTTCGTATTAGTATAGAAACACTGAGTCAGTCTAAAACGTATATAGGTGCGTTAAACCAGAATACTAGAACGTTAACATTAGCTAAGTGCAAGTTGCTAACGCTAACCTAACGCTCGAGTATCGCAGCGTCTTTAGGGCCATTTATTAACAAAAGCTTTCTGCACCAACTGTAAACAATAATAAACATGGTTATATGAAAATAATTTATTGGGCTAATTAGGTATCGATATTTGCAGTTTTTATTAGCGTATATGTCTAACAGTGCTGAACTTTAAATGTTAAATGACCACGCTGTGTGCAATTCACCGTTTTTACAGTCGAGAGGAAACTATGAACGATGAAACCTGCAAGTTATTTGAAAGAGTTGCTAAAAAAATGGGCTGGACGGATAAAGAGGGACTGGAAACTGCAGAAACAAAGGTTTGTTGCGTAGTAACACTACTCTTACCTGATAAAACTATAGGCATTAATTCCTGTTTCCCTAATCTGACGGTTCTATGGTTACATCATATACATCATACTATACATCATATTAAACTGAATTTATTCTGGTTGTGTCTGTTAGTTTAATTTTTAGATTAATTTGGGTTAACTCATTGGGTTGAGTAATATTAAAAAAAAAAATATATATATATATATATATATATATATATATAGTAAACAGTGCCTATTTCCATCTCTTACAGTTGATATCCACAATAAGTAAGACTCGTCATGCTGCCACAAGTGGTCATCAAGCTGTGGCTAGATCAGCTTCACCCGTCCAGCTTTACCTCTCTGAAAGTGAAGATGATCCAGACAAGGAGAATCAATGCATCAAGGACAACCATTACAGAAGCAAATCAGCGCTTGATTCCAGTGATGATGATTTTGACCAATGTAAGTGATTCAATTATATAAATCTGATATATGATTATATAAATATATTTTAACTGTTGGGAGTATGTTTGCTATTTTTTACTATTTGGGTAATTTTGGCTTTTCATTCCGTAGTTCTTGTAGAAAGGGCTACGCCAAAAACGAAACCCGTTTCACTGAAACCATGTCGCGCAGCAAAAAAAAAAAGGTATGACAGTACGCTGAAGATGTTTACATGTAAGTATATATTATTTTTGTTTGAATTTTGAACATTAAAGTCAACCTTTTTTGCTCTTTGTAGTTTAGATATTCTTGTGGTGAGTTCAGATGATGATGATGGCAGTTTTGAGACATGTAAGTTGCCTTATCCTGTAGCGCTTTCTAAATTATCATATACATTTCTAAATTATTGTGCCTTATGCATTTATTTACATATTAAAGTTCTTCAGCGAATGAAAACGCCTAATACCAAGCCAAAGAAAAAACCAGAGAGTGGCAGTGAAGATAGGTGAGTTTTAATAAAAATATTTCTTTTGAATGGTTTGTCACCATCATGATAATGGTAAAAAAAAAATAATTAATTTTACCTGTGTTTATCTTAAAGCCTCAAAAACTTCCTAGTGGGTGACCAATCATCAGATGAGGACTTTGAAACTAAATCATCCTTTAAAGGTAACGCTGAATGACTGTCAGTATTGACCTTCTGTTTACTCCAAAGTAAAAACACATGGATCTATATATTTACAAAGGCAATGTTTTGATTTCTCTGCTTTGCAGTGCCTAAGAAGAGCAACACTCCAGCAGCTGCCCAGCATGCATTGAGGAAACCGTTGTCTCATTGTGACTCTCCCGTCTTTATTAGTGACAGTGATGATGATGATGATAACATTGTGGTTAAGAGTACTTGGAGGACTCGTCGCTCAAAACCTAACCAGCCGTCAAAGACCAACAAGAATAATGCTGCATTGTGTGATAAAGATGCCAGTTCGCCTTCACTTTCCTTGTTATCTCCCTTTTTTATCCCCCCTCCTAAAACTCCCACATTGCTGGCCTCTCCTAAGCGCACTCTTTCAGCACCATCTAAGTTGGATGTGTCCGCCAGTTCAGAGGAAGAATTCACATCACTACTGGAAAGACTAAAGAAAAAAAACAACCTCACTGCCACTTCATTCTCACCCAAGAGTAGCAAGGGTAACTAATAATTTTTATTGTTGCATTCCAACACCCTGTAGCTCCTTTTTTCATTCCTAGGGTGAATCTGATATGTCTTGGTCTTTTTTCTTAAATCCAGTCTGCAGGGACCCAACTGTGTCAGTTCCACTGGTAAAGGGAGTTGAAACACCAGCTCCCAAATTGTCAGTGGATACACCGGTCCCTGTGAAAACCCCAGGGACAGCCACCTTCGTGAAGCCTGCAGTCAGTCGGACAGAGCCTAGACATGGCCCTACCAGCAGGTAGCATGTTTGTTTATCTATTCTTGGAACAACGTCTCAGTAGTGGTAATAATTTTAATATAATTATTTTCATTACATTTCTTATATAATGTTTATTGAGCAATATTTCTGTTTGCTGCTTGTCTTTATCCCCTATAGAGTAACATTGTGTAAGACTCCAGGCTGCTTCTTGCAGTCCTTATCAAACCCTGACACCAGCTATGGCCGCAATTTTAAGCAGAACAAAGAGGACCTCACCAGCAAACTCTACCAGCTGTACAACACCAGTGTGTTTGATAGTAAGGTAATGAATGAAATTTTAATTGTTTAATGGCTTAATTTTTGTGAGCTGTAACAAGATGCTCAGGTTCCGTAATGCATTGATGGATTATTGCTATATGGATGGTTGCTATATATAAATTCTTTACATGACTTTTGCAGCTCCCCATCAACATGTCAGTGACTTGGAATAAGAAGATGCGAAAAACAGCTGGTTACTGTATCACAGGGCAGGAGCGAGGTGGAGGGAGCCGCTACGCCCGCATTGAACTGTCTGAGAAAGTCTGTGATTCAGCAGGTACATAAGACGGATCGTGTGGAATATCTTATGTGGGTTTATATTTGATTGAAATTCTACATCTTTTATTGTATTGTCCTGACGTCCTAGATCGTCTCAGGGACACACTCATTCATGAGATGTGTCATGCTGCAACGTGGCTCATCAATGGTGTAAGAGATGGACACGGAAACTTCTGGAAACTTTATGCTCGCAAGGCCACAGTAATGCATCCCGAGTTGCCCATGGTCACTCGCTGCCACAGTTACGACATCAAGTACAAATTCCAGTATCAGTGCACCCGCTGCCAGAACACGTATGTCTGAAAGAAATATGGCTATTGACTTCATGTCAGTATTTATTATTCAACCTCTGTTTTTTGCTGGTTTAATCGTAACTCTCTGTGATCCTTCACAGGATTGGACGTCATTCCAAATCACTGGACACCCAGAGATTTGTGTGTGCCCTCTGCGCAGGACAACTTGTCTTACTGACTCCTTCCAAACCACGGGCTCCCACACCTTTCGCAAACTTTGTCAAAGATAATTATGGGACTGTACGACAGGAACTAGCGGGACAAAGCCATGCAGATGTGATGCGGAAACTTAGTGCAGACTTTGCTTCCAAGACTAAACTCAATCAAAGCTGAGATCTTTGGTGATAAACTAAACAGAAAATTCTGCAATACCTCACTCACCTGTTCTTACATTAAATATCTCCTGTGATTATTAATATTTCACAAATTGTTCTATTCCTGTGACATTTTTGTACCTGTTGGTATGTGAATATAGATTGGACCTGCTCCAACTGGAAATTCTGAGCCTCAACAGCAAGTTCATGTTCTTGGCTGCGTCTGTGTGTTTTGTTTTGTGTGCATGTAGATGAAGCAGTGTTAAATGTGACATCTTTTATTCCTGGTGTCTGATAAATGTGGAAATCGGCTCCTACTCGCTGTCACTAGCATTTCTAACCTTATCCTGGTAAATATATTTTTCTATTTGTCTGATTTTTCATGTAATAAACTCTCTGAATAAAATGTATGAAATGGACATTTGATGTCTATATGTGATGTCTAACAGTTTTATGAACTATTAAATAATTCTGCCTTAAATCTTAACTTAAATTTTAGTTAAATTATTTCTTTACAATTTTTATAGAACATGTTAGTTTCTGAAAAAATATAGTACATAACTATACACAAGAATCCAGTTTCAGTACCTTACTAAGTGTACTTATCTCGCTTAAATAAGTTTTCCCACACACTGGAGAAACTGCTTCAGAATGTTTAATTTGTATGATAAAACACGTTTAATATATACTTTTTCATTTAGCTTAACAAATTACAAAATGTTCAACAACACAGGAATAAATATACACAATAGGATAAATGCTCAATTCTACAAGAAAAATACTATAAGCTATAATCATCCGTCATATTTACTGATAGCGGGACTTGTGAGGAAGATGTGAGACAGCTTCCCTGATTGTGATGATCAACCTTTAAAAGAGGCACAGTCATAGATCCACAGGTAATAACTGAGGTGAGGCAGCACCACCCAGTTATCAGTGGTAAACCAACAGCTCACTTTACAAGCTTTTAAAAGTGGTAAACCAGTATGTGTGATTTAAAAGGTAAAATACAAACCTCAAAGATGGATATATAACACAATGCACAGAATCTACAATCGACAAAATCTTACATATTGATCTCAATATAATCATAACATAAACTATGTAGCATAACAAGGAAAGAAGCATTTAACCAGAGTTTCCATATAATATGTCAATATGTCAATTTAACATTTATGGCACGACTTAATAAAATTAAAGGGACGTTTTGAGATAGAACTAGATATGTGAGCAGCGTAACATGTAAAACCCTTTGACTTTGTATCAGAAACCAGGATGTCATGCACCTCTTTCAGTACAGACAGGTTTTCTTCATGATGCGCAGAAACTCCTGCTGGTTCACCTCTCCATCTCCATCCCTGTCTGCTTCATCGATCATTTCCTTCAGAAACGTACAATACAAGAGGAAATGAAAAGACGACTGGATACTGACAGCATTCATACAGAAATGTCGTGCAAACATTTTAAACTTCAGTCATGACCCTCTGACTATTCAGAGACCATCAACCTGTGAGTTACCATAATGTGCTTTTACTGTGCATGTGGTTCTGAATATTGTCGTATTATATATTCACATGTCGTACCTGCAGCTCTTCATCTGTGAGGTTTTCTCCCAGCTCCTTGGCTACTCTCTTCAGATTCTTGAATGAGATCTTGCCTGTCTCGTCATCATCAAACAGTCGGAAAGCTTTCAGGATCTCCTCTTTGGAGTCCTTCTCAGCCTGAAATGGATAAAAGATTAATGTTTGTTTGGTTTTTATTACCACAAACTGTTATTTGCCAGTGGTTGTGTGGTTCTTACAAACTACAGACAATTTAAAACATATACTGTACATAAATACACCAGAACGTCTAAGAGTTTGTGTTCCAGTGAAAAGTCGATAGGGAACCTAAATAATGCTGTGTGCTCTGATGAATAAACTAGTGTTTAGAGTTGCAAGCTTTAGACGTATAAATATCTACCATTTTCTGTGTCATGACAGCAAGGAAGTCGGTAAAAGAGATCTTCCCTGTGCCATCCTTATCCACTTCACCAATCATCTTCTTGATCTCCTCTTTCTTCGGCTCAAACCCCAGAGCTCTCATCGCGACCTGGACAAAATTATAGAATGTCACAGGACAGGGAAGGAACCTTCTGAGGCGTGTTGATCGTGATCCGGGTTTAAGCCACTTGTACCTTTAGCTCTTTGACATCGATGAATCCAGAACCATCGGTGTCAAACAGCTCAAATGCCTCCCTGATCTCCTGCTTCTGCTCCCCAGTCAGTTCAGGTTTGGGGGTAGTCTTCTTGCGAGGTGGGGGTATTGGACCTTGCAGAGATGGTCTCTTGGCACTGGTTGCCTAACGAAGCAAACACGAGAGGAACCAGAAGAAAAAACAACTTCAAAATGGAATTAATAGAAAGAACCACATCTATGATGACGTCTAAGACATTAACATCAGTACCTCTAACCTGAATTACATATTTATCACCTGCAGTTAAAAATCAACCCTTTATTATAATAGACTTACCATCACTTGCTGTATTTTTGATTCACAAAAACGAACTGCAGACTTAGGAGCAATTAATGTTTTTCTCTTGGCTAGGCAGTCTCCTTATGATTGAGAGGAGGTGATAAGCCGTTTCTGTTGTGCATCAGTCGCTCGCATTGACCCCTTTAATTACACGGAATATAACGCAGCGGATTCATCCAAACCTCCTATTTTCGCAGAGACACCTGCCAAAATGTGCAGAAAATGAACGTTTCTAGCGAACAGCATGCAGATTTTCTTCTGGCCAGCACCTACTGTCATGGAGTCCAGATGTTTGATTTCTTTACCGTGTGTGCCAAGAGGTACCAAGAGGTGATCTCTTCGTTTGCTGACGAGTAGGGTGTTACGGCAGCAAAGTAACAGGCACAAAGGGTGTGCAAAACAAGCGCACCAGTCGGGCGAAACGATGATTGGCTGCCGAAAATCACGGGGCGCAAGACACGATCTTAAAATACAAAGCAGATGATGAAGTTAGATATGAAGAGTGGTTGGCAGACGATTTTGTATCCAAAATATGTCATATTCACAAATTGTAAAATATCAGAGCGCATGTTCCTGTGCTACTGTGAAGTTGCCTCAATACACCCCCTAGCGGCAGGTTTTAAACCCTGCTTTAGGTGATTGAACAGAGGTTATTTTAATGACTTTGACAATAATACTGACAATAAAATATAGAAATATAATGATGATGTATAATGAACATGAAAAAATGTTAATCAAAAAAGTGACATGACAATGATCATATAGTAACAGAGTATTTAGGCTTGAGAGAGATATTACTCATATTAATGTTGAAATTATTAAATGATTAAGTTTTACACTAACCTGCGAATGTTACTAAGACTAGGCGTGACATGTCCTTCAGGTGGGCGTGGTCTCTGTACAGGGAGGTAAACAGAATCATCAAGTGACCCACGATTGGTTGAAGCTGTGGCGTTCTTTGACGTATCCTTAATTCCATTGGCTCTTCGTAAACGCCACCTTCGTGCCCAGACTTAGCTCGACCAATCGCAGGCGAACTCGCGCTCAGCTGATTCCCACAGTTGAAGACTTGCACGCGCTACCGTTGCACGAGTTGACTGCAGGTAAATATTAATATCCTTCAGCTAAAGATTGTCACTCAGATATACCCAGTCTATTGTGTATTTAGGAGCACTTCTGGCTGTTTTGCTTGTAATGACACATATTCCAACCACAGCAACTGTCAAGTCCTGATACTTCGTTCACCTGTTGGTCACTTTTCATTCATTATGGCCACGCGCGTTCGGCACGTGAGTTTACACATTTTTGTGCGAATATGTTTGAACCTACTGCTGTTTTGCCTCAAACGTGTTAACCCCTTTCTTCGTTGCACACAGCGTAATAAAAGGTGCACGGTCATCGGTGGATCTGGTTTCCTGGGCAGGCACCTGGTGGAGAAGCTACTGGAACGAGGCTACTCTGTTTCTGTGTTTGACATCTGTCAGAACTATGAGCTACCCGGTGTCACCTTCCACAAGGGAGACCTCTGCGACAAACAGGTGAGACGGATGCAAAAGATGACAAAGGATTACAGAAACAAAACGCAGCACGACGCTTGACCTTCGTGATGAGTGGATCCGGTGGCGCTGTTGTGCTGCAGACGCCTTTTCTTGCTATGGTCAGTTTAACCCGCGTGTCGATTACAGTGAAGTCACAAAAATGTAACTAAACAGAGCGAATACATAACGGAAAGTATGTGTCCACCCACATCCAACTGTGTGTGGTGCCACTAAAACATCATTTTTAGAGCTCCCTCTCGCTTGCTTGTGGTTGTGTGTTTTTACAACACACAAGGTTGGACCACTAGAAACTGTTTAAGGACGTTGACCTTAGTTTTCAGCATATAAAATGAACTTTATTATTGTAAGTAACCTAAATGGTGATACTTGTAAAATAAAGCTACATTAACATAGAGATGATAAATCAGAGGGCAATTGAACTATAGCTAAACATAGGCAGAATTAATGAATTTATGCATTTGTGTTATTATTGATCGCTTAAGGAGGAATCCTGTTGTTAAAGCAGCATAAATACATAAGCACACATGCATATACATATATATAAACTTACATGTGAAGTGAAAGTAATTTTATGGTTTTACACCTGTAGCCTGGACCACATACTCGTTCAATGCAACTATCAATAGCGCTGATGTGTCTGTGTCATTCTACCCTAGGCTTTGTTGCCAGCTCTGAAGGATGTGTCCCTGGTCTTCCATTGTGCCTCTCCAGCCCCTGGCAGTGACAACCGCGCACTGTTCGAGAGGGTCAACATTCAGGGCACGCGCACCGTTGTTCAGGCCTGCGCTGAGGCTGGAGTGGAGGTGTGGCAGCATGTTATGCATTCATGTGTCCATGACTGTGTTTTTCCTTGTATAACTTGCTGCTCGGTGATGAAACGTGTATAAAGTGTTTATACTGTTTGTTTTGGTCAGAAATTGGTCCTCACTAGCAGTGCCAGTGTGGTGTTTGAAGGGACAGACATTAAGAATGGAAGAGAGGATCTGCCATATGCCAAGAAGCCCATTGACTACTACACACAGACTAAGATTGAACAAGAAAAGGTAGGAGACTCATATTTTTAACTCTAGTGTATGATGACCTCTGCTCAAAATCATGCTTTTTGAGTTACTGGTTAATGGCGTTAGTATGCTCTTTTTCGCCACACCTAGTTGTGATTGTGAGTCTGTCTGCGTTAACCCTGTCTGTCATGTAGTCAGTGAATCAGATGCCAACACTGCCTCCTGCTCATCGTGACAACGGCGCTGTGTTTCCCACAATCTGTCACAGCTGTCTAGAGAGATGGGAGCAAATTACCCTGGTAAGAGACATAACGCTAAAACCTGCCTCTTTGTTTTAGCTGGTTCTCGAGGCATGTGACAAAGAGAAGGGTTTCCTCACAGTTGCTATCCGACCTCATGGCATCTTTGGGCCCCGGGACCCACAGCTGGTTCCCATCCTCGTCGACACAGCTCGCAGGGGCAAGATGAAATATATCATTGGGTAAGTCATAGGGGATGAAGGATACAAAATATCTATTTTTATTTACTACTAAAATAAAAATGCCTCTTACTTACTAACTTTTATGTTAATTCTTCTAACCCGGTCATATTTGAATGATCAAAAGCAGTGGAAAGTTTCAGATTCATGATTCAAATAGGCTGTACTGTCTGCTGTGAAATGCTTGGAGTTTGTCCAGTATAACACAACACTTTCCGTTAGGGTTAGTTAGTAGGCAAGCTGCAAATGCCTGGGGCTCATGGGAAATGGTGTTCTTTAGGGCTGATAGAAAACTAAACGGTAAACCAATTGAAACCAATGCACCTTTCTTCACACACCAGGTATGTTGTGGAACTAGGCAGCATTCCAGGGCTGGAACCTTAGTCATTAGTGATGTTGAAATCTCAATGTGATTTTGAGTTTTCTTCAGTTCCTGGTTCACACCAGTTAGGTAACTCCAGTGTATCATCAAGCTTCCTTTCTATCCTGCCCAAATAACATGTTTAGAAACAAATCAGCGATTTTTCTTTACCTGTATTTATTATTTCTACTGCCTTTTTAAACACGTGTCTTCTACTGCTTAAATCTCTCACCAGCCCCTCCACTTCTCTCTTAACCCTTAGGGCTCACACGTGCGTATTTTACGCTTTCTTTGTCGTTTTTAAATATTTTGGCTGTATTCATGCATTTGACGTGAAACTTTGAACAGATGTGTATTTTTACTTGGTCCTGGTATTTCTAGATCAAATCATGCAGTAAACACAACACCACTCTGTTTATCAACAAGAGTTACATTGGTACCATTCCTCGCAAAAAACGCTTCATTGAAACCCATTAAAACTGTAATTTTTTAACGCACTGTCATAGAAGCATAATACATGCATTTTGGGGTATCTGGGGCTACAAATGTACATCTCCCTTCAAATTTT